>JALIZF010001931.1:0-600000 GCA_029948255.1 Telmatactis stephensoni | reverse complement strand
GATTCGCTGTTTTTTATTTGAATCGGTACTTCGTTCCAGCATGTGGCAGCAGCATATTTCACCCCAAATTTACCGTAATTTAAATTTTGACGAGGTATGAACAGATTTCTATTTGATTTTGAACGTGTATTATAACGGTGCTGTAGTTCTATTTCTTTAAAGTAGTTTTGAAAAATATCTGGTAAATTGTGGTTTATGTGTTTATATGCAGCTTCACAAAGTTGGAACTTAACTATCTCAAAAATATTAAGTATATCTAGTTTTTGAAAAAGTGGTCTACTTGGAGTTCTTGGTGCCGAAAAGGTAATTATGCGAAGGGCTCGTTTTTGTAAGATATGAATTGGTAAAACTTTTGACTTATAATTACTTCCCCATATCAACGCACCATACGAGATGTACGAGTATATAAAGCTGTAATAGAGATTTTTTTAAAAGATCAAGAGAAAGGTAGTTCCTACATTTGTATAAAATTCCGATTGACTTGGCAATTTTCCTACAAATAAATACAATATGAGGATCCCATGATAGACAATCGTCAATTAGCACACCTAGAAACTTTGTGTTAGAGACCCTATTAATAAGTTGACCATGTTTTAGACACAACAAACCAGTGCTGTCATCTATCCAAAACATTCTTTAGTTTTTGCTTGGAACCGAACATAATATACTTCGTTTTAGTGACATTAACTGTAAGTCTGTTTGCTTGGAACCACTCATTAAGGGAACTAAGTTCTTTGTTAAGAACCTGGACAGCTTTTTTACTACATTTATTGCTGCAGAGAAGATTCATATCGTCAGCATACAACAATAGATGTATACTTTTAGTTACAAATTGAGCATCATTGACATAAATGAGAAACAAAATGGGCCCAAGGATCGAGCCTTGGGGTACAAAAAACATTGAACCGTCTGTGAACTACAGTGTATGATTTTCGAATATGGCGGACAGCATGACGACAAGGAGGTATCCTTAAAGGGGAGGGAAAATATTGTGACGTCATTTGAGCGTCTGTACTTTAGGGACGGACCATTAGAATAGTGATTAGGGGGGAGGGGGCAAAAGCAAAAAACAAATTATTTTCTAGTAATAATTTTAGAAAAAAATTCCTCAACAGTGTCAAATATAATTTATTCATTTAAAAACTTAAAAATATGTACATTTATTTATCTTTCAAGTGTCCGATCATTTGCGTCAACACAACAAACTGCATGCAATTTCTTTCTTTTTCAATTTGCTTCTTTTTGACTACTACATATAATTTCTCTTTCAGTAACTGATTACGTACTATTTCACGGCTCCACTACAAACAAACGTGTATCTAAAAGTCATTCATACAGTCAAAATGTCTTCCTAAACTTACGGTACGTAATAGTTATTTTCTCAGTACTTTAAATCTCTCATTCTAGCAGCGAAGTGACAACGCTGAGGCTTATGCCTTGATAGTATTTTGCAAATACAATCACGTACCATTTCTCTTGGTGGTATGAAATGCAATCACTATATATATTCCTACAAAGACTACGTCTCTGCAATAAGCGAGCTCTCTTCAGTAACAGCATCATTCCGTCTAAAAAAAGGTTTTGTATCAGTTGCTCTTTTTAACTTTTAACTTTTTTATTTATTGCACTCATATAGAGATACAATTTGTCATATAGATATTTACAAGTTTGTTTACATTTATACTAAAATATTTACGCTAGCATTGCCACCACAGAAGCTATCAATGCCAATGCCAAAGTCAGCCTTGAAGCCATGGTTACCATGCCAGCTAAAATGATAAAAAATACAGTCAATGAGCTGTTTGGGGTGTAAAAACGGGACGTTGCTGATTAAAATTAGTAGTGATGATGGTAATGATGATGACAACGACGACGAAGACGATGATGATTTCTAATAATCACGTCACGTTGGGTACGTTTCTCACCAGCGAAGGCGTTCTTACACGGTGCAGTGCTTTCTGCAACTTCTATCGCAATGGCGTTGCAAAACAAGCAGCAATAACAATTACAGGTGGTTACACGGCGCAACGACAAAAATCGCTCGATGCAATCGTTTTGTCGCAATACTTTTGAGCGATGCAAAGTATGTTACCAGCTGCAATGGTTCGTGCAACTTGAATTGATTTGCAACGCTATTGCCAGACAAGTTGCAGTCAAAATTGCACCACGTAACAATGCCTTTATACTTATACTTATAGTACTAGAAGTATAAACCAGATTTAAGGTCCGTACATGAAATGGATCTTTTTCTGTAACCATCGCGTGCAACTCACTTGCACTGTTTATCTACCCCTGAAATGTTGCGCGCAGCGTAGAAAAAGTTGCAGAAGTGGAACTCGATTCTAAACCTGCTACTATTGGGTTCAAGTGTGCCAGGGGTGGACACGGTACAACTCTGCATGTGTTGTGCGCAATCATACAGTCCGGGACTTTAACTTACCATTACAAGTGCTTCCGTTGCCATGGTAGCCTTTCTTACATCGACACTTGTAACTACCAATGGTGTTTTTACAATCAGCATGTTTTGAACAACTGTTCATCGAGCTCTTACTGCATTCATCGATATCTATGTGAGGTGAAAGATCAAAATAGTTGGCCTTTAATGAGTTTGGCAAGTTAAATAAGTGAATGATGATAATGATAAATATGATTCTACGTCCATACTAGTCTGCATAAATTTGAAAACCCATGTTTTATTTCAAAAGGGCTCCCTCGGCTTCAGAGACCCTGAATTCGCAGTTAAGCGACCTTGATATAGCATGATCAAATACCAAGTAACCATTTCTCTGTCACCACTAAGACGCCCAGCTGGCCTTTTTGGTGGTCGCATCATTAGAGAATGCATAGGCTGAGCTGAATGCCGACCGTTTTCAAATTTATTCATCAGATTAGTGTGAAGCTAGCCTACAATTGTTTCATTTTCAGGATCACTCCAGTTTCAAGTTCTGTCATTGCTCAATTTCCCATAACATATTAAAAAGTTTGAGAGAAAAACCGTGGAATTCTAAGTATTTGCTTTGTTTATATTTACGTACATACCCAAGAAATGCGCGCATTATTGACATTGAGCAAAAGGGAACTTGAAATGTGAGTATTCCGAACAGTAGTTGAATCACATTCTATACTTAGATTCCCTATGCCCTCTTAATACAGATGCTTTTGATCCTTTCTTGTATTACCTACCTTTGCAAAGGCCTCCAGATTTCTCGAATCCACTGCGGCATTTACATTTGTATGAACCATCCGTGTCCACACAGTAAGAATTCGGATCAGTACATCGTCCACTATCGACGCATTCATCGATATTTTCACATGTGGTCAATCCAGTGCTTTTGTAACCAGCATTGCATACACAGTGATACATTCCTCTACAGTTGATGCATTTAGAGTTCTTACTGCATGGGTTACCCGTATTGCATTCGTCGATGTCTTCACAAAATTTCCCGTCTCCACGGTAACCAGGTTTGCACTTGCAATTGTGAGTTCCATGTTTATTGATGCATATGGCGTCGTCATGGCAACTATGAATTCGGAGTTTACATTCATTAATGTCAGTACAGAACTGCCCGTTGCCAGTGAATCCTTTCTTGCAATTACAGATGAAAGAGCCTTTGCTATTGATGCAGTCTGCATCTTTATGGCAATTGTGGGTCCCAAGCTGACATTCATTAATGTCAGAGCAATATTTACCATCGCCTGTAAATCCTTCATTGCACCTACAATTGTATGAGCCAATGGTATTCAAACACTGCGCGTTGATACTACAGGTGTGGACCCCTGTTAAACACTCGTTGATGTCAACACACGCTTTTCCGTTTCCACGGAAACCTCGATTGCACGTGCACATGTAGGAACCTTTGTTGTTAGAGCATGTAGCGTTCACGTGACAATTGTGAGTTTCCTCTATGCACTCGTCGATGTCTAAACAGGTTTTTCCGTCACCACGGAAACCAACTTTGCACGTGCACACGTAGGAACCTTTGGTGTTGGAGCACGTGGCGTTTGAGTGACAGTCGTGCTTTCCTTCCATGCACTCATCAATGTCTACACATGTTTTTCCGTCACCACGGAAACCAACTTTGCACGTGCACTTATAGGAACCTTTGGTGTTGGAGCACGTGGCGTTCGAGTGACAGTCGTGCTTTCCTTCCATGCACTCATCAATGTCTACACATGTTTTTCCGTCACCACGGAAACCAACTTTGCACGTGCACACGTAGGAACCTTTGGTGTTGGAGCACGTAGCGTTTACGTGACAGTCATGCGTTTCTTCCATGCATTCGTCGATGTCTACACATGTTTTTCCGTCACCACGGAAACCAACTTTGCATGTGCACTTATAGGAACCTTTGGTGTTGGAGCACGTGGCGTTCGAGTGACAGTCGTGCTTTCCTTCCATGCACTCATCAATGTCTACACATGTTTTTCCGTCACCACGGAAACCAACTTTGCACGTGCACACGATGGAACCTTTGGTGTTGGAGCACGTAGCGTTTACGTGACAGTCATGCGTTTCTTCCATGCATTCGTCGATGTCTACACATGTTTTTCCGTCACCACGGAAACCAACTTTGCATGTGCACTTATAGGAACCTTTGGTGTTGGAGCACGTGGCGTTCGAGTGACAGTCGTGCTTTCCTTCCATGCACTCGTTGATATCTACACACGTCTTGCCGTCACCACGGAAACCAACGTTGCACGTGCACACGTAAGAACCTTTGGTATTTAAGCACGTGGCATTCACGTGACAGTCATGCGTTTCTTTCGTGCACTCGTTGATGTCTACACACGTCTTGCCGTCACCAAGGAAACCTGTCTTGCATGTGCACACATAGAAGCCTTTGGCGTTAGAGCATGTGGCATTCACGTTACAGTCATGTGACGTAATACTTTTGCACTCATCAATGTCCATGCATTTGCCATCATTTTCTTTGTAGCCTTTTTTACAAGAACAATTGTATGAGCCAGCAGTGTTGATGCATTGGTAGTCAGTGGTGCAATTTGCTTGTTTTGTTACACATTCATCGATATCTTTAGAGAAAAAGGAAAAAACCCTAGTTGTTTAGACTAGGATAAAAACTGGGATAAAATGTATTTAAAGGATTAAATTAACACTGATGAGCCAATGAGTTTCAGAATTTTTGAGCATGCATGCAGTTTAATATTAGTTAATCTTTGAGCACAACGTTAATTACCTACGCAGGAACCATTTTGTGGTTTGAATCCACTGTCACAAATGCACCCTTCAATGATGGTATTATTCTGGCATTTCACGAGTGGGGTATCTGAAAAGATGAATTGTGGCGAATAATTCAGAAATGATCACGCTTTTTAAGATGTACTCTCTTATTACTTGGAATATGGAGGGGAAGCGAGAGGGGTCGCTTAATTTATCCCTCCCCTCCCACAATATCTACCGAGGGCAATGTTACAGGGTGCCTTATACTTTTTGCGTCCATGTGAAAGCAACTTTCGATTTTTTTGTGAACGTGCATGAAAGAGATTTTTTAATTATCCGTGACGCGTGAAAAGATCAAATATTTTTGCATGATTTCATTTTGCAAAGGGGTATAGGGGACCCTTCTGCACTTAATTTGTCTCCCCTCCCCACAAAAACTTATCTACCCTATCCTCTGTAGTGTTTCACTGACTAAATGATAAAGGTTGCGGTTAGGATGCAAAATGCTCAGGATAGAATAGTTAAAACAAATAGTAATATGTAAGTGTACAAAAAATCTCTAATGTAAAATCACTATTGTCAAAAAAATCTGTTATTTGTAATTTAAGTTGTTGGTTGGAATAAAAGTTAGAATAAATTGCTTAACCTTCCATTGGTACGATGCGGAATGTAATTCCTACCTTGCGGTCCAGATTTCTTGTCTTTTGGCCTGCTTAGACATATCAACAACGACAGAACTATAGTTGTTAATATTATAACACCAATAAAAATAACACAAGCTTTCTTTTGGATCAGGCGCCTAGACTTTGCTTTCAGGTCTTGAAATTTCACCTTTATTTGACTTGTTTTAGACTGCAGATAGGTGTCTTTGACTGTTTCATCCATATCTGAAAATTTATGAAACTGAAACTAAAGCACAGACGTTAATTCAGTATAAATAACAGTTTTGCACAGTAAGCACTTTTTATTCGGGGATTTCCCGGGGGAATTCCCGAAGCCATAAACAGACCGTTAAAACAGAACGCGTGTAGCGATATGATTGGTCCAAATCAAGTTATAGCCAGTTATAAACCTGTTTTGGTTCATTTGAAGCATTACATCACAGTGCAGTATGAGTGAATAAAAATTAGACATAATTTGTATCTATGACAATCGTTTTCTTACCTAAATTATGACAGTGATCCATTCCCCTTGACTTTGACTAATACGTTTGTATCAGGACCTAAATTGATAGAAGAGAAAGCGCTCATGATCAATTCTACGCTGATTTATAGTTATAACGTATAGATTTTCTCGTTTTGTTAGACTTCTAAAAACAATTTAAAAATATGTATATCAAAAATATCAAAAATTGCATGCATCATATATATATCATACTGAGTATTTACTGATTTCTACACGCGTATTTATCGATCACTAAAAAAATTCAGAGTTGAGTTTGACAATTGATTGATGTATCGCCTGATGTTGCTTAGGTAGAAAGCAGAATTATTGATATTAGACAAAGTAGCCAATATAATGTAAGACGGTCCATTGAGAAAGATCTGCAAAAATGTTTCGTTTTCTTGAACTGAAGCGTATAAAATAAAGACTGAATTTCACAAATCTTATCAACAGCCGTTTCCAGAATAGACCTCCTTCGATTGCCCCAATGTTTTGTACTCTTGGGAACTGCATTTCTTTGTTTGAAATCCTTTAATTAGGTAGACACGAAAGAATGTTCACCTTGGACAAAGAATCTTATTTCCCAAGAGGATTATATCGGGAAAACATTGAGGCAAACGAAGGAGGTCTATTAGCTCGATTAATTCCCAAAACGGCACTAAAAACCAAAAATGTTGTACTGAATAACTTACCTCTGATACACGGGAAGTCCTTAATAAATTTAACTTGCAATTGAGTTCCAGGTTGACTTTTCACCCAAGAAAACAAAAACGACTCCGTCCTTGAACAGTCGAAGTCGCGATACTGAAAATCCCAATTCTTGGAAAAGACATAAATTAAACTGAGTCGGGCCAGTTCCCCGCTTTTTTCAACTCTAGTTGGTTGAGAGGGATTCTATTGTAATCAAGTGTCTGAAGCGACATTACCACTGAGATTCTTGTCGAGATAGAGATCGAGGCGAAACAGGCTCAATTAGTTTAAGGTATAGACTCTAAGTTTTAGAAGACTCTATATTAGATTGATACTAATAGAGTCGACAACGCCTGAACTACAGTCATAGAGAAATCATAGACGGGTTTGGGAGACACGAACTCTACCGTGGTTCTTAGAGGCGCACGGTAGTATTTACCTCCCCCCTTATTAGTGATTTGGGGGGAGCGGGCAAAAGCAAAAAACAAATTATTTTCTAGTAATAATTTTAGAAAAAAATTCCTCAACAGTGTCAAATATAATTTATTCATTTAAAAACTTAAAAATATGTACATTTATTTATCTCTCAAGTGTCCGATCATTTGCGTCAACACAACAAACTGCATGCAATTTCTTTCTTTTTCAATTTGCTTCTTTTTGACTACTACATATAATTTCTCTTTCAGTAACTGATTACGTACTATTTCACGGCTCCACTACAAACAAACGTGTATCTAAAAGTCATTCATACAGTCAAAATGTCTTCCTAAACTTACGGTACGTAATAGTTATTTTCTCAGTACTTTAAATCTCTCATTCTAGCAGCGAAGTGACAACGCTGAGGCTTATGCCTTGATAGTATTTTGCAAATACAATCACGTACCATTTCTCTTGGTGGTATGAAATGCAATCACTATATATATTCCTACAAAGACTACGTCTCTGCAATAAGCGAGCTCTCTTCAGTAACAGCATCATTCCGTCTAAAAAAAGGTTTTGTATCAGTTGCTCTTTTTAACTTTTAACTTTTTTATTTATTGCACTCATATACAATTTGTCATATAGATATTTACAAGTTTGTTTACATTTATACTAAAATATTTACGCTAGCATTGCCACCACAGAAGCTATCAATGCCAATGCCAAAGTCAGCCTTGAAGCCATGGTTACCATGCCAGCTAAAATGATAAAAAATACAGTCAATGAGCTGTTTGGGGTGTAAAAACGGGACGTTGCTGATTAAAATTAGTAGTGATGATGGTAATGATGATGACAACGACGACGAAGACGATGATGATTTCTAATAATCACGTCACGTTGGGTACGTTTCTCACCAGCGAAGGCGTTCTTACACGGTGCAGTGTTTTCTGCAACTTCTATCGCAATGGCGTTGTAAAACAAGCAGCAATAACAATTACAGGTGGTTACACGGCGCAACGACAAAAATCGCTCGATGCAATCGTTTTGTCGCAATACTTTTGAGCGATGCAAAGTATGTTACCAGCTGCAATGGTTAATTCGTGCAACTTGAATTGATTTGCAACGCTATTGCCAGACAAGTTGCAGTCAAAATTGCACCACGTAACAATGCCTTTATACTTATACTTATAGCACTAGAAGTGTAAACCAGATTTAAGGTCCGTACATGGAATGCACCTTTTTCTGTAACCATTGCGTGCAACAAAGTTGCACCGTTTATCCACCCCTGCAATGTTGCGCGCAGCAAGCGTAGAAAAAGTTGCAGAAGTGGAACTCGATTCTCAACCTGCTAGCTACTGTTTGGCTCAACTGTGCCAGGGGCGGACACGGTACAACTCTGCATGTGTTGTGCGCAATCTTGCAGTCCAGGACTTTAACTTACCATTACAAGTGCTTCCGTTGCCATGGTAGCCTTTCTTACATCGACACGTGTAACTACCGATGGTGTTTTTACAATCAGCATGTTTTGAACAACTGTTCGTCGAGCTCTTACTGCATTCATCGATATCTATGTGAGGTGAAAGATCAAAATAGTTGGCCTTTAATGAGTTTGGCAAGTTAAATAAGTGAATGATGATAATGATAAATATGATGATAGATAAAAAAATGATTCTACGTCCATACTAGTCTGCATAAATTTGAAAACCCATAGTTTTATTTCAAAAGGGCTCCCTCGGCTTCAGAGACTCTGAATTCGCAGTTAAGCGACCTTGATATAGCATGATCAAATACCAAGTAACCATTTCTCTGTCACCACTAAGACGCCCAGCTGGCCTTTTTGGTGGTCGCATCATTAGAGAATGCATAGGCTGAGCTGAATGCCGACCATTTTCAAATTTATTCATCAGATGAGTGTGAAGCTAGCCTACAATTGTTTCATTTTCAGGATCACTCCAGTTTCAAGTTCTGTCATTGCTCAATTTCCCATAACATATTAAAAAGTTTAAGAGAAAAACCGTGGAATTCTAAGTATTTGCTTTGTTTATATTTATGTACATACCCAAGAAATGCGCGCATTATTGACATTGAGCAAAAGGGAACTTGAAATGTGAGTATTCCGAACAGTAGTTGAATCACATTCTATACTTAGATTCCCTATGCCCTCTTAATACAGATGCTTTTGATCCTTTCTTGTATTACCTACCTTTGCAAAGGTCTCCAGATTTCTCGTAACCACTGCGGCATTTACATTTGTATGAACCATCCGTGTCCACACAGTAAGAATTCGAATCAGTACATCGTCCACTATCGACGCATTCATCGATATTTTCACATGTGGTCAATCCAGTGCTTTTGTAACCAGCATTGCATACACAGTGATACATTCCTCTACAGTTGATGCATTTAGAGTTCTTACTGCATGGGTTACCCGTATTGCATTCGTCGATATCTTCACAAAATTTCCCATCTCCACGGTAACCAGGTTTGCACTTGCAATCGTAAGTTCCATGTTTATTGGTACATATGGCGTCGTCATGGCAACTATGAATTCGGAGTTTACATTCATTAATGTCAGTACAGAACTGCCCGTTGCCAGTGAATCCTTTCTTGCAATTACAGATGAAAGAGCCTTTGCTATTGATGCAGTCTGCTTCTTTGTGGCAATTGTGGGTCCCAAGCTGACATTCATTAATGTCAGAGCAATATTTACCATCGCCTGTAAATCCTTCATTGCACCTACAATTGTATGAGCCAATGGTATTCAAACACTGCGCGTTGATACTACAGGTGTGGACCCCTGTTAAACACTCGTTGATGTCAACACACGCTTTTCCGTTTCCACGGAAACCTCGATTGCACGTGCACATGTAGGAACCTTTGTTGTTAGAGCATGTAGCGTTCACGTGACAATTGTGAGTTTCCTCTATGCACTCGTCGATGTCTAAACAGGTTTTTCCGTCTCCACGGAAACCAACTTTGCACGTGCACACGTGGGAACCTTTGGTGTTGGAGCACGTGGCGTTCACGTGACAGTCGTGCGTTCCTTCCATGCACTCGTCGATGTCTACACAGGTCTTGCCATCACCACGGAAACCAACTTTGCACGTGCACACGTGGGAACCTTTGGTGTTGGAGCACGTAGCGTTTACGTGACAGTCATGCGTTTCTTCCATGCATTCGTCGATGTCTATACAGGTTTTTCCGTCACCACGGAAACCAACTTTGCACGTGCACTTATAGGAACCTTTGGTGTTGGAGCACGTGGCGTTCGAGTGACAGTCGTGCTTTCCTTCCATGCACTCATCAATGTCTACACATGTTTTTCCGTCACCACGGAAACCAACGTTGCACGTGCACACGTAAGAACCTTTGGTGTTGGAGCACGTGGCGTTCACATGACAGTCGTGCGTTCCTTCCATGCACTCGTCGATGTCTACACAGGTCTTGCCATCACCACGGAAACCAACGTTGCACGTGCACACGTGGGAACCTTTGGTGTTAGAGCACGTAGCGTTTACGTGGCAGTCATGCGTTTCTTCCATGCATTCGTCGATGTCTACACATGTTTTTCCGTCACCACGGAAACCAACGTTGCACGTGCACACGTAAGAACCTTTGGTGTTGGAGCACGTGGCGTTCACATGACAGTCGTGCGTTCCTTCCATGCACTCGTCGATGTCTACACAGGTCTTGCCATCACCACGGAAACCAACGTTGCACGTGCACACGTAGGAACCTTTGGTGTTGGAGCACGTAGCGTTTACGTGACAGTCATGCGTTTCTTCCATGCATTCGTCGATGTCTACACATGTTTTTCCGTCACCACGGAAACCAACTTTGCATGTGCACTTATAGGAACCTTTGGTGTTGGAGCACGTGGCGTTCGAGTGACAGTCGTGCTTTCCTTCCATGCACTCATCAATGTCTACACATGTTTTTCCGTCACCACGGAAACCAACTTTGCACGTGCACTTATAGGAACCTTTGGTGTTGGAGCACGTGGCGTTCGAGTGACAGTCGTGCTTTCCTTCCATGCACTCATCAATGTCTACACATGTTTTTCCGTCACCACGGAAACCAACTTTGCACGTGCACTTATAGGAACCTTTGGTGTTGGAGCACGTGGCGTTCGAGTGACAGTCGTGCTTTCCTTCCATGCACTCATCAATGTCTACACATGTTTTTCCGTCACCACGGAAACCAACTTTGCATGTGCACTTATAGGAACCTTTGGTGTTGGAGCACGTAGCGTTTACGTGACAGTCATGCGTTTCTTCCATGCATTCGTCGATGTCTACACATGTTTTTCCGTCACCACGGAAACCAACTTTGCACGTGCACACGTGGGAACCTTTGGTGTTGGAGCACGTAGCGTTTACGTGACAGTCATGCGTTTCTTCCATGCATTCGTCGATGTCTACACATGTTTTTCCGTCACCACGGAAACCAACTTTGCATGTGCACTTATAGGAACCTTTGGTGTTGGAGCACGTGGCGTTCGAGTGACAGTCGTGCTTTCCTTCCATGCACTCATCAATGTCTACACATGTTTTTCCGTCACCACGGAAACCAACTTTGCACGTGCACACGTAGGAACCTTTGGTGTTGGAGCACGTAGCGTTTACGTGACAGTCATGCGTTTCTTCCATGCATTCGTCGATGTCTACACATGTTTTTCCGTCACCACGGAAACCAACTTTGCATGTGCACTTATAGGAACCTTTGGTGTTGGAGCACGTGGCGTTCGAGTGACAGTCGTGCTTTCCTTCCATGCACTCGTTGATATCTACACACGTCTTGCCGTCACCACGGAAACCAACGTTGCACGTGCACACGTAAGAACCTTTGGTATTTAAGCACGTGGCATTCACGTGACAGTCATGCGTTTCTTTCGTGCACTCGTTGATGTCTACACACGTCTTGCCGTCACCAAGGAAACCTGTCTTGCATGTGCACACATAGAAGCCTTTGGCGTTAGAGCATGTGGCATTCACGTTACAGTCATGTGACGTAATACTTTTGCACTCATCAATGTCCATGCATTTGCCATCATTTTCTTTGTAGCCTTCTTTACAAGAACAATTGTATGAGCCAGCAGTGTTGATGCATTGGTAGTCAGTGGTGCAATTTGCTTGTTTTGTTACACATTCATCGATATCTTTAGAGAAAAAGGAAAAAACCCTAGTTGTTTAGACTAGGATAAAAACTGGGATAAAATGTATTTAAAGGATCAAGAGTAGCCTCCCTTAAGGGGGAGGAGGTGAGCATCCACATTAACCCATGAAAATCGTGGGTTATTGGCCAATAATCAACACTAATGAGCCAATGGGCTTTCAGAATTTCGGTAATGCAGTTTAATATTAGTTAATCTTTGAGCACAACGTTAATTACCTACGCAGGAACCATTTTGTGGTTTGAATCCACTGTCACAAATGCACCCTTCAATGATGGTATTATTGCGGCATTTCACGAGAAGTGGGGTATCTGAAAAGATGAATTGTGGAGAATAATTCAGAAATGATCACGCTTTTTAAGATGTACTCTCTTATTACTTGGAATATGGAGGGGAAGCGAGAGGGGTCGCTTAATTTATCCCTCCCCTCCCACAATATCTACCGAGGGCAATGTTACAGGGTGCCTTATACTTTTTGCGTCCATGTGAAAGCAAGTTTCGATTTTTTTGTGAACGTGCATGAAAGAGATTTTTTAATTATCCGTGACGCGTGAAAAGATCAAATATTTTTGCATGATTTCATTTTGCAAGGGGTATAGGGGACCCTTCTGCACTTAATTTGTCTCCCCTCCCCACAAAAACTTATCTACCCTATCCTCTGTAGTGTTTCACTGACTAAATGATAAAGGTTGCGGTTAGGATGCAAAATGCTCAGGATAGAATAGTTAAAACAAATAGTAATATGTAAGTGTACAAAAAATCTCTAATGTAAAATCACTATTGTCAAAAAAATCTGTTATTTGTAATTTAAGTTGTTGGTTGGAAAAAAAGTTAGAATAAATTGCTTAACCTTCCATTGGTACGATGCGGAATGTAATTCCTACCTTGCGGTCCAGATTTCTTGTCTTTTGGCCTGCTTAGACATATCAACAACGACAGAACTATAGTTGTTAATATTATAACACCAATAAAAATAACACAAGCTTTCTTTTGGATCAGGCGCCTAGACTTTGCTTTCAGGTCTTGAAATTTCACCTTTATTTGACTTGTTTTAGACTGCAGATAGCTGTCTTTGACTGTTTCATCCATATCTGAAAATTTATGAAACTGAAACTAAAGCACAGACGTAAACTTCAGTATAATTAACAGTTTTGCAGAGTAAGCACTTTTTTTACAAATATTTGGGATTTCCCGGAGAATTCCCGAAGCCATAAACACAGTTAAGGTAGTACCGGATCTTCCCAAATCTTCAATGAATTTTTTTTTTAAATTCTGTCATTTGAAGTTTATTGTTAGGGTATTCAAATAATGAAAAAAAAGAAGGAGGTCCCCGTATTAGTTATGGAGATATAAGGCGTCAAAAAGGAGGGATTTTTCAGTTTTCCGCGCGTTTTTGCCGAAAATCTGATTCCGTCAATAAATTCGAATTACTCGATTGGATTTAACAAAGAAAAACAGAAAACTGCATTAAACGGTAGTTGTTGAATCTAGGAGACATACCTTGATAAAAAATCCATCCAATCTTTTGAAAGTGACGTGAAAATTAAATTCTAGAAGCGAAATTGCTTGCAATTCGGAGGAGTTATATGCGTGTGTAGTTGTAAAAATGTTGAAAATTCATGACAATTTTAACTATGAAATTTTTTTTTCCGCACTAAATCGAAAGAATACGATATCTAGCTTCAAATGAAAAGAATAAAACAGGGGGTCACCGTATTATTTCAAGAGTTAGAGAAGCAGAAAAGAGAAAAATACGCCGAAAACGAACTCCAAATGTCACCATTTTAGCAATTTTCTCACCGGCTTTTTCGATAAATAATATTAATCAAATTTAAAAATTCGAGGCTGAATACCTACATTATACAGTACACAAGATTTCATAGTTAAAATTTTTCCGGTATTTTGATGACAAAATGCTATTTTTCTCCACTAAAGTTAGAGTTTCTTCACTTTCAATCGTTCGCTTACTAGTGTCCAGACTCCCCACGGTAATACCAATGCTCTCTAATAAAAGTGCGCGCGCTCGAATGCGCGCGGGAGATGCGCAGTAGCAAGTGTCCGGAACTACCTTAAAACAGAACGCGTGTAGCGATATGATTGGTCCAAATCAAGTTATAGCCAGTTATAAACCTGTTTTGGTTCATTTGAAGCATTACGTCACGGTACAAGTCTAGGTACTTTATGCTTAAATCAGCGTTTTCAGTATGAGTGAATAAAAATTAGATATAATTTGTATTAATTAAGGTATCTATGACAATCGTTTTCTTACCTAAATTATGACAGTGATCCATTCCCCTTGACTTTGACTAATACGTTTGTATCAGGACCTAAATTGATAGAAGAGAAAGCGCTCATGATCAATTCTACGCTGATTTATAGTTACGTAGATTTTCTCGTTTTGTTAGACTTCTAAAAACAATTTTAAAATATGTATATCAAAAATATCAAAAATTGCATGCATCATATATATATCATACTGAGTATTTACTGATTTCTACACGCGTATTTATCGATCACTAAAAAAATTCAGAGTTGAGTTTGACAATTGATTGTTGTATCGCCTGATGTTGCTTAGGTAGAAAGCAGAATTATTGATATTAGACAAAGTAGCCAATATAATGTAAGACGGTCCATTGAGAAAGATCTGCAAAAATGTTTCGTTTTCTTGAACTGAAGCGTATAAAATAAAGACTGAATTTCACAAATCTTATCAACAGCCGTTTCCAGAATAGACCTCCTTCGATTGCCCCAATGTTTTGTACTCTTGGGAACTGCATTTCTTTGTTTGAAATCCTTTAATTAGGTAGACACGAAAGAATGTTCACCTTGGACAAAGAATCTTATTTCCCAAGAGGATTATATCGGGAAAACATTGAGGCAAGCGAAGGAGGTCTATTAGCTCGATTAATTCCCAAAACGGCATTAAAAACCAAAAATGTTGTACTGAATGCACTTACCTCTGATACACGGGAAGTCCTTAATAAATTTAACTTGCAATTATATTGTTCCAGGTTGACTTTTCACCCAAGAAAACAAAAACAACTCCGTCCTTGAACAGTTGAAGCCGCGATACTGAAAATACCAATTCTTGGAAAAGACTTGAAACTAAGTCGGGGATTTCCCGTTCTATATATAGACACATACGTTACGTTTCAACTCTGATTAGTTGAGAAGTATTCTATTGTATTCAAATGTCTGAAGCGAGGCATTACCAGTGACATTCGAAATTTGTTTAAAGTAATGTTTTAGCTCAAATGGCCTGCTACCCAAATTTGAGATATGTCGATGTTTAATAAACAATATTTATCGCATTTGATGGCTGTTACCGCTTTTATTTGGTCTATAAAACGCAATTTATATCAATTTTATTTGTGTTGTTGCTGTTTTGTCCCCCTCCCGCGTCCCGAGAGACGTTAATAAAGTTTTATAATATATCATTATATCATTTCGACACTCGACGACTCTAATAGGCTCAGATTTCAGTCGTGCATGAGTATCGCGGGCGCACGAATCCCTGACGGCTGAAACCTGAGCCTACGACTGTAAGGAGGTGTATTAAAATTTGCAGTTCAAAGCTCTGCCGTTCTGCTGTAAATCAAAAGAATTATATACCCGCGCCGGGATTTAGATTGATATAGAAACTACCATTTACGTACGGTTTTACATTACATGTAAATACATCATTCATTTATTCTTGTTTTTAATGTGAACTGACATATTCAAGTACTTATTGTCTTTCGATCTTCACTGTCTCTCTTTACAATATCGTTACTACTCCAGGGTCCGGTTGTACGAAGGGTGAATAGCGCTATCCAGCGGATAAATCCTTATCGAGCGGATAAAATCTATACAAAATCTATACAGTGGATAACTCTTATCCGGTGGATAACTTTATCCAACCTTGGTACAACCGGCCCCAGGACCATAAGTTGCCTTAAAACTGACGCCGTAAAATGCCTTAAAATACTCAATGTAGCCTAAAGTAGCCTTAGGTTAATTTCAGTTAATTCAACTCTTTTAATAAGTTGCCTTAAAACGCCGTAAAACGCCTTAAAAAATTACACTAATTTCTCCACATTTTCTTAAAACGCCTTAAATTACTGTAAGTTGCTGTAAAAAACGGCGACTTAAGCTCCCGGGATAGGCCTATCACACACTTTATCATTAAATATTTAACGATCGAGTGTGTGATGCGTGAGCAAGATCGATATACAACGAGCATCAAATGGGTACCTAGGCGAGTTATACCCCAAACAGGACTCTTGTTCCTGTGCATGATAAATCTATAATTCAATTATGATAAATCTATGACAACCACTTCTGGATCGTAGAAACATCTCCTGATCAGCTAACTCCTGAACTGGACAGTGGAATTCTACAGTCTCTACAGTACAACCTTGGCCATGGAGTCCAGTTTGTGTTATGAGTTCTCCTAGCTAGCTAGAAACGTCAATTAATCTTACCTAAATGTTAATGTCATACTGCAAAACCGATTTTATAAAGGCTTGGGACTATTCACTGATGAATCTACAAATCTACAACTAAGACAAAACAGGCAGTGCTACAATACGACACAACCTTGGATAACCTTGTTTAGGCAAGCACATTCATGCATGGATAGTAAGTCCTGCCCCAGGTCCAACAACTAGCCATATCAAACTGAGCCGCCACCCAAGGCTGCCCCTAAAACCCCTATGTCACAAAAAGTCCCTAGCAAAAGCACTAATAAACTATAAAATCATTGAGAGTATTAAATGCATAGAAAAATGTCGCGTAACACGTTGAAAAGATGTGATGTAAGATGTCTGCTTAGAATGTTTTCTTATTCAGTCTCATATTGATTTGGAATGTTCTTAAGATGGCTTGGTGGACACAACATGTCTACCACAGGAAGTCCACAAATAGGTCCTAAATTTCTGTGCGGGTCGACCAATGGATAGTCTCCTTCGCAGCCGTTATTAGGGTCGGGTTCCCTGTGGAAGCAGATGAACAAAATCGAAGATATATAGCAGTTGGTTGACTCTAATGCAGTTGTGGTAGCTCACGTAGACTATCTGACATAGATATTTCCATGCGGGTTTTGAACATTCTTCAAGTGATTTGGCTGATTTCTTCCACATGGATCGTGAGTTGGCCAATGCTGAACGGGATTAGTCACCCAATAGTACATAACTTTCGATCCGGACAACTTCATGTAACACCCATTTGCGGTAAATCCAAAATAATCCGGCACAACTGAACAATACGAAGCAATTTGCTTAATCATTCTGCAGTCTATGGATCCAGCGGTCTTGGTGACGAAACTTCCGACTATTGGCTTACAAGCGATCCAATTATTAATGTTGGACTTGATGAGAACTTCACTTCCGATCGTCCTCCATTTCATGAAGTCAATAGCGTTATAGTCGGTTTCGTTTGTTGGAGGAGTATCTGAGATTATCCCTAGGCCCAAGTTTTTTGGTCCTGGCGTTACAGCGTTTGAGAATGAAGTAAAACTCTTCAGATAGTAAATAAAGGTGTATGCCCAAACCAGAGTCCAGCCACCACCATCCGTTTCCATATCACAATAAAAGAGGGAGGCGTTGTCGGGACCATCTTGATCAAGATCGATCCAATAGGCCCCAGAAGGCATCCATGGCTGTTGTTGTTTTAAATAAGAGCAACTCTTTGCTGGATTGAGAGCGCTTTTTCCAAATTCTGAAATACAACCGTAATCAAGACTTTAATGACAATGATGATAATGATGAAGATGATGATGATGATGATGATGATGTTTGAAATAACAACCGCCATAAAAAGAAAGTCTATCTTCACGAACACGGAAAATGGCAGACGGCAGAGAGTCAGTCACGTGGTCTTTTTTGCACCGAGCGTTGCATGCTGTTTTAAAACTGCGACAAAAACTGGCTCAAAATTTTCAATCAACTGAACTTGACTAAATGACAACCCACATTCATTACCCCAATCCAGACCCTGAAATACCATCAATCATGTCAATAGTTAAAAATAATAATAACCAGATGATCTTACCATGTTCACAATCTTTTCCAGTAATTCCAGGTTTACATAAGCATAGGTACTTGTCGCCGCAGCCATGGTAACACGTACCATTATTTTTACAAGGATTATCTGCACATTTGTCCTGTAAAGAAGTAGCCTGCGTAGCGGCTCTTTGGGGGAAGAGGGGAGGGGAGGGGAGGGGGAAGAAGGGGAGGGGGAGGGGGATTGGGGAGAAGAGTCCCCCTCCCCTTCTTCCCCCTCCCCTCCCCCCTTCCCCTTCCCAAAAAGAGTCACTACGCAGGCTAGTAAAGAAGAAATGTTGTTTCACAATCTCTCTCTATTTCCTTTATGAGGCCATAAAACGTTACGTTCTTCTGTCATCTCAGCAGAGCTGCTTGAATAAAATGCTGAACAACAACTACCAACTTGCAACAACATCAACAACAACATCAACAATTGCAACGTGATAACCCAACACTAAAATAAGTCACAAAATGAACGAAAAACTAGTTGGCTTTACATACCAATGATGGTCTCAACTGTTGGAACCAAAATCTTGGTTTTACAACCAAACTCTCGTTTGACCAACATCTACTGAGTTGGCAAATGTGTCCTGACGAGTGATTGGACTGATATTCGTAGTTATACGAAGAACACTTGGCGTCGTTATAACATTCTAAAATACAACTTGCAAAGTCATTGGCAGTGAAGTTTCGATAAATGTGTTTGATTGTAACGTGGTCTCTTATGCTACAAGTAGATGGACCTGAGCAGTCTGCTGAAACAACTGAAACAACAGCTCCAAAGAAAAGAAACAGACGCAAAAAATTTCCAGAAAATTTGAAAGAAAAAGTGAACACAATCATGATTGGTTTTCTTCTTAGCAGAATGAGCGTTCAAAAACTAGCTCGCGTCGGACTGACTCTAAATGCAGGAAGTCAAATTAATATACGTTCCAACTGACATATATGTCATTGGTACCTAGCTACTGACTGCTAGCGAGTTAATTGAAGTGAAAGAGTGACCCTGACAAACAATTAAATAAAGGTCAAAATCGCAACTGGAAATTATTTAACTGAATGAATATATGAAGGTGGACTACTCTCCTAAAGTTCTTTCTTTTAAGTAAATTATTGCTAAGAAATTTTGGTTTAAAAGTAAAAAGAAACGACAAGGTTGACTGAGTAGATGACAGCTACTTCCAATTTTTGACAATTTTACCCGTCTCTTTTGCAAGAAAATAAATAGCTTGATATTCTGATAAACATACACAAGTCTGCGGCTTTAATATTCATTAAAAACAGAAATCCTGATTTTTGCTTTCAACTGCTTCGCATTCAATAAAAAATCAGAAAAAAACAAGAAAGATTTTATATTTTTATGATCTGTGGAGAAAAATTTCAGGGACAATTTTGAAATCATGCATATCAGAAAAAATGGAGTGACCCCCAAAAAATTAAATCTGAAACTACCTTAGAGTGTTTACCTGTAGTATTTTGGTGATCGATTTTGACAAAACTTCCAATTTTATTTTTGAAAATTGGTCAACTTACATTTGTCTGATCAAAATGATTTTCACACAAGATACTAAGGAGGGATTGAAGATTTGATTGATGCCAATTTCTTTCCATGACACGTTGCAATGGCAACGAAAAACAAAGATCATTGAATTCAGTTTTCCTAAAATATCTCCCGTTTTCGATGAGCTCTAGAAAAATGGCTATATAGGTGTTAAACTTCACTTTCTTGCACAGTTAACCAACCCAAAATCAGAAAGTTTTATCAGAGGGATTTTGAATAAATCGCGAAAGACTTATCAAAACCATTAAATTTGGTGACTCGAAATTTAAGAACGAGAAAAAAAATTCCAACTTTCGCAAAATAACTCTGATTGATTTAGATTCCGGAAGATCAATCCCATAAATCGATTTCTTCAAGAAATAACATTGAAAGCGCTAAAAGAGTGGAAACTGGTCGACCATTCAAAGGAAAGCACAGTTGACGAGCAAAATTCTATCTCTTCAAAGGAACAACTTACATCAAAGCCGCTCACAGGACCAATAAACAAAGACTTTTGGCAACTTTTGACATCAATTAAAAGTTATTTTGCGAAAGTTGGAATTTTTTCTCGTTCTTTAATTTCGAGTCACCAAATTTAATAGTTTTTCGGGATTTATTCAAAATCCCTCTGATAAAACTTTCTGATTTTGAGTTGGTTAACTGTGCAAGAAGTTTAAGTGAAGTTTGACACCTATATAGCCATTTTTCTAGAGCTCATCGAAAACGGGAGATATTTTAGGAAAACTGAATTCAATGATCTTTGTTTTTCGTTGCCATTGCAACGCGTCATGGGAAAAAATTGGCATCAATCAAATCTTCAATCTCTCCTTAGTATCTTGTGTGAAAATCATTTTGATCAGACAAATGTAAGTCGACCAATTTTCAAAAATAAAATTGGAAGTTTTGTCAAAATCGATCACCAAAATACTACTTGTAAACACCTTAACTGCGATATTTAGAAAGACAAATTAAATAAAATGAGACTGAATACCATTTCTAATCAAAATTTGGTCTGTGCATACAGTTTCTCATAACGGGATTAAGCGCGCGGGCTCCTGTGGCACGTAGGAAATTTAAAAATGCAAACAGTGATGGCGTCTGTTTTCGAGGGACTGTTTTATTTACTTGTGAAATTCTTAGAATTTTGTACACTTGGATTTAATAGTTTGCGGTAAACAATGCACCAAAGATCGTGAATTATCAATCAGGAATATTTCGTTGTACTCCAAAAGTCTGCCGAATGCCTCGGAGTTTTGCAAGATGGACACGATGGAACGAACGTGACTGAATTGAGAGAACGGGCTTATTTGATGTGGTATGAAAGACATTTTTAATATTTTTAGTGGACAAGCAGCTGTTAGTAAATACATGATATTTCAATGCTAGGGCTGTTTGTGTACAGGTTTGACATTTAATTACTAGCTCTTAATATCAAGTTAGGCAAACAACAACTGACGTTAACGACTAGGAACTTCCTCATCTCAGTTTACTAGTCGGACATACGCACTATTCATTATGGTAAACAGGTGAATGCATGTTTGCCGGCCACGACAAACTTTCAGAATTAAGACACTTTCTTTCAGTTATATTAAACATCAGATTGCGTCTTATTAGTTTTTATAGATTATTATATAGGTTTTTCTTAGATCAACAATCATAAATCTTAGACCCATCTTACACCATCTCGTTAGAACCAGCTTGACGAGTTAGCAACCTTGCCATTAGATGAAATGCAAATTTGTTAGTTAAGTATATGACTACATCTACTCCCTTGTGACACACAGACACACACTCACACATACACACTGTCAATACAAGACCAATCGAGAGGGGATCGTACAAACTCACTAACCGCAAAACCGCAGATTAGGATAAAAAATAACCGCAAAACCGCATCAAAAATAACGCAAAACCGCATCACCGCAAACCCTTACGTCCCTCATCTGATCACAGGATAACAAACATTAAATGAGTGGGGGTATGGAGGGTGCATATTCGCCAGCTTTTAGTAATTAGTAATTCTTTGTTCTCTATTGTTGCTATTTCACTTTTAGTAATTAGTAATTCTTTGTTCTCTATTGTTGCTATTTCACTAGTCAAGGACGGATTTTCTTTGGAGGGGGGGGGGGGGGGGGTAATGCAAAAGGTGCAAGGGGCGCTGGTCTTTGGCCCCTTTTCTTCTCGATACTCTTCCAACTATCCTATGGATCTTCTGGATAGTTTCCGATTTTCTATGATAACCTTGCACCACCTCCCCCTGGAGGGTTATCCTCACCCCACCCCTGTTAGTACACTCGATAGCTCAGTTTTTGTTCCATGGTTGTACTAATGTACGCCGAGCAAACTATCTGGTCCAGTAAAACTGTTCGGCACACTAATAAAGTCTTCCTAAGCTTAAGATTGCTTATAAAGCATTATCTTCTCAGTTTTTGTAGTCTTCTACACTAGTAGTGGATATAACCTATGCTGCTTATGCATCCATCAAATACAGTGGCCATCTCTGAATCTCTCCTCCTATTTTGAGCACCTTTCTTTACAATGTTGATTAAAGGCTTGTCGTTATAGAGAGATTCAGCCCTTACGGTCTTGTTATTTTTAATTTATATCAACATTGTCATCACCATGGAAACTACCAGTACACACGCCAACATTAGCCTTGAAACCATGGTTACCGCACCAGCTAAAATGATAAAGAAAGCGCAGCCAGTGATTTATTTATTACTTACGATTTTGATTTTCGCAATAACGGAGTTCGAAATAGACATATTATTATTCGTTAAGTTTTGCCTTAGTTATATTTCCGTTGATGAATCAGTGTTTTATAGTGTAAAGGAGTATCACCGATTATACGATTGACAAAATAGTTGAGATGCATCAAAAACCACATAGGTCTACTGCCTCTCATACACATTTCCATTACATTCAACCATTCCGGCTATCAAACGACACTCAACTCACATACTGATTTTTGCTCAATGCAAGGAGGAAAAACCGGAGAAAAAACTTCTTGGCATGGTAGAACCAACCCATAATACAGACTCAGTTCACGTATATGGCATGGCCCAAAACAAGGACTGAATCTGGTGACCACATTGGTGAAAAGCGAGCGGTGATCGAAGCACTACGTGCCACCCAACAATCCCCTTGATAATCGAAAGATATAGAAACTATACAAATTTAAATACAACAACGGGTAGGAACATTTTTCTAGCCTCGATTCGATGTACAATTCGGGAAAAATCGATTGATTTTGAGTTTCAAGGACAACATAAGCTAACAAGCATACTGGCCATTATAACAGACTTACCGCTACATGTTATTCCGTTACCACGGTAACCTCTCTTACATTTGCACGTGTAACTACCTTCAGTGTTTACACAGTCAGCATGTTTTGAACAGGTATTCTTTGATTTGCATTCATTGATATCTAATGGAAAGACAAACCAGTGTTTAGCTAATTACATCTCATATTAACTTCACTGAAACGCCCGAATACACACTGATATTTATTTGATTTTCTGTAAGGTTACGCGCAACATTGTTACAAAGTGTGTCCATCGATCCCTGTAAAGTTGAGCAAAATGTTGCAGAAAAAAGTTGCAAAAGTAGAACTCGGTCCTAAACAAATGTAATGAACACGGGTACATCTAAACTCAGACGTTAGGGTTAGTTTTAGTTTGTGTCAGTTTTAGTATTGTTTTGTTTTTGTTTTGCTTTTGTTTTGTTGTTTTATCTTGCACGAACGCGCCTTTGTATTCCAGATTGCCGTTCTTTAGGACTTCATCTGGGGCTTGAGCTGCGCCCTTCGTAATTCAGCAATTGTGCTGCAAGGAAGGGTAATAAATAATAATAATAATAATAATAAATAGATATTTCTGTAGCGCCATTTCCGATAGCTCAATGGCGCTTTACAATATTACAACTTAATCCTAATCCAGGGTGATGAGCTACATCAATCAATCAATCAATTAATTAATTAATTAATTAATTGAAGACGCACTTAGCTTGTTCGCGTTACCCACGCCGTCGTCACTTTTCGTTGCATGCTTAACGTCAAAACTGATTACGTACCGGCTCCAACGTCTTCTTTGCTTAAGGGTCCTGTCCCACTAAGCCCATCTCACCCACACTTTCTTTCTTACCTCGGTAAGATCCCGAGGATTTAAGCTTCCGAGGATTTTGGTAAATAGCATGCATGCAGTTTAACATTATTCTTTGAGCACAACGTTAATTACCTACGCAGGAACCATTTTGTGGTTTGAATCCACTGTCACAAATGCACCCTTCAATGATGGTATTATTGCGACATTTCACGAGAAGTGGGGTATCTGAAAAAAATATTAATTGTCGAGAGTAATTCAGAAAAGATCACACCTTTAAGGTGTGCTCTCTAGCTTGGTGATCTTAAAGACTATATGGACTACCAATAAAGGGGGAGGGGAGGGGGATGCTTTCGCCGGCCCCTTCACTTCCACAGTATCTCCCGAGAACAATATTACTGAGCTGCAAGTGAGAAGTACCTTCTGCACTTACTCTTACCCCCCCAGACAAAACTACCCTCCCCCCTCCCAGTAGTGTTTCAGCTAATTGATAAAGTGGGGGTGGCATGGTTGGCTGCTGTGGTCTGGGTTAGAGTCACGGCTCGGGCACTGGATCATATGTGAACTGAGTTTGTTTGATGAGTTGTTCTCTACCATGCCACGAGGGTTTTTCTCCGGGTTCTCCGGTTTTTCCTCCCTTAGCAAAAATCAACATGTGAGTTGAACGTTGTATGTAAAATATTTAATGTAGAGGTAGTGGGTGTGTGCACGTGGATGAAGAACCACTATGTGGATATGCTGCTGTGAAAAGATGATTGATTGATTGATTGATTGATTGATTGATTGATTGATTATTGATTGATTGATTGATTGATTGATTGATTGATTGATTGATTGATTGATTGATTATTGATTGATTGATTTAAAGGGTTGGCGGGACTGGGATGCAAAACTCTCAGGATATAGTAAAGTTAGAATAAGTTACTCATACTTCCAGTATTACGATGTGAAATGTAATTCCTACCTTGTGGTCCAGATTTCAGGCCTTTTGGCTTTAGATGCATTGATAACGAAAGAATCATATAAATAAAGATTATAATAACAGCAATTACGATAAGACAAGTTATCTGTGGAATTAGGCTGGATTTCTGTATCTTTGGTTTCAGGTCTTGAAATTTCATTTTTATTTAAGAGTGGTAGCTGTATTTTATTTTTTATTCAGATCTGAAAATTAAAATTAAAATGAAAGTAAAAACGTTAACATATATTGATAACAGTTCTGCAAAGCAGGCAAACTCTTTTCTATAATTATTCGGGGATTTCCCGAAGTCATGCGATTGATATGATTGGTCCGAATCAGGTTTAGCCGGTAAAAAAACTGTTTTCATTGGAACCATTACATCACGGTACGCTGCTGGGTTTCAGACAGCTGTTGAATCTCATTATCTGCCTCAAATGGTTGGCAATGTTGGACCACCATGCATGTGCTCTCAACCAGAGAATATTCTATTGTAAACTTTTTTTTTCAGTTGATGAAAATTTCAACGAGATTGAAAATAACGTCATATGACTAACTAGTTTGAATCAGCGTTTTGAGCATGCATGGATAAAATAATCTGTCAAAAAATTAATGTATAATTCTGTATTTTTCAAAAGGAATACATGCGGAAAATAATCCATAAAAACCCTGTTCAACTCAACTCTGAATTTTTCAGTGATAGAAATGCGTGCAGACATGAATACTAATATGTATATGGTGCAATTTCGATAGTTTTGACTTTGAAATTCTTTTTAGACGCCATGCCAGTTTGCGCATTCTAGCAAAACAAGAATGAAACTATCGTACTACTAAATTAGTTTAGAATATGAGTGTCTGCTTTCTTTCTGTCAATCCAGATCCTGAATATAATCAGTCAAAATCAAGAGGAGTACTATAAAAGTTCAGGTAAGAAAAGGATGAATATTGGTCAAAGTAGCCAATATAATGGAAGATGGTCCGCAGCTGGAAAAGATTTGCAAAAATGTTTCGCTTTCTTTTCCTGGAACACAAGCGCATGAACGAAGGACTGAATTTCATAAATCTTGTCACGATCACATTCAGCATTTTGCTGCACTAGATTAATCGTGTATAAATAAACGCAATTGAATTGAATGCTCTGCAGAGGAGCTCGATGAATACGAAATAATTTTGTCAACCCTAAATGGCATAAAAAACCAAAGTCAAAACATCGAAAATAATGTTATAAAGTGGCTGACCTCTGATGAACAAGAAGCTCTCAATGAATTTAACTTTTAACTGCTCCAGGATGACTTTTCACACAAGCAATTACATAAATTAGTTTCGTCCTTGAGCAGAAGAAGCCGCGAAACTGAATGTACAAATTCTTGGAAACTGCATGAGTCGGGGATTCCCCGTTCAAAACAAATACATAATCAACTCTGATTGGTCGAGAGAGATTCTATAGCTGTATTCAAACGTGGTGAAGTGACCATACTAGTGACATGTCCGTACATGTCCTATAACCTAGAGCGCTAACACTAAAACCATGAAACAACTTAGTAATTGTAGTAGTAACATCGTGGTAATTGTAATTGTAACAATGCAATTAGTAACTAAATAGTGCTAAGTAGAACAAAATACTTTGTTTTCAGTTGTTTAATATTCGGTCACGCCTTTAAATGCTTGTGCTGTCGATTGTGCTGATATGATATGATATATAATAATCTTTATTTTAACACGATAATATTAAAGCTAAAAAGCATGTGGGGTCGTGTAAAACAAAAACCTCTTAAAAAAGATAAAAATATAATAATAAATAAAATATTTACTAATTGTAATACTTCTAGTAAAAGTTTTTCAAAATTCTTAAAACTAGTTCTAAAATAAAGGTAAAAAGGCTGGTAAAGAGTCCCGCTTATTATATAACTATCATCTTCTGGACAATTTCCGATTTTCCATGATAACGTTGCACCACCTCCCCCTGGAGAGTAATCCTCACCCCACCCCTGTGAGTACATGCACTCTATAGTTCAGTTTTTGTTCTATGGGTATAGTATTTCAGGTGCGTACGTCGTCAAACTAACTTGCCCAGCAAATTGTTTACATTAACAAAAGTCTTCATTTATCTTCTCAGTACTTGTGGTCCACAAGTACACTAGTAGTGGATAAACTGTGCTGCTTATGCATTCATGGTATCAAATACAGTGGCCATCTCTGAATCGCTCCCCTTTTTGACACCCTTTCTTGACAATGTTGATTGAAGGCTTGTTGTTGTAGAGCGATTTAGCTCTGCAGACTCGATGTGTTTACATCAACATTGGCATCACCATGGAAACTAGCACACACACCAACGTTAGCCTTGAAACCATGGTTACCGCACCAGCTAAAATGATAAAGCTCAGTCAGTGATTTATTAATTGTATAAAGGAGTATCACCGATTATATATACGACTGACAAAATAAATGATATGCATCGAAGTCCATATAGGCCTGTTCTCATTTACATTATCACTATATGAACTATTCTATCAAACGACACTCAACTCACATGTTGATTTTTGCTGAGTGAGAGGAAAACGTAGAGAAACCTTCGTGGCATGGTAGAAAATTCAACACAAACAAAGTCAGTTCACGTATGTTCCGAGACAGGAATTGCATCCGAGCCACAGAGGTGAAAGGCGAGCGGTGATCGGCCCACTACACGTCCCCTTGCCACCCAACAATCCCCTTGACAATCCCACGAGGGTTTTTCTCTCCAGGTTCTCAGATTTTTTTCCTCTCAGCAAAAATCAACATGTGAGTTGAGCGTTGTCATGGTAACCTTTCTTACATCGAAACGTGTAACTGTTCATCCAACGTTTACCGGATTCATAGATATCTATGGGAGCTGAAAGATCAAAGCAGTTGATAGACCTTTAATGAGCTTGAAAGTTAACTAAGTGAATGACGATAATGAGAAAATACGATCATGAATCAAACAAATGATTCTACGTCCATACTAGACTGGATAAATTTGAAACGTACGCTTTATTTAAAAATGCGTAAAGTGTTTTCCGCCCACATCATAACGCCTCTTCGGTCTCAGAGACTCTGAATTTGCAGATACGCGACCTTGATTGAGCATGCGCAGATCAAATAACCATTTTACTATCATCTTCTAAATGGTCGTATGTCATAAGAAAATGTATAGACTGAAGGCCTAACCGTAGCAGAAACGATGTGTTTTCGAATTCATTCAGTTGAGTGTGAAAGTAACCCAAAATTGTCAGTTCATTTTCAGGATCACATAATTAACAGTCCAGTTTCGAGTTTCGTGTCATTGTTACGTTAGCCTCGATTTCTTGAAGAAATTTTAAGATACTTTGAGAAAAAATGGTTGAATATATTTTCCTTCCTTAAACCCTTCCACCCATTGGTACTAAAGTTTTACGCAATCGAGGCTAACACTGAGGAAAACGGAACTTGAAATAATGGGATTATTACGAGCAGTAAATGAATCTATACTATATAAGGCGGTCTTTACATGGGACCGGGACGAGGTCAGACCGGGACAAACTTGTGCCGGTCCAGCCGGTTTTTGCAACTGTTTACATGAGACCGGTACGAAATGCTTGGTCGATTAAATAGGACAATAAGCATATTGCTGACTTAAAAGCATGCAGGCTTTGAAATTCCTGACCGGCCTGAGATTTGTTTGTGTTTACATGAGACCGGTACGAACTCAGACCAGCTAGGACCAATGTCGTCACTCGTCTCGGTCCATCAACGGGGACGAAGTCAGACCGGTCTGAGTTCATTTTCAGACCAGTTTCATGTAAACGCAAGTAATCAGACTGTGTAAACACCGCCTTAGATTCCTTACCCCTCTTTTAATACAGATGCTTAATTATTCCCCTTTATCAAGCTTACCTACATATATAGCTTTGCAAAGTCCTCCAGATTTCTCATAACCACTGCGGCATTTACACTTGTATGAACCATCCGTGTCCACACAGTAAGAATTCGGATCAGTACATCGTCCACTATAGACGCATTCATTAATGTCAGAGCAAGATTTACCATCGCCTTTAAATCCTTCATTGCACCTACAATTGTACGAGCCAATAGTATTCAAACACTGCGCGTTGCTACTACAGGTGTGGACCCCTGTTACGCACTCGTCGATGTCAACACACGCTTTTCCATTTCCACGAAAACCTTGATTGCACGTGCACACGTGGGAACCTTTGATGTTGGAGCACGTGGCGCTCGAGTGACATTCGTGCGTCCCTTCCATGCACTCGTCGATGTCTACACATGTTTTGCCGTCACCACGGAAACCAACTTTACACGTGCACACGTAGGAACCATTGGTGTTGGAGCATGTGGCGTTCACGTGGCAGTCATGTGACTTAAGAGTTTTGCACTCATCAATGTCCAAGCATTCCCCGCCATTTTCTGCAAAGCCTTCTTTACAAATACAATTGTATGAGCCAGCAGTGTTGATGCACTGGTGGTCAGCAATGCACATTGCTTGCCTTGTTGCACATTCATCAATATCTTTAGAAAAAAATTAGTTGTTTAGACTAGGATGGAGTTGAAATGTATTTAAAGGATCAAGGGTAGCCTCCCTTAAAGGGGGGGGGGGGGGGGGGGTGAGCATCCACATTAACCAATGAAAATCGTGGGTTATTGGCCAATAATCAACACTAATGAGCCAATGGGCTTTCAGAATTTCGGTAAAGAGCATGCATGCAGTTTAATATTAGTTAATCTTTGAGCACAACGTTAATTACCTACGCAGGAACCATTTTGTGGTTTGAATCCACTGTCACAAATGCACCCTTCAATGATGGTATTATTCTGGCATTTCACGAGTGGGGTATCTGAAAAGATGAATCGTGGAGAATAATTCAGAAATGATCACGCTTTTTAAGGTGTAATCTCTTACATGAACTTTGAAGGGGGAGGTGAGGGGGGCACTTTCACCCCTTCCCCTCCCACAGTATCTCCCAAGAGAAATATTACTGAGCTGCAAATGATAAGTACCTTATGCACTTAATGTTCTCCCCTCCCACAAAAACCACCCTACCCTCCTTGCTATAGTGTTTCAGTTAAATACTAGTTGGTTTAGGGCTGGGATGCAAAATTCTCAGGATAGTAAATTTAGAATTACTTACTTATTCTTCCAGTAGTATGATGTGAAATATAATTCCTTTTTAGACACATTGACAACAAAATAAGTATAGCAGCAATCACGATAATACAAGCTATCTGTGGGATCAGGCTAGATTTCTGTAGCTTTGGTTTCAGGTCTTGAAATTTCATCTTTATTTGGCTTATTTTGGACTGCAGGTAGCTGTCTTTGACTTTTTCATCCATATCTGAAAATTTATGAAATTAAATTAAAGCACACAACGTTAATGTAAGGACGGACCATTAGAAAAGGTTATGGGGGGGGGGGGGTGGGGGGATTGGAACAAAAGCAAACAGAAAATCATTTCTAGCGAAAATTATAGAAAAAAAAATTTCTGCCTTGCCATTATCACATAAAAAAAGCCTCCAAGTCTATAAAACAAGTATTTCCACTTTTGGTGACCCCCAAAAATGTATGCATCCCCCCCCCCCCTCCCCCGATCATTTTTCTAAAGGGCCGTTCCTAACATATATAAACAACAGTTTTACAAAGTAGGCAATTTTTTGCATACTATTAGGGGATTTCCCAAATCCATAAACGGAGCGCCATGTGCTGCGATATGATTCGTCCAAATCAGGTTTAGCCAGTCACAAACCTGCACTTTTAGCAGCACAGGCAGCCCAAGCTCATTATCTGACAACATAGTCGAAAATACGACTTTTGACGAATAAAATTACAGAATACATTAATATAACATTCTATGTGCCTTGTAAAGTTATTTTAATTGTAAATAAAGCCTTATTTCACGGTTTTTTTCAAGATCTCCCTCCCCCTACTAAGAAGAGGAAAAGGCTGGAAGCTTCGCTTCGAACGAGCTCCAATCGTCTGCACATTTCGAACTCAAAAAATACCTTTCGCTTGACCAAATAACTCCAACGCTCGTCCTCATCAGCATCGATAATTGTTCTAACCACCCTGTAAACCTCATTCTCTAACGACCACGTCTTACGGAGAAACAAAATTATTTAGTTCGAATCTTCGGTCTCCTGTGAGGCTTGAAGCCCACCTCCACCGCCACTTTCAACACAGGCAGCCCAAGCTCATTATCTGACAACATTAAACAGTTAACTGTACACGTAAATGCATGGGGTCTAAAATACGACTTTTGGCGAATAAATTACAGAATACATTCTATGTGCCTTGTAGAGTTATTATAATTGTAAATAAAGCCTTATTTCACGTGTTTTAAAGATCTACTAGATAATGAGCTTGGGCTGCCTGTGTTGAAAGTGGCGGTGGAGGTGGGCTTCAAGCCTCACAGGAGACCGAAGATTCGAACTAAATAATTTTGTTTCTCCGTAAGACGTGGTCGTTAGAGAATGAGGTTTACAGGGTGGTTAGAACAATTATCGATGCTGATGAGGACGAGCGTTGGAGTTATTTGGTCAAGCGAAAGGTATTTTTTGAGTTCGAAATGTGCAGACTATTGGAGCTCGTTCGAAGCGAAGCTTCCAGCCTTTTCCTCTTCTTAGTAGGGGGAGGGAGATCTTGAAAAAAACCGTGAAATAAGGCTTTATTTACAATTATAACAACTTTACAAGTTACATAGAATGTTATATTAATGTATTCTGTAATATTATTCGTCAAAAGTCGTATTTTAGGCTCCATGCATTTACGTGTATTTACAACTGTTTATGTTGTCAGATAATGAGCTTGGGCTGCCTGTGTTAGCAGATTCTGCCGTTGGTTCATTTGAGCCATTACATCGCGGTACAAATCAGCGTCAAAACTGTTCGATTTTACTCATAAACTCAACACTAACAACAGACTGTGGTTTTACATAGATACTGTACAAGACACGTTTTTACAATGACTTCTTTGGGCTTCCTGCATGTTTCTTAATTAATCTTGTGGTCAACAAAATATCTAAATTAAGTTCGGAATATAAATGGCAATGAAGATTAATGTATCTCTAGAAATCCTTTTTCTTACCTATTAAACTATCATGGTGATCCTCTTGACTTTGGCTAATACGTTTGTATTCAGGACCTGAATTGCCAGAAGAGATAGCACTCACGAACAAATATTCTTAATTAGTTACGGTAGTTTTTCTCGTTTTGTTATAGAATGAGCAAACTGCCGTCTCAAAACAATATCAAAGTCAAAACTATCTAAATTTTACTATATATATATAATATTTGCGTCTGTACTTATTTGTATCACTGAAATGTGAATATTGAGAGTTGAGATTGACCACATGGACGATTGAGTTTGTAGTAAACAGAATTACTGGTCAAAGTAACCAATATAATTGCGGATATTCACTCCATGATGACCACAGGGAAAGATTCGCAAATTAAGATGTTCCGTTTTCGTTTCCTGCAACACAGACCCATAAAATGAAGTTTGGAATAAAATCTCGACAACAGCACGTTTCCAGAAGAGCTCGATGAATGCGAAGAAATTCAACCCCAACCAAAGTCAAAACATCAAAAATAATTTCATATTGTAGCTTACCTCTGATAAACAAGAAGCCCTCAATAAATTTAACTTTCAATTGCTCCAGGATGACTTTTCACGCAAGTAAATAAGAACAGCTTCGTTGTTTAACAGGAGAAGCCTCGATAATGCTAATTCTTGGAAAAGACATGCAAAGCAACTGTGTCGGGGATTCCCCGTTCTAGACACATACATAATCGACTCTGATTGGCTGAGAGGGATTCTATTGTACTCAAATGTGGTGTAGCGTACTACATAGTGAGATGTCGTTACGTGTCCTAGATCGCTAACACTAAAACCATGAAACAACTTAGTAACTAAATAGTGCTAAGTAGAACAAAATCCTTTGTTTTCTATTGTTTAGTACCATTCACCCTTTCAATGTTTGCGCTCGATCTAAAAGTGAGATGTTCGTAGTGCAGTTTTGTTTATTTTAACCTTGAAAAACTTTGCCAATTAAAAGTTTTAATCACAAACTCACTTGTTCTTTCTACATGTTTACAAAATAGTCTGCATCTTAATCTAATTAAAAATAATAATGCAAAAATACAACTTTATTGAAAACATATAAATTCTATATACAAATTCCATAACTATTTGTAACAATTATTATAAGAACCCTAAAATTTCTAAAATACTGAGAAAAATAAGTTCGTAAACTGAAAACCCTTAAAATTTCTAAAAAAACTAAAAATTCGGACACACGTTGTAGCGATACGCATGCTCTTTTATGACTTCGTATAATTAATTTGCTGAAATGACATAATTGATTTGGCCGGTTTCAAAATCATAATTATAATAACCAAATTTCGTACTAACTTTATTTAGTGAGGCTAAACATGCTGATGCAAAAGTAACAACTGATGAACTTGTGGTCCTCATTTGCTGCTTACAAAACTTTATACGCTATATGAAGTAAATTATAAAGATCATTACAGTTTATAATAAGTGACATATATCATGCAATAATATTTCAAACAATTAGTAATTCCTTGTTCTCTATTGTTGCTATTTCACTAGTCAAGGACGGATTTGGGGGGATGCAAAAGATGCAAGGGGCGCTGGTCTTTGGCCCCCTTTCCTCTCGATACTCTTCCAACTATCCTCTGGATCCAGTGGACAGTTTCCGATTTTCTATGATAACGTTGCACCACCTCCCCCTGGAGGGTAATCCTCACCCCACCCCTGTCAGTACACTCTATTGCTCAGTTTTTGTTCTATGGGTCTAATAATTAAGTTGTATGTTGAGCGGCTAACTTGTCCAGTAAATTATTCTCATTAATAAAATGTCTTCTTAAGATTGCTTAAAAAGCATTAATTTTCTCAGTACTTGTGGTCCTCTACACTAGTAGTGCCGGATAAACTGTGCTGCTCATGCATTAATGGTATCAAATACAGTGGCCATCTCTGAATCTCTTCCGGTCCTAGGTCTTTGACCCCTTTCTGTACAATGTTGATTGAAGGTCTCACGCTATAGAGAGATTCAGCTCTAACGGTGTCGACGTGTTTACAACAACATTGGCATCACCATGGAAACTACCAGTACACGCGCCAACATTAGCCTTGAAACCATGGTTACCGCACCAGCTATAAAGGAGTATCACTGATTACAATTCACACACACACAAAAAAAAGGGGGGGGGGGGGAAGGAAAAAAATCTTAGTGCTGAAAAAAATCTAATACGGATCGAACTCAAAAGGATTACAACTCCTATGTATTCTACGCTAAAAAATATCTACATTTTTGCAAATAGTATCAGTTGAGAGCAAATAGTTCATGGTACTACTGTTGGATGGACGATCTCACAACAGACGCTAGTGAGAAATATTTTTCGAGGTTCGTCCAAGATGCCTCATTTATGACTACAGACCTTTCCCGAATCAGTTTACTTCAATGCGTGCAAATTAAACAATGGATTCAAATCGAGGTTGGACTTGAAAATTCCAAGTGTTAGAAACATTTGTCCAGCCTCAATTTCTCTTCGGGAAAGGACAATTGACTTTGAGTTTCAAGGCCAGCATACTGGCTAACATAACTTACCGCTACATGTTACTCCGTTACCACGGTAACCTATGTGACATTTGCACGCATAACTGCCTTCAGTGTTTTTGCAGTCAGCGTATTTTGAACAGGTATTCTTTGATTTGCATTCATTGATATCTATAGGGAAAACAAAAAAGCGTTCCATTAATCAGTTACATCACACAAAAACAAATATTCCATATATTGTAACTATGGCCCGGACAAACGATGCAACGTTTTCTGCAACATTGCGCACAACACAGTTGAACCGTGTGTCCACCCCTGCAATGTTGTGTGCAAAATTTCTACGTGGGAACATGACAAATTGGAAAGGTCTCTTGACTATTTTTTTAAGCGCTCATGCATGATTGGACGAGATCTTTAAGCACAAACGAACAATCTTTCAAAACAGATTTTTGTGCGCATTTTATGTCAATAATGTGTTATCCATAGGTTGATATATTATCAGTCTGAAAACCAAGATATTCTTATGTGGGGAAGTTGAAATTGTCGCAGAACAATAGAAAGTTGTCTAGCTTTTGAATGAGGATGTCTACTTTTGGAGATACAAGCATTTGAAATCGGAAAATGCATATAAGGTGACCCTGAAATGTGTGTAATTTTGTTTCTAATTTTGCAACAGGTGCGTTTGTCTATGAGTGAAAAAGCCAAATCATGCACCATACTTTGTGTTTTAGTAGTCTAATATAAATGTTTTGCAAATGGAAAACTAGTAAGAATTTTCTCTACCGCAGTTTTTGTATATTTAATAATTGCTTGCTATCAATCAGCTGTCGAATCTCATTATTTTTGTCTTGACTGGATGGCAAAACCGGTTTGACTGGGGAGCAAAAGCTCTCATCCAGAAAGAGTCGTTTTGTAAACTTGCAATTCAGCTGGTAAAAATTCCGCACGAGACAGGATATGACGTCATTGATAGCAAGCAATTCCTGGGTTGACGTCACTTCATTTGCATTTTCAGAATTCAAATGCTTAGACCTCAAAAAGGAGGTGTCTATATCCAGAAATATTAACCCACATTCATGACGAAAACGATTATCAAAATTCCAAATTAGGGGTTAAGGCCGGGGGGGGGGGGGGGGGGGGGGTACTCCCTATATTGGTGTGCTAGAGATGATCGTCGTATTTTTTAGGGGTTGAAATCGCCGATTTGGTATTTTTTAGGGGTCGTCAGAGAAAATCCAAGGTTTTTCAGAAAAGATATCGATGGTATTTTTTAGGGGTACAAAATAAACGAGACGATTTTTTTTACTTACTGTCTTTTTATTAGAACACCGTTACTGCAATTTTCAAAATCCTGCGAACTCAGACATGTAAACACTCAAGTGGTTTTTGCCAAATTAGCTTCCGTCAATCAAAATTAAAAATCAAAAATACGAAAGCTAACCGAATATCAAAATCATATTTAGCTGTTATAAATCGTCTAAAGATCGTTTTCAGTCATTTGGTAGGTTTTTAGGGATATTTATGAGTAGTTTTCTGGTGTTTTGTTTGAAGTGGGCGGAAGCGAATAACCAAATTCCAACGGACTGTTTGAAGGTCAGAGTTCGCATGATTTGAAAAATTCGCAAGTAAAATCAATTTGTTTGATTTTTTGGTATTTTTTAGGGGTATTTTTGAGCTGTTAGGTATTTTTTAGGGTCGAAAATTTTGGCATTTGGGTATTTTTTAGGGTATGTTTTGGAGGTTTCCGACGATCATCCCTAGCGTTTTGACCCCAAAGAACCCCCCCCCCCCCCTCCGGGGGGTTAAGGACACTTTAAAGGTCCCCCCATCCCACCTAAACACACACTTTGTCTCTCTTACCTCGGCAAGATCCTGCTTCTCTATAGAATCCACTCTTACAGCCACAGATGTATGACCCTTTTATGTCTAAGCATTTAACGTTATGACCAGTACAAACGTTATGGAGACATTCATTGACATTTCCACAGGTGTGATAATCAATATTCTTGTAACCAGTGGGACAAACACAACGATACAATCCCTGGGTGTTCACACACTTTGCGATAGCACCACATGGATTTCCTTTACTGCATTCATCGATATCTTTGCAAACAGTACCATTTCCATGGTAACCTGATTTGCACTTGCAAACGTGTGTGCCATGTTCGTTAATACAGTCGGCATGGTCATGACAACTGTGGATTCCATGTTTGCATTCGTTTATGTCTGAACAGTGCTTTCCATCGCCAGTGAATCCTTTCTTGCAATTACAGATAAAAGAACCGTTGGTATTGATGCACTCTGCTTCTTTGTGGCAGTTGTGGGTTCCAAGCTGACATTCATTGATGTCAGAGCACATTTCACCGTCGCCTCTAAATCCTTGTTTACACTTACAATCATACGAGCCAATAGTATTCAAGCACTGAGCATTAATGCTGCAGTTGTTGTTCCCTGTCACACATTCATTGATGTCATCACACGCTTTGCCGTTTCCAAGGAAACCTGCCTTGCACGTGCACATATAGGTACCTATGGCGTTTGAGCACGTGGCATTCACGTGGCATTTGTGTGTTCCTTGGTTGCACTCATTAACGTCATTGCACCAGGTTCCATTTCCTTGAAAGAAGATAATATCAATGATGACAATGATGATGATAATGATAATAATGATGCTGATATGATAAGAACAAAGGAAGGTAAAACTATTCATGACAAAGAACAGGCTAATTTCTGCATCAACCAGTCGATGGTACAAAATTCATGATACTTCAAATCAAAACAAAACAAAAACAAAAAACAAAAACAAAACCAAATCAAAACAAAACAAAACAAAACAAAAAACAAAATCAAAACAAATCAAACTAAAAAAAACAAAACAAATTAAAACAAAAAAGTCAAAACAAACAAAACAAAAAACAAGACAAAACAACTAAAACAAACAAAACAAAACAAAGCAAAAAATAAACAAAACAAAACAAAACAAAACAAAACAAAACAAAACAAAACAAAACAAAACAAAACAAAACAAAACAAAACAAAACAAAATGAAACAAAACAAAACAAAACAAAATGAAACAAAACGAAACAAAAGTCGTTTTAGTGTGGACGGAAGAACTAACCGCAACAAAACAGAAGCGTTTTCGAATTTATCCGGATCAGTTTAGACGTAGCCTCCCTTCTGATGGCAACCCTTTGCCGCCCTGACCGAGCGAGACTTGGCGCTACCCAAGAAATGAAGGGGCTAAAGTCCCTCTCGGTCATATGACACAGGAAGCCCAAAATAAAGGAGACGCTTGTGGAGTAGGCCAGTGTGGACGTAACTTTACCTTCAAATCCATTTCTACACGTGCAGCGGAACGCGTCAAGCGTTTTTGTACATTCAGCATGTACGCTGCAGTTGTGTATACCAAGGTGACACTCGTCTACCACACAAAACAATCCATCACCATAGAAACCAACATTACAGGCGCACGTGTATGAACCAATCTTATTGGTGCAAGTTGCGTTGTCATGGCATTTGTGGTCACCGTTTTCACATTCATTGACGTCAGTGCATACGTCACTATCTCTTTGGAAACCGTGAAGACAATGGCAGGCATATGAGCCGTTGGTGTTTTGGCATTTAGAGTTTAGAGGGCATTTTGGTTTGATACTTTTAGTCATCAGACTTTGTAGCTTGCACTCATCGATATCGACACATTTGCCATCATTTTCTTTGTAGCCTTCTTTACAAGAACAGTTATATGAGCCGGTAGTATTGATGCACTGGCGGTCAGCAGTGGAATTGACTTGTCCTTTCAGATTTCTATCTTTAAAGAAAAAAACGAAATAATTAAGAAATTGGTCTGCGGGGTAATTTGGATAACAGAAAACAAAACAAATAGAGCAAAACAAACAAAGCGAGCCGAAACGAAACGAAACGAAACAATTAGAGCAAAACGAAACAAAAGAAAATTAAAACCAACCAACCAACAAACAAACAATTGGTTGTGTTTTGTTTTGCTTTGTTTTGCTTTGTTTGAACAAAACAAAACAAGAAAAAAACAATTGTTCATCTTAGAATGTACATTGTTAAAAATGATATTTCACACTGTGAGGATAGTTGCGGTGAAATAGCAGTAAAGAAGGCCTTGGTAAAATATACTACTTAAAAAGTGACCTCCCAAACCCCCCCCCCCCCCCCTCCCCTGTGGTAAAACTAGTAAAGATCAAAGGAAAAACACTATAGTTAGCGACGGTAGTTCCTACGGCTGAACGCTGGTCTCCCAGGAAGCCGACAGTGCGCTCTTTATCCCCCTCTCTCCATCAGTGCTGCGTTTCAAGGGTATTTAAAGCTACTTAACGCTACAAAGAATGGAGGGAAATCGAAACAAGTGTGAGGTGACTGGGAATCGAACCCAGGCCTCTTCAGAAAGCTGTGCACTAACCTAAACCTAATATGGCTACAAAATATTTTTGGGGGGGTTGTCTGTGGTATAATTTCACAATGTCTTACCATTGGGTCCAGATTTCTCACTGCTTGACCATGGATGTAACGAGAGTGTAACTACTACTGCAACTACAACTATGGGACAAACAATGACACAAGCTTGGGTCTTTTTTGATAGGTCTCGAAATCTTCTTCTAGAGCTGGACTTAGGTATTTCACTGTCCATATCTGCATGTAAAATGAACGAAAACAATTCTTATATAAATGAAGCTCATAAGTTTGAAAAACAAGTACAGCACACCTTCCACAGTGAAATCAGTCATTTTACGTGCCCGTTAACTGAATTTACGGGAAAAATCACGGGAATGCGTGAGCACCCGTAAACTTGCCTGCGTAAATTCACAGAAATTGAAAATATAACTTGCGTTTCGAGAAACACCCGTAAACTTCGGGTAATTTAACGGGCCAGCTGTTACCGGGTCTTTCGAGACACGGGTCCCAGTAGACTCTTAAGATTGAGAAATTCGATCTTGCACAATTTAGCAAAAAAATTTATCCAACGAAGCCATACTGCATCTAGTTTTTCTACAATTTAGGGACTTCCCCTTTGGGGATTTCCCAGTACGTATTCCCTGTGTGGCAGATTCCCATTGGTTCGTTTGTTCGCAATATCTCAGTTCAAGGCCGAGCATAACATCAACTACAAATATAGATTCGAATAAATACCGAATAAAATTCCGTATTATAAAATTTGTACGGCTGGAAGAAGCTGGTATCTTCCATATTTGGTTAAAAGAAATAAGGATTTTCTTTTCTAGTAACTTTTGTCTGGGGTCCTTTTTGAAAATCATTCATTATAAATGAAGTTTCCACAATAAAAATGATTATGATTAGAAATCTGGATCAAAATAATCAAACTACCGTATGACTGACAAGAAACAAAACTAAAATATGTTCTTTATTTGACATTCAGACTAAGCAACAAAGCAACTGAACCAAGCTGAAAAAAGCGAGTATGACACAAGATTCTCGGCCGCCCACGGAGTTCGTGCTATTCTTTATATAGATCCTCTTCATTAAACCCTAGCTTTTCAAATTGATCATAAAGGAGCTTTTATTTTATAACAGACTTGGTAAGGACAATTTTAGATCACGTAAACACCGGAACCGGTTCAATTCTAAAATGTCTGTAATTGACTTTTGTCCGGTATTCTTCCCAAACGATGTTGGCCTTTCACTGGCTTTCCACTGAAAACCTTCAAAAGTGAAAACTTTGGAAATTGCAAAAAAACGACTCATTCATTTAAAAAAGCGTTTCGGCGACATTTTGAAACTTTGGAAATATTACAAGAGACATTTCACTGAAAAAGCGTTTCGACACCACTCGTTTGTATCATACTGAATGTTTGGTCAGAAATCGAGTCATGTATTACTATAATTGATACATCTGGTCAGAATTAAGGAGAAAATTTGCATAACGTTTTGACTAACAACGTTTTTGAACCCAAAATTTACTAAAACATCTGCAAAATAACGAGGATTTTAAACTTAATAAACGCTCGGGCGAGCTAGATCAATCCATGAAGGCAAATGGCTACAAAAAACTCACGTCTATATAAGAAAATATAACAAAGATTGAATTGAGCGAATGTGTTCTGTCTTATTAGCTTACCTGTGTAGAAAGAAGCTTTCAGATGCTTGATTTTTGGCTTTAGAACCACTGTTTACCAAACCAAACAAAAAAACAGAGTCGTTCCTCCCAAGAGAAGCTTCAAATGATCGAAGAAGTTCTTGGAATCTGGGGATTCCCCGAATTACGAAATTTGATCGCTGGTGATTGGTCTAGAGGATTTGACATTGTTTTTGAATCAGTGATTGGCTGGCAAAAAGCTGACGGATACACATTCTGTTAAAAAACGTATATTAGGGAGTATTTCCAAGAAATAATGAAAACTAGATCAATTTTCAGAATTTTATATTTCGGAAATATCTAGATTGGGCTTCCTGTGGAAAATAAAACACAGGAAACCCCAAATAATTTCTTATAAGTATTTTCAGCTTTTATTTTTAACCGGTAAAACAACTGTATCCTTAGATTTGATGTTACGGTACATTTCTATATATTTGGCTAGTTTTCTGGTTACAGGTAAAATAAATTGTCTTGAAAATCTTTCTTTAGTCAGTGGGTAACTGGAGTCTTGTTCAAGTCCTTGTTGCTGACATATTTCATTGAGCATACTTAGGACATAGTCATAGCAGTTGTGAGATTCTTCATTATATCTAGAAGACAGAGAATGGGACATAAGATTGACTGACAGACTTGGAGTGACTGACTGACTGACCTATCAACTGACCAAATGACTGACTAACTGACTGACTGACTGGATGACTGACTGACTGATTGACTGACTGACTGACTGACTGACTGACTGATTGACTGATTGACTGATTGACTGACTGACTGACTGACTGACTGACTGACTGACTAACTGACTGACTGACTGACTAACTGATTGACTGATTGACTGACTGACTGATTGACTGATTGACTGACTGACTGATTGACTGATTGACTGATTGACTGATTGACTGATTGACTGACTGACTGACTGACTGACTGACTGACTGACTAACTGACTGACTGACTGATTAACTGATTGACTGATTGACTGACTGACTGACTGACTGATTGACTGACTGACTGATTGACTGACTGCCTGCCTGATTGATTGACTGACTGATTGACTGACTGACTGACTGACTAACTGATTGACTGACTGACTGATTAACTGATTGACTGATTGACTGACTGACTGACTGATTGACTATCACAAAGAATGGACTAAACTCAAGGGGTCTTCATCTTAATCGCTCTGGTATTGCTACTCTTGCCAAAACATTTAACAATTATATTAACTCTAAAACTGATAATTGATCTCCAGTGGAGCCTGTCATTAAGCCTGTAGTATCCAGCAACTCGACGTCTCACCTACCTAAGGTAAGGGGCTTTAAAATCGCTAGGTTGTTGCTTGAGAATCAGGTGCTGGACATACTAGCTTTAAATGAAACCCGTCTCGACGACTCTATTTCTGATAACTTTATGTCTATCCAGAATTATACATTAATTCGGAGAGATAGAAATAGATTTGGCGGGGGAGTTTGTCTATACATTCATACAAGAAACTCCTACAAAATCAGAAAAGATATTCTTCTTAATAGAGATCATGAGATTATTAACATTGAAATTATCAAACCAAATTGCAAGCCTTTAGGTATTTGTGCTTTTTATAGACCACCTGACAGCAGCAGATCATTTTTTGAGTCTTTAGAATGTATCATCCAAACATATGACCATGAATCCAAGGAATTACTGCTGATGGGTGATATAAATTGCAATTATCTATCGGACCGAGATTCTAACTTACCTATTATAAAATCTATTTGTGATATTTACCAAGTTAAGCAAATTATAGATAAACCAACGAGAATAACGCAAACTTCTAGCACACTTATAGACGTAGTTTTTACAAATGAACCTAGTCGAATAGTTACTTCAGGTGTTTGTCATCTAGGCATAAGTGACCACAGTCTTGTTTATGCCATAAGAAAGTTTGCAGTTCCATCAAATAACAAACACAAGTATGTCACTTATAGATCTTTTAAGAAGTTTGATCCCGATAGTTTTAGAACACAATTGGGCTCGGTTGATTGGTCATCGGTAGAAAAGTTATCGGACCCTAGTGACATGTTAACTGCCTGGGAGAAACATTTCCTTGATGTAGCAAATACGCATGCCCCAATTAGAACTCGTAGGGTCCGAAACAGCCAATCACCCTGGCTCAGTAGTGATATTAGATCAATGATAAATCAAAGAAACTACCTAAAAGATCAGGCTGTTAAAAAGGGTGACTCTAAAATCTGGAAGGAATACAAAATCACCAGAAATCAAGTAAATAATGAAATTAAAAGAGCTAAAGCAAATTATTACAATTCTCAGATTGAAAGAAATCAAGGAAATTCAAAAAATCTTTGGAAAACGATAAATGAAATTAGTGGCCGGAATGGTTCCACAAATAGCTCCATCAAAGAAATCAAAGTTGATAACAAGGTTTTCAATAATCCTGATGATATTGCAGAAGTAATGAATAATCATTTTTCTGCTATTGGTTTAACTTTAGCCTCAAATCTGAGTGAAAGCGACATCGATTTCAGAACCTTTATGTATCCAGCTAAATCTTATTTTAGGCAGTTTCAAAATGTCTCAAGCGAATTTGTTGTAAAATTCATAAATAGTATGCCGGTAGATAAGGCCACTGGATTAGATGATATATCTTGTCGCCTTTTGAAGGAAGCGGCACCGGTAATCGCTCCTTCCATTGCCAGAATGGTAAACAGATCGCTGGCCACAGGTGTTTTTCCCTGTGGCTGGAAGAGAGCTAAGGTGATCCCTCTTTTTAAGGCTGATAACCGTGATGATCCAAATAATTATAGGCCAATATCCATACTCCCAATTTTATCTAAAATTTGTGAGAGGGCTGTCTATAAACAGATCTATGGGACTACTTTACAGATCATAACCTGTTCACTAAGCATCAGTCAGGCTTTCGTCCATTACATTCCACTCTCACTGCTCTGTTAGAAGCTACTAATGAGTGGTATGTAAATATGGACAAAGGCCTAACTAATCTTGTAATTTCCTTAGATTTAGCAAAGGCCTTTGATACGGTGTCGCACAGTATATTGATTTCAAAATTGAATTGTTATGGTGTCAGCGGAAAAGCCTTGGATTTTTTTAGGTCGTACCTAAGTGACAGAACTCAGTGCTGTGCTGTTGATACCTTTATATCAGAGCCTAGGATGGTCTCTTGTGGTGTCCCACAGGGGTCTATTTTGGGACCACTTCTCTTTATTATATATGTTAATGACATGCCAATTTGTCTCAACTACACTGAACCACGCCTTTATGCAGACGACACCTTACTGACCCTGTCCTCTAAATCTCCTACAGATCTTCTTAAGAGGATCAATTCTGATCTCCAAGGTATCTGTAGTTGGTTATTGGCTAACAGGCTCAGTTTGAATGTCCTCAAGTCTGAATATCTGGCAATTGGCTCACAATTTAAAATCTCAAATCTAGGTGGTTTTGCTCCAATAAAAATCAATGGTTTCGATCTTAAAAGAGTATTTTCTCTTAAACATCTCGGCGTTCATATTGATCAAAACTTAAATTGGGATGCTCACCTGGATAACATATGTAAGAAAGTAAAACAGACTATCTATGGTTTGAAACAAGCACGGAACTTAGTTCCTCTCGATACCCTTGTCACCATGTACAAAGCATTTACGCAGCCTATATTCGATTACTGTGACCTTGTTTGGAGCAATCTAAACAAAGGACAAATTGATCGTCTGCAAAAACTTCAGAATAGGGCTGCTCGTATTATTACTAGACAAGGGTATGATGTGAGGTCTTTTGACATCCTACAGCAGTTAAAGTGGGACTGTTTGGCTGTAAGACGCGACAAAAGACTTTGTCTATTGATGTATGACGTCTTACAGGGAAACAGCCCTGCCTATCTACGAGAACTTTTTGATAAAGCTAAGGATTCAAATGGTTATAAAGCAATGCTCAGGGATAGTAGTAAATTAGAAATTAAGCACGTACCAAAGACAGATTTCTTTAAAAGCAGTTTCTCGTACAGAGGAGCTATAGCGTGGAATTCACTTCCACCTGAAGTGAGATCCTCAACTACCAGAAACAGCTTTAAGAGAAATCTTGATAAGTGGCTATCTGACAGTGCTCCATAACTTGTTCTTTTTGTCTTTGAGTAACTATTGTTTCCTTAATCATTCAATATTTTATATTTATTGTATATTTATACATTTTTACCATACGACTTTCATGTAAAGAAGTTTTTAACTTTTGAAATTATCGTATTGAAATAAAGGTGCATTCATTCATTCATTCATTCATTGACTGATTGACTGACTGACTGACTGACTGACTAACTGACTGACTGACTGACTAACTGATTGACTGATTGACTGACTGACTGATTGACTGATTGACTGATTGACTGATTGACTGATTGACTGACTGACTGACTGACTGACTGACTGACTGACTGACTGACTGACTAACTGACTGACTGACTGATTAACTGATTGACTGATTGACTGACTGACTGACTGATTGACTGACTGACTGATTGACTGACTGCCTGCCTGATTGATTGACTGACTGATTGACTGACTGACTGACTGACTGACTAACTGATTGACTGACTGACTGATTAACTGATTGACTGATTGACTGACTGACTGACTGACTGACTGACTGACTGACTGATTGACTGACTGACAGATTGACTGACTGTTGACTGACTGATTAACTGACTGTATGAATGACTCAATGGCTGATTAGCTGATTGATTGACTGACTAACTGGCTGACTGAATGACCAACCACATGGCTGACTGTCACCACTGAGCCAAACAACTAATTAACCAACCTAAGCCAAGACAAAGAAATTTCTCAATGAATTGTCACCTTTCTGAAGTCCAATGCTCTGATATTTTGCTTGTTTGAAGGACAGAATCCCAAATTCCAGAATCAGTACAAGAAAGTTCTAATACATCACATTGTTCCCAGTTAGATTTTTCAACTGACAGCCCTCTCTCATCATAGTTATACACAGCACCTAGGATATAAATATTTATGATGATTGTTGGTGGTAATAATGATGATAATGATAATGATGATAATGATGATAGTTTTTCTACATGCCCCCTGTGGAAATCAGCTCAAGTTGTCGGGGAAAGCGTGCATAAATAAAGTTATCATCATCAATGATGATGATGATGATGATGATGATGATGGTGATGGAATATACATAAGAACACCAAAATAATACTCTATGAGCCCTAAAGTTTTAATACCTAAAGAGAGTTCTTCTGCACAGTCATGTTGAGTTTCATCTTACAGCACTCTCTTGGCACAGAGCAAGGGTGTAGTCAGATATTTTGGCCAAGGGCTAATAGACCCTGCACATACTTCATGATGGACTCCAAGAAAAGTGGGTTTGTATTGCCAGAATGGTGTTATAAACATATAACTGGCATCAAAAGGGTGTCTGGGACCCCTAGAACCCTTCTCTAGCTATGCATGCCCTTGCACATGAGAGAGTGCATTTTGTGACAAGACCAAACATCATAGGAGACTCAAGAGACTACGAAAAGGGCTAAAAAATGCTCAAAGTGTCTTACCTGTAAAATCAGTTATTCCAATATGAAGATTATCACCATTTTTGTAATCTCTATATAAGGACAATCAGTATCTTATCATCATTTACCACCATTAAATATCCGAAATTCGAGAGATTTGATAAATTTCTAGTTCCTTACTGTAAAAGCAGCCCTATCGTTTGCTTGATTAGCACACAACAACGCAAAGACCTACAACTTGCAGAGAGTAGTGGAGATGGAACACAAAATGGCGGGATTACAAGCTCACAATTTTGTAATTTCAAACCACATATTGGACAGTTTGAAGGAAAATTGATAAAAAATATATTACTATTCTGACTACAGTGTTGCATACACATAACACGCTCAAACTTCGCAGAATTCATTGGAAATGTCTCCACAAACACAACCCTCTACGAATTGTTTTGATTCTGATCTGCTCGTCCAGGAAAACTGGGCACGAACACAAATATCGCAGGCTCAGCAATTTTCCCACGTGAATCAAAAGTTTGCAGAATTTTGATCAGAAATGCTGCAAAATTTTCGCAGATTTGTGCCGTTTTCAGAGGTTTTGCAGCCTCTTGAGAGGTTCTGCCTTGCTTGCAGAGCATTGCAAGTCTGTCAGAGAAGAACGCTTTTAAAGAGGACGTCAAAAGAACAGAGAATGGAGGATAAACAGAGGAGAAAAGTCGAGAGGCAGAAACTGTAAGTTTAATTTGCTGATATCTAGAGTTCATGTCTCGAAAATAGGATGAGATTTTGTCATTTTCCTTATATTTGTATGCCTTGTTTTTCTGCTTATTTAGTTCGGTCTTCTCACTTATAATTTTAACGAATTATAATTATCATTTTTGTATGACTTAGGCTACCCCATGAGAATATTATTTGGGAAATACCAAATAGGTCAATGAAAATATCAACCTTATCTAATATCAAGTCATATCACTCGCAATATTAATGATCAACAATTTATTAGTAATAAATTATGAATTATTGCTAACTTAATAAGGGATTATCATTATTCCATAGGGTTAGTGAGATAACAAAAGGCTACTTTGCAGATCTTAGAGGTTTGATATGTTGTAATATATCCCTAATACTTATAGATGTTGAAATTAATTGATACTCATTAAATGAATGGAAATGTTGAACATGAGGCCTTGGGAGTGGGAGGAGGAGGCAGTACTCTGGATTTAAAGTGGTGGGGAAGTGCAAATAGGCATGAGGCAACAGCTAATTGCTGAGGAAGGTATATAATGATATTTTACTGTACCCTAGCCCTCTAGAATAGAATACAAGGACGGATCCAGGGGGAGGGTCGTGGGGGTCAGGAGCCCCCCTGTGTTTGTCAATGAATATGTCATGAATTTGCGACACCCATAATTTTTTTCTGTGAAAAGGCTCACTATTAACATTCATTGAAATATCACTAAGCAATGACAACCCTCTACCCATTCAGTTGTAAAATATAATATTTTTGTTTCTAATAAAAGGTACGTGTTACAAAATCACTAGTCTAAGCAATGAATGTCATATTTTCAGCGAGTTTCAATGGCTTAAGACCTTTTCGTTTGGGTTCCCTGTTTGTAAACATCACGTGCCCCCCACCTTTGAAAAATCCTGGATCTGCCCTTGGAATAATGCATGAAATGTTGATGATTGTAGAATTTGGTGCAAAAGGTGGAAAGAGATATTTTGCTTCAGACAAACTTCAAGATGAAAAGGTTTGTAGAATTATGTTATTACAGCATTGAGGTAGTTACGTGAATAGAGCATGAATACACCTCCTCATTGATCTCCAAAATATCTTGTACTTTGTACAAAAGCACAAATTGTCTGTACCTTTCATTGATAATATCTCTCAGCTCAGTACATTCAATGTACATTTTGCATCAGACATCTCTGTGCAAATGTACATATGTATAAATGTACAATCATATAAATGGGCTATTCCACATGAGAGTTGAAAAAAGCAAAAACAGTTAAATGCTTAGTTTGCATCAAAAATGCATTTTAATACAGAAAAAAATTGTTAGGCATTTAAGAAAGATTAAGTCGGTGATGATAAGAATTATTCCTATATCAGGGGGAGTCCTCAGTGTCGGCAATTGATGAAATTGACAAATTTGCTTAAAAAATTGGCCTTTTCTGTGAAGGAATTGTGTAAACTTTGAAAATATTTTTTGATGCAAAATCTTCTCTATTTGTGAATGAAATTAGCCTAATTGTGTCTCTGAAGAATGAAACTATGCATAAGCCAATTTAGTTTACTCAAAAGACCTAAATAGAGAGGGTTTTGATGGTATAGACTGAAATACCATTCCCAAAAATGTCATGTCCGCAACAGTTTATTGTCACGTCCGCAACAAACTGTATTCCTAATAAATCCATAGAAACAAGCAATATCAATTATTTCACTTTGGATTTATATAGTGCAATTAGTATAGAGTTTAGACAGTATAAACACTTTTTTTGAAAAGTTTCAAGTTCACAGAATTTTAGCTTTGTTCAAGAGTAACTTCAAACATGGTTGTTTTCCATGTCATGTCCGCAACACGTCATTTACACATTTTTTCTCTTAATATTCAAAAGTCAGCCAAAATGTTTTTATGCTAAAATCAAAGGGACAACCAGGAGTATTGATTGGATGAATTTCATTTGATTTGAAAAACATTATCTGGGTTGAATAGCCATTTATTACACTAGGTATAACCTCTGAAAGTCACGTCCGCAACGTGGAATTGCCCAAATGTACAAATGTACAAAATAAAATTATTTAATATACAGTTTTTTTTTCTTACAAGTTGGGTTTAAAACAGCTTTTTTTTACAAATTGTTTTGTTTTTTTAGTTTTTCCATAAAACAATACATTACTGGTAAAGGGCTTTCCTTATACAATTAAATTTTGCAGGTGGAAATGCTTATTATTATTTTTTCCAGTGATACAATATTCAATCCTTTCGTAATATTTAAAATAAGCTTTAAAACTGTTCATTTCCATCTGACCATAGCTACCATTAAGCCTAGCCCTATATAGTTTACATAGGCTTTGTATAAAAGTAATATAATTATCTTAATCATCTCTAGCATATAGACCTTGCATTTTGTGCCATTTACCATCCCCTTCTTTTACCTTGTACAAAACATTATTATTTTTAGTTTAATTTAATCTTTTTTTTACTGATGAAGAGGTTGAAACATCTAGTTTATTAAAGTTTTTTTGGACATTAGAATTTGCCAGCTTCCTTTTCTAACTTTATACGATATATTTCTATGAAGTGCAGACTGTGAATCCTGGAGGATCCTTCAAGTGGGATTACATGCATCGTTGAACAAAACCTCTTCACTTATTATTCATATATATAAATGTACATGTATATAATGTTAAACATGCTGTATTATTGGTAAAGTTCAACTTCCTCTAATGACTGCCTCTATATAATGATCACCTCTCAATATAGGCCAGCATTTTCTGTCCACCCCATCTATGATGGATCTCCACACCATCCATGTGTTTTTCTCAATATTGAAACCAGTTACTGTACAACAATCACCTATCAGGGGCAGTTCAAGAGAGTGCGCACCCCCTCCTAAGATGATTTTGGGCCCTTTTCTTCTAAAAATATTCTCTGGATGGTTTCCAATTTCTATAATGTCACACTCCAGAAGAATAATCCTGGATCCTACAGGCCAGGGGCATCCCCAGGGGAGGGTTCCAGGGGTTCCAACAACTCAGCAATAAGCCTTTAGCATTATCATGTTTCATACCTCTCTCTATACCACAATCCTTTTGGAGTATCTATTGCTCAATTTAAGAACATAGTGTTTATATTCTCCAGGGATTTTTAAATTTGAATATAAACAACAACAACAACAACAACAACTTTTATTTACACAAATACAATATTATGTTTACAACAAATATAATATAATATAATATAATATATTAATTACGAATAATTGAATAAATATATAATAGAAAAAAAGGGAGAATATAAAATATTATATATATAAAATATAAAAGATTATTGAAGAGGATTCTGGTATAAATAGAGGTATGGAATGTCATAAAGGTAAAGGCTTATTGCAGAGATCAGTTCAACTGTACAAAATTGCTAATAAAATAAATTCTTTTATTGGGAGATGATATAATGCAGTGATTCTTTCTCTTTCTTTAGAGTGCTATTTCATTTCCCCAATTAAGTGCAAGAAATCTTCATAAACGAGAAATAAAATTAAACGAAGAGTTTTCAGACAGCATTACTCTTGTGTTGATGTGGTTACGAGCCATAGGGCAGGTATGTACTTGATTTCATTTCATTTGAGAACTGCAAGCATTCTGTTAGTGAGCTAAACCACAGTGCAAATGACTAATATTTAGCAGCAGATTAGTTCTTCAAGCATGAAGCTGATCTCCCAGGAAGCCAACAGCATGCTCTTTACCCCCTCTCTTAATATCAGTTCTCCATTTTCAGGATACTGTATTTAAATCTAATATCCTGATATTAAAATATCATTTTGTGTTAGAGTACATATATAGTTCAAACTATATTTGAGAATTTTCTTTAAATTTCAGAACATGTGTGATAAATATAGGGAACCATTTCTTGAAAAATTTCACCTTCATCCCCAAATAAAATGTTTTGAGGTACAGTATGCACTACTATTTCTAATTTGGTACTGACAGGGTTCGTACAATTTTGGATTATCAAAATTCCATGACTTTCAATAACCTTTTCCATGACTATTTTCTAGTTTTCAAGACCAAAATTTAGCTGACACTCCCATGAAACTGGATTAAATTCTATTGAAAAAAAAAGTTATCTTTTTTCTTAAAATGAAGCTGCCAATTTTTTTCTCATGTCATTTTCAATGACTCCATGACCTTAATCTAAACTCCATGACTTTCCAGGCCTGAGAAATGAAATCATGAAATTACATGATCACTTTCCAGGTTTTCCATGACTCGTACGAACCCTGTACTGGTGTAGTGTTGAATTTTAATGTAATAACTCCAGTGTATGCTCCTTGCTGTCTTACACTAGGTTAATGTTGTTGATGGTATGTTCTTCAAGTTAATGAAACCATTTATAGAAAATAGTTTACGACAACAAGTGTCTGCTGATAAACAGGTACATCACCTAAGGAGGGCAATGATTGCACTTGAGTCATTTGTTTTTTCTTCAGCCCTTATACCCAAGTAATTATGTTGAGGGTTTTAAATGTAGGGATTAGTAACTGTATATCTCGGCACCTGTAGATGAATAACATACATGTAGAGCCATTTTAGGAATGTCTCTCAACCAATCAGAAAGTTGATCATTATCTTTGTGGTTAGAGAACCATTTTTGATTGGCCACAAAATGACAGACACTGTCATTCCTGAAATATTTCTAGAAGCTTAAGGTTTTTGATTTGCACTGTAGTATGATAGTGGAAAGGATTGATGATGATGATTATTAATAATAATGATGACGATTACCCATGAGAATTTACAACGTCAACTAAAATCCAATTTCAGGACCGATATCTCTGTTATTATGGTAAAAACAAGCCACTTAAAGACACTCTTATAGAAAATGTCATCGTAGGGCATGCATTCTTGGTAGATGGGCATGGACAAGTTAGGTGGAAAGCCCATGGAAGACCGACTGAAGAGGAAATCCAATTCATGATGAATTGCACAGAAGAACTTCTTCAAGAAAACCAGAAAAATCTTAAAATGAAATATCAAAGTTGACAAAAGTGAATGTAGCTTTTTATTTAAAATGTATCTCTTTGAAAGTTTTACTAATAAATATAATACCATGATCACCTCGGGATCCATTGTTTCAAGAGGGACGTTTAATGTCTAACATCCCTCCTACCTGAATAGAAATGAGGGAGATTTAGAACTAAATTTCCCTCATACATCATTAATGAGGGAAATTTAGTTCTAAATTTCCCTCATTACATACTAATTCATGAGGTACAGTCCCTCATATATCAATCATCGGGACGATCGGGACAGCTTTGCACGCTGTTCCAAAACTCTATAACTTTCTAACGCACCGATACCTCTTACCACTGCACACTCTAACACATGTGGGACCTATTCATTCTATTTTGCGCATGTACGTAACGAAGCAAAGAAAGTTTAGTGAAAACAATTTAGCTTTCGAGTTGATTAACAACCTATAAATACTTGTCCATTGTAAGTATAAAACGAAATCTATTTTCAAAACTCCCCAGAGAACAGGGTTACGCACAATTGGTAAAATAATTCAGTGTACAATATGTTCAAGTTTTGGATGAACAAAAAAAGAGAAGTGTATTTTCGTTTATTTCCTCGGTAATCATGGTATTACAAAGTAATACCATGGCTTTTTCGGGATATTAGTGATTAAATGTCCCCTCAGCCTCGGGAGGTTTAGTAAAAGTCCACTAAAAAAGTCCACTTCCACTAAACCTCCCTCGGCTTTGGGGACATTTAATCACTAATATCCCTCAGGGTCATGGTATTACTTATAATAAATATGTACGTGTGAATATTTACTATGAAGACATACAGCTACCACATACAGCTACTGTAGTTGAAAGTTTACACTTGTAGTTGAAGGGAAGCACATGAAAATGGCCTAAGTCATTTGTAATGTGTAGGCATTGGTATTTTGGCATTGGAGAGTCAATAGACCCCTTGCAGCACATTGGAATGCAGTTCAATCTGGGGGACAAAACAATGGATTCTTATTATCAAGAGAGCAAAATAATAAAAGTCTTTTGTTTTGTCCCCCAGATTGAGCTGCTCTGACATCACGCGCAAGGGGTCTGTTGCTATGTACATGTAGATCATTTGAGAAAAATCCTCAGAAGAGTCACTCAAGCCATTTTTATGAGCATCCCTTCAACTACATGTCTATAAAGACAAACCTATACAAGAGAACACATCAAAATTTTGTGTATTGACTTTTTTTGTTTGAATAATAGAAATCACAAAAAGTGTGATGTTCCAGGCATTCCTGCAACAGATTGAGATATAGAAAGGTGTTCCTCATTGTAGTTTTTGTTGTCTGAATTCCAGCTAACGAAGTGGGACAAAACAATTTTATCCTCTTCTAACTTCATAACTTTGTAGTGGTACTATAGTTGGCTTTCAAAAGTCTGAAAATGTCAGTGGGTGTATGTTCAATCATCACAACAAGGAACACCTGGCATATCTCGGTGTCTGCCAAGAAAGCCTGGAACATCTTGCCCTTCACAATTTAATTTGCAAAAAGAATTTTAAAAATGTCAAATAAAATTTTGATGTGCTCCCTTTCACCTATACATTGTACATGTATGTACTTTATATATTTTTTTGTTAATTAAAAATTTGTTAAATAAACATACAATGTCATGTAATTATGTAGAGTCTTTTATTTGTTGGCTGTTAGTCCACAAGCAATTGCATTACAGATCTCAATGAAGAATGGAAATGCACTGAAATTGAATATTGAAATGAAAATAAATTAAAACTTTAATTTGTAGTGTTAAAGGGACACTTGGATGAAAATAAATTAAAATTGAAAATGAAACTTAGTAAAACCTATCTGTATGACTCCCAATAATCACCAAATGCAACATTTTCTTTACATTCAAACAAGACAAACAGAATTGTCAAATATTTTTAGTTTTAGTTAGCATTTAAGTTGTGAGTAAATGACGTCATTTACTCAACCCTATTGTTCTGTTAGACTTTATATCAAAATTTCTCAGACAGATAATGAGCTTGAGTTTAGCTACAGTAGTTATTTAACTACATTCAAGACATCTTCATATAGAAATAATAAGGTGAACTCCAATTTTCATCAATTTTCATTCAAGTGGGCCTTTAAAATTATTGTCATAGTGTAACCTGGTACATGTGCTTGCAAAAACTTGGTGGCAACATGAGTTTTTGAAACTTCAAAATCCTACAACATGTTGCTGTACAGTAACAGTGTTTCCAAAATTTAAACCTTGTTTGGTTTTTGTATGATCATTGCAATTGCTGATATAGAACAAAATCTACATCTGTGATTGCTACATGTAGCTAGTGTTTCCATACAATCATTGTAATTACTGAATACATTTTTCTGAAATTATAGCAAAAATATGGAACTATGCTTTAAAGTGGGACTAGGACAAGAATAGGTGAAATTTAGTTTTACTAATTAAAAACGTTTCTGAATAATTCTTCAAGAGTTTAAAAATCAGTAGTTATAAATCATTCCTTGATATTCCAGAGAGAAGTACAAATGTACTAAATACACTTATTTAAAAAAATATCACAGTTCAAAGCTGCCATCACTGAAGCGTCAAGGCAAGCCAAAATGAATGCTGGTTTTGTGTTGCTAATAATCGATAATATTTTCAAATCAGATTTGTTATCAAAAGAACTGAGTGCGGTATACTAACAAGGACTTGAAAATACTCACATCTATTGCAATTAGTTCAATAGAAACATGTCTGATTTGAATACATTACAAACAAAACCAGCATTCATTTTGGTCTTGGCTTGACGCTTGTTGCTCTAAACTGCGACAATGTTTTTTGAAATAAGTGTATTTTATGAATCTTTAAAGATTCATAAACCACAAGCCATGTGATACACCAATTTTGGATGCAAAAATGTTGCCTTGTTCAAATTCATGTATCTTATGGAAATATCAAAATAACTCACCTGCAGAAGCCAAAAACATACCAAAACTTATCACAGTCCCAAGCATCCACCACAAATACAGTCAGTGTTATAGCAGCGCAGGAATGAGCAACAATAGCTGGCAATGACTTAAGGTTAACACGTACAAGATGTACTTTACGAGAGAGAGGGGTTTTAATTGACCCCTATATTTAGAAAATATTTTGGAATATGCCAATCCAGTCTTAAGATTTTGGTGCAAGCACTTACATTTAGCCCCCTCTCCTCTCAACCAAAGCAAAACTATACTTTAATATAAAAAAGGTGAAACTTGTAACTTTCAGAACTCAGTTCCTGAGTTTGATAATAGCTAGAGCTACACTATAGCCATGCTTGCAGGGACTGAGCTCCAGACTTATTTATGGCAATCACAAGCAATGTATATTTTGTAGATATGGCATTTAGGGGAAAAATTAATTTAAAAGTAGTTGGCACTTGCAATCCTGAAGGGAATTCAGGGTTGCATGTGATGTCACAGCAGCCATCTTGGATGAACTTCAACAAAAGATTTCTTAAGTGTCACTTGTTTGTTCATCCAACATGGCTACCACTTTATTGTCTTCTGAATTCCCAAAGGAATGGATGAAACCCAGCAATGGATTGATGCACTGTGTCAAAATGTGGTGAGAACAAAAAGTATGCCACAAGACAAAGTTGAATGTCATGACAGTTGTTCTCATGGCATTTTTTGTTCATACTACATCTCTACATCTATTAGTCAAGTACAGACAAATGGAAAAATGGAATCAAATCTTTTAACGAATCAGAAGGCATAAGATTTCCTGATGTGATCTGTGCATATTGGTGTCACAGTGTGCATAATAAAGCACTAAAGGCATGCAAAACTTTGCACTATTAAGTAATAAATAGTGCTAATCAGACAATAAGAAACAAAATTTGCATAAAATAGAACTATGTTGCAAGCTTTCAGTGTTTGTAGCCGATACCAATACATTATTATGTAAAGATGGATAAATATACCCTGGGGGGGTACTCCTTCCAGTTTTGGGTTAGGACGTGCCGCTGAGCCCCTCGAGCCCTGACCCTGTTCCAGAGCTGTGAAAATTTCCAAAATTGATACCCTGTTCCAGAGTAAATGTCTGCCTACGGTAATTTCATTGTTTCCGGCGAAGTTGACGTGTCGTTAACCCCTTTCAGCCTGGCCTTTTAGACGAACTTTGTTAAAAGATACCCTGTTCCAGAGAGTAATTACAATTTTTATATACCCTGTTCCAGAGTAAAATTGCTGAAAACCATACACTGTTTGGCGGCAAGTACCTGTATAGCGAATATAGGGGAGTACCAATGAACAATGAACTTAAGATCCATATACCTTTAGAAATGTACATAAAAGGATACAAAGCATAGTTATTGTGCTGTTAAACATTGAAAACCCAATGATGAAAAAAATAAACTCTATTGCTAAAAATACCACTGTCAAAGAGAGTCCTACGATTAACCTGGGAAAAAAAGAAACAATATTTAAATTGAACTGTTTCTCTGTGAAAAACAAAACATTTGGAAGGTGGCAGGTTTAAAATGCAGACCAGAAAATGCAGACCACTACATCAAATATAATCTAACTAAGATAAAGATATCAAATGAAAGAACTTTTAATAGTAACTGTTTCAAAATTGTTCAGACAGTCTATTTTTTAATTTGAGGTGTAGCTTGACAGTGACAATTGCCGTAACCGACAAAAGTTTTCACCTTATTGGGGGTGTGGGTGAGGGGGGACTCACATATTTGTCAATTTTGTTCCTAAAAACTAGGTAGAATGCTTTTAGTCTCACTGTTGAATAGTTAGACAAACTTAGTAAATGTGTAGTTCCAGAAAATATCCATACCCCAACGTGGACGAAATTGGAAATTCCGGAGGGGAGGGAGGGGGTCAGAAAAACAAAATTACAGAGTTTGTATGGAAGAAAAATGGAAGTTCCAGAGGGTAGGGGGGTCCATTTACAAATTCCCTCCTTGGTGGGGGTATGGATATTTTTTGGCACAACACAATTTAGCTAGTTGTTTAGTTGACGTCACCTAAAATAATCAAAGCCCGTCAAAGTAACGGTCAAGCAAATCAGGAGGTCTCCACTAATCGATGAGTGAACATATTTAAAAGAGAGAGAGAGAGAACACAAAAACAAGGCATTCTATGGCTGAAATGGAAGAAATGAACCGTCTTCATGTGAATTCAAATTTAGGTGACATCACCTAAAATAATAAATAACTAATTTAGTTGACATCACTGACCTATTCAACAGTGAGACTAAGGGGGTGTTTACATGGCACTAGGATCATCCTAGTAGGCGAATCATCCTACCTGCTATACATTTACTGCATTCTGTTTTCATGGAAATTTACATCTTCACTTTGGGTACTGGGATCATCCTACTAAACAGAATGCAGTAAATGTATAGTAGGTAGGATGATCCTAGTGCTAGAATGATCCTAGTGCTAGGATGAACCTAGTAATGTAAATATACATGCAAATGTAGATGCAGATGAAGGCTAAAATGTAGGTGTAGATGTAGATGTAGATGTAGATTTAAATGTAAATGATTATGCAGATTAAGATGATTTTGCAGATTAAGATGATTAAAAAGATGCATATGTACATATAGACTGTACATGCAAATGTAGATGCAGATGTAGGCTTAAATGTAGAGGTAGATGTAGATGTTGATATAGATGCAGATGAAGCTTTAAATGTACTTGTAAATGATTATGTTTGTGTTAATCAAGATTAAGAGGTACTTTGAGTTTTAGATGTACATGTACATGTCAATTAGATGGAGATATTAGAAATTATATAACTAGAATAAAAATCCTATTAAAAAATATATAATTAAAGTAAGTTATATGAAAAAATATCTAAAGTTATATAAATCCAAGTGTCATGTAAATTAACAACCCCTAAAGGCGGTGTTACACCAGATGATTGAATCCAAGTCAAAAACTCACAACACAATATGAGGAATTTTGTTGTAGTTGGTCTATGTAACATGCTCGCCATCAACTTTTCGTGAAACAAAATGGCGGCTGATACCCTGGGCTCCAGGGGTTTATTATTTGCTTTCTTTAGAGAGTTTTTCTCTTATAGGTGAGTGCCAAAGGCACGAGAAGCAAAAATAAACCCCTAGGCACACGAGTTAACCGAACTGAAAGCACTGAGCCAATCAGAGCACTACCTCCAAGAATTTGAAGGTATAAACTCAGTCTGTGATTGGCTAAAACACTGAGGAGCGATTTGATTGGATGATTCGTTCAACCGGTTCTATTTTGCCACATCCGACGTTGTATTACAAGTGTACTAGTGTTGACATTATGGTGAGTAAAAGATGCTTTTTAAAAATACTATATACATTTTTGCCGGTTTATTGTTACTTTTTTCAAACCAATGTTTCTTATTTGAGCTGAGTTTGACTTTTTCTCTCACTTAAAGTCCCTATGACGGATAATTTTTTATTTTCAAACTCAGTTCTTGATAGAAAGCATAGTAAAGATCTTTTAATCTTGTTTTTCCTCACTCCATATTTTCTGAGATATAAATTTCAAATTTCAAAATGCAAATGTGATGACATGACGTGAGAGGAGTAATCATTTATTATACAAAAACAAGAGAATTTAAATTACTCGTATTTTTCCGTTTGTAACTCATTACCATTGGCAAAGCCTGTTGTTTAGTGAAAAATCTGGCTCTCGAATTGAAGACCTCTTTTTGTAAAACCCATGAGAAGTTTGCAGTGGTGCCTCCTCTGACGTCATCAAATTTGCATTTTGACATTTGAAACCTTCATATCTCAGAAAATATGGGGTAAGGAAAACCAGGATAAAACGATCTTCACTATGCTCTCTAAAAAGAACTAAGTTTCAAAATAAAAAAAATATGCGTCATAGGGACTTTAAGCCCTTACAAAGTAGACATTTTTCAATCTACTGTGTTTGTGTGACCTCACGGTGACCTAAAACCGGTTTGGTCATGTTTCCAAATAAGTAAACATTATGTTAAAGTTATAAGTAAACATTAACATGGAAATGAGATTGATAACTGCCGCAGCCAGGGGTTTCTCGTCGTGTGACTGTCCTATCAAGTAAATAAATGTCGGAAGGAGACAATAAACTCCTGGAACCCAGGGTAGGCGGCTGATAACGAAGCAAATAAAATAACTAGCCAAGAAACGCATTTGGATGACAGTGATAGGCGAAAACTGTTCGTTTTCATCTAAGGAAAAGCATTTTTTTAAGATTCAAATCTAAAAGTGCCCAAAAAGAAAACGAAAATGTGCCAACAGAGCGTCACGTACGTTGATGTTGCAAGGAAAATCGATCCGTGTAACAGCCCCTGTTGACAACGAGTTTTCAATGTTGCGCGGAAAATCGTTGTTGCAAGTTGTCTCGTGTAACACGTCCTCGGAGACCCAGGGCGTCAGGGAGGGGGGAGGGGAGCGGAGGGGAAAGGAAAGAGGGGAAAAGGACACCCTGGGCTTTTGACTACCCCTAACTTGTCTTGAGACCAAAATTAATCCAATTAGATGGTCTAACGTAAACAAAGTTGAAATGACAAAAATATCTGGCTCATTTCAATTATTGCTTTGATACGGTGACAGTTGCTCAGCCATATCCTGTGAGAAGTTCCACTAATACATCTTGTTTAACCAAGGACTTTGCAATTTATCTATATCTTTCACTCTAAACTCATTGCTATTGCAAAAGTACATGAAAGAGATTACGTATTTATTGTTTAAAAGTCGCGGTGAGCTGGAAACATGGTTCTTTTCAAACTAAACTTGACAGCTTGTATTGTTTAAAGTCGTGGCGATGCGTGGGGTCAACTTGCTTACTGGTAATTTTCGATGATTTTCATCTAATGGCACAAACGCTTCTGATTGGCCTCATTATAATTAAATTGTAATGAGGCCAATCAGAGCCTTTGTTGACGTTTGGCCTCAAATTAAGACAAGTTAGGGGTAGTCAAAAGCCCAGGGCGTCCTTTTCCCCTCTTTCCTTTCCCCTCCGCTCCCCTCCCCCCTCCCTGACGCTCTGGGTCTCCGAGGACGCGTGTAACACCACCTTAAAAGCACTAAGTAGGGTCTTTCAAATTATATTTGATATCTTTGTCTTATTAATTATAATTTATATAGCGGTCTGCTTTTTCTGGTCTGCATTTGATACCTGTCGATTTGGGAGAATTTAAGACTTATATAACTTAACAAAGAAAGCCAAATTCGGCAACGGAAGCTTACTCTGTATGCTTTGAATCATATTCACTCTGTGTATACTGTGATGGTAAACACGCTAAAACATTATTATTCTGAAAAAAAAAACATAAAATATTTAACTAAGACTTTAAGCTTATATAAGCTTAACCAAATTGAAAGTTCACACTTCAATTAACTTAAGAGCACGGTAAAAAAAAAAAACTCAAACTCACCAAGGCCCAGAAAATGGTTATTGTTATCACAAGATGAGCTACGATGCTAAGAAATCTCGGTGCAACTAAGCTTTCAGCTTTCATATTTTCAAGAACAAATCACCAATTTTGAAATCTGGAAAGAATTCAGCCAGATCAGTTGTCAACAAATCCTCCAAAGCCCGCCATTTTGTTTAGCTGAGTAGCCTCGCTGGTTACCAGGGAAAAACCTTCACAGGAAGCCCAAAATAAAGATTATAATTTTTTAGCTGACACATTTGCCTATTCACTGAATATGTAATGTAGACACTTTATAACCCAATAAAAAGAAATCTAATTCTGCGACGTGGCATAAATATTTAACAACGTTAGTCTTTGCCAGATAATTTTGTTATAACGACATCACCTGTAATCTAGTCTAGTTTCAAGTCGTTCTAATTTTTGTTGCAATTTAATTTTGACGTGGAAACTACTTATAGAATGTTTCGTTTTCATATTTAGTAACAATTTTAATTCCTAGATAAAAAGATTTTTTCCATAAATTATTTCTTTTTGTTAGTCAAATAAAGCCGAGGAAAACCACAAACGTTCCTTAATAACGGCGATGTGTCACTTTTCAACGATGAAAATTGAAAAGCCTTATTCAATTTGAATAGATTTTCACGTTTTAGCCTATGTATAGTTATTTCGAGAATTCATTTGCCCAAGATTCATTAAATAGTTATTGAATTCAAATCTTATCAGGATGAATTTTTCTCGGTTGAGTTTGTTTTTCATGTGCCGGGTTTGTGTCGATTCCTTTTAAAAAACCACAGCATATTGTGAGACAGACACCTTGTGAGAATCCACCAATGTTGTTCCTGAACCAGAAGCTTTGAATGACCTGATAACGCGAGAAAGTTGTGTTGTTATCGAGGGAAAAAATTCCAAACTGATGAAACCGAATTGTCGTAGCTTCTGAACTGGTGAAACAACAGTACGTATTTATTCGACGGATTCGTCTGTTCTGAAAGACCTTAATACGAGCCATCAACAGAACCGGCTAAAGCTAGGTATTTGCCTTTATTCAGAGCTTACTGCCGGATGATCACAGTCTGACTGCAGAGAGAGAATTGAAACTAAAGGATTTAAATTAACCTGGCGGTTGTTTTATTGTTCATCTAGATCTTGCGACACAGAAACAGATATTCCCCAAGAAGCCATTTGAAGGTAGCCAATCTATTGGACTCAATTGGAACAAATTGCATGGAGATTTGCATGCTTCTTTGAATACACTGACGTAGAAAGAGTTTTTGGTAGATCCTCTGCATGAAAACGTTAATTACTGGCCATATTCTCGCTACCTACAAAATACATTTCTAAAAACTACGGCATGCATAGCATTATGGGATTGAATACTGGAGACACCACAAACTTAACGGACGACCACGAATTTTACAAGATTGCAGTTTACACGCTGTTTACTATATCCTTAGTAATAGCAATAGAAAACATTCTGCTGGTCGTCAGTATCGTCCATTTCACGCCTAAACGATATTCCATCAATACTTTTATCCTCTCTGCCTCAATCGCTGATATATTCAATCTATTTGGGCCCGTGACTTTATCTCTATATATCTACTTCAACAATCAACCCCAAGGATTTAGCAATAATAAAGTTCTTTGCAAAACCCAAAGCTGGCTAATTGTGTTCCTTCGAATGACGTCAACCTTGTCGATGCTGATGCTTGCGGTTGACAGGAATCTCTCTCTGGTCGCACAGACGTTCTACCGTAAAAGATGGAGAGGATGCTTCTTGGTTGGCGTCATTTTCGTTTGTTGGACTTTTTCGGCTTTCATGGCCTCCTGGCCGCTATTTGGGGTTGGAGAAGCAAAGCCGTCATTATTTTGTCCTCGCATTTATTGTCTATTTGCTCCAACAAGTGTTTATGCCATTGTTTTTGGGTCACTTCAGATGATTTTTGTTGCTGTTTGTTGCGTTTGTGTGTTTTGTGCCACACATTCTTCCAGGCAATCTTTGTTTCGTGCTTCGTATTCGAGTTCTACGGGCAAGATGGCGGTGCTGAAAACAAGTAACCTTGTGCAAGAACAGTTTAATCGTAAGATGTCTAGAATGGTGGCTACGGTGGTTGGAATCTACTGCGTGTGTCTCATTCCATGGATGGTAGGTATGGGCGCCGTGTTCATTCATCCATCCATTCATGCGTCCGTCCGTCCCGGCATCCATCCATCCATCCATCAATCCCGGCATCTATTCCATTCAAACGTTCGTTCGTTCGTTCGTTCGTTCGTTCGTTCGTTCGTTCGTTCGTTCGTTCGTTCGTTCGTTCGTTCGTTCGTTTGTTCGTTCGTTCAATCCATCTATCAATTTATTCATTTACTCATTCATCCAATAGCCAATCACTATATTTATCCATTGATCCATCCATCCAGTTATATATGCCATATTTACCACGTAAACATTTCTATTTTCTGTATTCCCCAGGTATCCATATTCCTAGATTTCTTCTCGATCAGTTATCCTCAAATTTATGGCTTGTTGTCAGTTCAAATACCTATGATCAGCGGTCTGTGCAATCCATTTCTATATGGCTTTGTATGGCCACCTTTCAGAAGGGCCTACGAACAAACTCTCACAGCACCACTGCGCATGTGCAGAGAAAATTCTCAGACAACTCGTTCACGTGATATGGAAGGTAATTCAAGCTGCATCTTAATCTTGTTCCCCAAGTTGTTCTTTCTTATATAATACCCATGGTCGTCGAAATCGCTTAGGTGTTTGGACGAGCATGCACAGTAAGAGATAATGGCTCTGGTAACGAGGTTGCTTCTTAGAGCAATTTCCTAGAACTCTCTACGATATCGCACGGGCGCAAGGGATCGAGATATAAGTCCCTGATAAGTCTTGCTGTCACCTCTAAAATTAAGACAGACAATTTTCCTCTGAGGAATTATCCTTCGCCTTCGGTTATGGCGCAATAAAGAGGTCCAGAGCTATTTGTGATGTGATTATTATGTGCAGAGAGAGATTTACTCACCAAAACTTCATTTAGGAGATTAGCGAGTGAACTATATATATATAGTTAGGCTTGCGTCAGTGGATAAAATACAATAAGGGATGAATGGAAATCTGTAAAACGTATAAAAAAAGATGACTTACTGACGTTTCGAGCCTAATAGGCCTCTCAATTTTCGTTGATATATATATTGATATTGATATATTATCAATCTGAGGCGAGTAAAAAATACTTCGTCTAATGCATGAAATAAAAACTCTTTCGTCCAATCAGAATTAAACTTCGAACGTTTTGTCTCTCATACTTGAGAATAAAAACCGTACACGCGCACTTCCCATTAAGTATTCGCTCTTTATTGAATTGAAATAAGCTTCTTATTCCAAACTCTTGCGATGTCGTCCACGACGTCAGTTGGTCTTAATTTAGTTTTCTTTTTGATTGTAATCCTGTAGTTTTAAATATGGTAATGAGTTCGATCGTCCGAAAATTCTTGACATGATCACTTGCCAATCACTTCTAGCGCATGGCATAGTAAAGGTTTCGAGAAGAGTCTTTGTTGCTGGCGGATTATAATGACGATTATGAAGATATCTGATATGGAAATCATTACAAAAAAAAAAACCTATCATTTTCTAATATGATACTCTTTTATCTTTCCAAAGCCCCAGAAAAGAATCGAAGCTACAATTTCTGGACGATTGACGGGTACAACCTGAAAACCGCTGACCAGCAAGTATCAACTCTTGATCGACTATTTGGCTCCACCCCCCAATCACACGACCCTATCGACTTGAAGCCACACGAACTGCGCATGTTCGAGAACGAAGCTTTGACAACCGACACGATCAGCATAGATGTCAGTTCTCCGGATCTTCACGATATACCCAAAGACGCTGAAATTTACGTTGGATCGACGAATATTGCCTTAGATAACAGCGCTCAATTCCAAAGCATTCTAGACCTCATTGAAGAAATGACCGAAGGTAAAACCAAAGCTAGCTTTTCGTCCAGCCAACATGGTCTACAAAAATATAAACCCAAATCTGATGACTCAAATCACAGCAGTCTTGACAGGTCAGCGGTTATAAAGATTGCGCATGCGCAAACTAATGGTTACGCCTGTGCAATGCATGGGAAAGAAGGAGATTCAAATTCAAGCGGTGTTACCAGTTGTGTGTGCCTTAAAAGATCGAAGTCTTATCGATTGGATAGTATCGAAAATCGTTACCTAGACTACCTAGTTGATGAGGGAATTCAAGAGATGGCCAAGTCTAGTGATGCTGTTGTCTTTGTTGATATTTAGTCACCATTTCATAGAAAATGGTGTCAGAAACTACGACCAAAACTATTGGTGAAAAGCCGTAGACATTTTAATCAATAGTGAATCGTCAATTGACGAAAAAGTCACGAAATGTTGCCGAGAAGTTCGCCAAAGTTATCGGCTTGCATCATGCATCGCTGTAGTGATCATCTCTTCAACCTTAACCGCCTTAGAGTAGAAAGCTTCGTTTTCTGAATGAGCTTGAAAACTGATTGGCTCTGAAAATTATACCGCTTTAATTTCACTGGCCGAACTGCCGTCTTTGTCTTACGGATTCATGGAAGACATTATTGCCTACCGTACCCTTTTTCGAAAACTCTAGCGGCATTTTAAATGCGTTTAAAGTAGTAAGGCTAGGGATACGGGCCTGGTGAAAGAAAGAGACTTTCATATGTGGAAATTGTTGCCAAATACCATCAACAACGGATAGGGTAAGCTCCAGGGTCTTTAGCAGACCCCCCCCCCCCCCCCCCCCCCCGCCCCATCCCCCAAACTCCTTTCCCCCAACATACACACAACCCCTGTACATCGATTTCCTGAACCAATCAGGATCGATTGCCCAAACGACGTGTTTGAACATTGTATGCTGATGTGTCTGTCTGTTGTCTGAGACAATAGAAAACCACTGGCTACGACTTGTTCAAGCTCAAACATTGGCCATGGCCCGTAATTACTATAGGATTCTAGGGACCTGCTGAAGATTTTATTCATTAAGTTGAATAATCAAATAAACTTCTTAACACTTCGTACGTCATGCTTTTTTCTTTCCTTTAAATCTCTTTAGAAACAAAATTAAACTGCCTATGAAGTAAAAAAGATTCCTTCAAGATTTCAGGCAAATATTGAAGTACCGTTAGAATTAATAATCAGAAAGTACCGCTAAAAATCCATTTTGCTTATATCTCTTCTTGTTCCAGAGATATCAACATATGCAAATTAGCTACTGATGACGTCAAGGGTGCTACAAAGTCAATTTATCAAGAAAATTGCCGTAAAAACTTGCCTAAAACGTTGCCTAATATTTCAGATTTTTAACAGAAATTGTCTTTATTCTGTGCTTTATAAACTGAATGTGTAACACCCTTGACGTCATCAGTTGTAATTTGCATGTCTGGAAAACTTTTGATATCTCTACAACAAGAAGAGATATAACAAACTGCAAACGTCATTTTGATATTGTTTTAAACGACACTTTTATATTAGCTTTTTGAAATTTTGAAGGTGTTTTTTTTCATTTCATAGGCGCTTTATAAGTTTAAAAATAGAAAGTAACTGAGGATTATTCCTTAATATATTCAAATGTCACTTTCGAATGTTCAACCTAATACTTTCGATAGAATATTTAGAAAACCCGATATATTGTGCCTCTCTATAAACGATGGCCTCGCCATATCGAACTATTTGCTTCTCAAAACATAAAATATGTGGTTCTCCTTAATCCCTTTAAAACGAACCCCCATTACAACGAACTATTTTTTATTCTCTGTCAATGACGCTTCGTTCCACCGGCGTTCCAAAACTTCTTGATGATCAGGTGAATTATAATACTGAAAGTCTAGCTGAGCGTCACTTGAAAGTTTATATATGCTAGGCCCGGAGGGCATACTTAGCTGATCTTATTCAAGAAGGATGAACTAGGTATTTTTGCAAAACATTCGCTGTTTTAATTTAATTCAAGTAATTCGAGTTTTCTTTGGTGGACATTCCAGAGAGTCTCACTGGATATCTTTGAGCTTGTGAATTGATGCAGTTTAATTTGTTTTGTACAACAGGAAGTTGAATTGGACGGCTGAAAATTGCTGATTGTGTATGAAATTGCGAGCCACAAAAATGCGCATTAAAATAAAATAAATAAATAACTGTTTTATTTAAGTGTCCAAGTCTTCTAGCGCTTGCGCACTAATTGGGGGACACTATACTCTCTCACACACTACCTCTACATTAAGTAATTTGCAAATAATCACTCGACTCACATGTTGATTTTTGCTTAGGGAGGAAAAACCGGAGAACGCGGAGAAAAAACCCTTGTGGCATGGTAGAGAACAGCACATCAAACAAACTCAGTTCACATATGATCCAGCAGGCGCTCGAGCTGGGACTCGAACCCGGACCACAGCGGTGAAAGGCCAGTGCTCTAACCGCTCGGCCACCCATGCCACCCATATGAAAATGAAAATGAGAACGCCGTCTAGCTTCTTAGACCATTAAAACTAAGAATAGATAACAAGATTATTCATTCATGGAATGTCCAGAAAATGCTTTAATTCCATTAGCCAAATTAAATAAGATCATAAAAAAATTACTGGAGCTTTTGAGATACAATGTATAATAAAATCATTGATGCATAAATTAGGTTAATTCGAAAGTGAATGGATATCGAAACCCTTATTTGAATGAAAAACGTAAAAACTTTCTGATGAGGTATATTCTTGTTTTGAACGCCGACTGAGGTGTTGCTTTCTTCAACTAGGCCCCCAACATGAGTAGCAGTACACTCATCGAAGTGTTTGGTCACATTGTATTCAGTTTCACTAAAGAAGTCACAGAGTATTGCAACCCCCAAGAGCCTGAATTCACATCCGAGTCTTTTGGCTACAATCCTTTAGAGAGCACAGGTCGAGAATGGTATTGCCGTCCTGCTGATGAGCTGATTTACCAAGAATACAGTGATCCCCAGACCTCGAGCTTCACTACTTTGGGATCTAGAGGGCTTCAAAATGTAACTGTTGAAATCATCGATGCGTGTTCAACAGAGGAAAGCAAGTTGATACAGGATGTTCTTCCAGAGCAAGATACGCCAATGGCCTGGAAACGACTTAGGCCGTCGCTGTTTGTTTCAGTTTGCAAGTCGATGTACACTGGAGCTTCAATTTCACTTCCAATTGCTACTTTAGTGGGTACGATATATGTATTGGCCATATACCTCTCTTTTAAGACTGTGCAAAACTGTCAGTTTTATCCAGTGATTTCAATACAAATGCAATGGATAAGAACAATATCGGATATTGTTTCCTGTGCGTTTATGTATATGGGCTTTCTTGTGCTATTACTACTACTTTTTCGCCCGTTTCAGATACTGGGCTTAAGAAAGAGCCTCTTCCTGTTGTGTTTTCTAACTTATTGCTTGGATGCCCTTTATCGTATTGCTTTACAAGCCCTTGGGATATCTCATTCTAAAATTTCTTACACACAAAAGATTCCTCTAAACGCTATATTCCTAGCCGGTCAATTTTTACAAATTTGTTTTCTAGTCAAGAACATTGGCACAAATTTGAAACAGAAGGTGACTTTGTTCGTCCAAATGGTAGTACCTGGTTCTTTTTGTTTCTTAACATTCTTCCTGGTAGCGTCACTCATTTATCCCGCATACAACCGACAAACAGACAAAGAAGGAAGACTAGTAATCGCCCTCTTCTCTCCTCTTATTGGACTCTTTCTCAAGGTAATCTCACGAATTTGTGTTCAGCGATTGTACATCACACATCCGGGATACTCCTGCGTCTTACTGTCACCCTTGTATTGCGGCACGGCCATTGTCTTTCGTATTTTACAAGCGGATCTTCAAAGTTTGAAATTCATTGCTACTCTTGGAATAATTCATGGGGCTTCTGAAGTCATTGAACGAAGTACCATGGTTGTCATTGATCATATTTGTCATCGTCTTTGGAAAAGACGTTCAGTTCCTTGGGGAGTTTTCGTACTCCTCGCCGTGAACGACTCATGGCCGATATCGCCATTATGAGCATGTTATATGAGTCGTCTGCTATAGTAGCCGTTACTGGATACATATATTTATACAAGTTTGTCTTCGTCCAAAAGGATCCTTTCCTCCACCTACTTCAGAAATTTTCAATCCATACCGCAGTTCAACTGGCGATTGAGTGGTTCTTCACCAGCGTGTCAATGATAATCGAGACTCGTTATCAGAACATGGCTGTGATGGCTGTTTGGAGAATACGATGGAAAAGACATACTTTACTAGCGATTTGTAATGCGCTTTCATTTGCTATGTGGACTGCTACGAACCTTCTAGTGATTGTACACGGGCGATTTACGAAGATTGCTGATGAACCCTGTAAAATGCCATTTACATGAAGAATAAGAACCTTCAAACATACTAGCCTTTTGTTAGTGACTGTACATGCATGGGCGGTACACTAAGACTGTTAATGATTGTTATTTACTCTTAGCCGATCTGAGTCAGAATCGAAGCTGCGAATGTTTTTTCCTTCATGCTCGAGAATAAAAACCGTACGCGCGCACTTTCCGTAAGTGAAGTATTCCCTATTTTCTCTTGGGACTCCACGGTAAAAAGGCCATTCGATGTAAGGATGGCCTAATAGGCCATTTGCACGATTGCGTCATTTTACTACAACTACCAGAATACTCTGAGAATTTTCTTTCTTATTCAGATTTTTATTCCCTTTTGTGAATAGTAGAACAATTGGCACTAATTGCTTTACAAAAGAAAGTGGGCAAAGCATTCTGGTAGTTGTAGTATATGACGCCATCATGCAAATTAAAACGTGGGATATGCTAGATTACATCACTTTATGACAGCAGAAGTATATAGGCGGATCTTTGTTTAGGGACAGGTCGACAATAATTAGAGGGGGAAGGGCTGGTGCAAATGGGGGGAGGGTCATTATTTTTCATGCAGGGTAAAGGGGAAGGGCCAGAAAGAATTGTGCAAGTCTTAAGTGTTCAATGACCAACTTAAAAACATTGTAAATAAAATTTTAACATTGATATATGTCAGGTGCCCTGTATATGTACATTATAAGTTATGGAGGAGGGGGAGGGCCTGAAAAAATTGTGCAAGTATTTAGGGGAGGGCCAACTTTTTTGTACATAAGGAAAGGGATGGCCACTCAAAATTATACAGGCCAAAAATCAAATGCACCAGCCCTCCCCCCTCTAAATAATTATTTACCTGTCCCTTACAATTTTTGCTCATTAGCATAGGCATTTCTCTTTTCAACCAAATAAACACCTAATTAAGTCTGAATATTGAATATGCATGGCCAAATTAGGTTTCCTTGGAAATTTGAGCTTGACACAAGCAACAGTTTTGACGGGATGCGGTTTTAAAAACTCTAAATTTTACATGTATGGCACAACTTTCTACTGACTTTAATAAAAACGCGTGATATTTTCCCATCTGGGGTGCCTTCTATCTGGATAGTTATCCACAGCGCACTAGCGGTAGGTAGACTGCTCATGTTTTAGTTGTCTCAGTATTTAGGTAGTTGAACATAATTTTGAAGAACGAGATAGCCAGCCAAATATTCCGTGTCAACATAAAATTTCTTGCATTCGATATGCAAATGAATTTCAAGCCCAAAACACAGACATGCGCAGACAAATTGTATACATGCTGTGTTTTATCAAAATCAGTTAAAACACTCATAAATAAAACATGTCTTTGAGTGTTTTAACTAACTCTGATAAAACACTCATGTTTATGCATGAGTGTTATATCAGTACAAGGTCTCAGTATAGTTGTTGGATCATTGACCTCGTACAGTACCAAAGAAACTTTTAATGAGAGTCCCATTTCACTCTATTCTGATGTTCAGAATTCTTTTTACGTGTGGGATGAAAATTTGATTATTCTGCGCATGCCTATATAGGCCGTATTCTGTGACTGATTATCGTTCAGTTCCGCTGCCATGGTTCGGGCACTAAAATTTAACTACTCGAATATGTAGTTTAGAACTCACTTAACAGGGATTCAGTTGTTGTCATCTCCAAATTCTTGCAGTTCGTTCAAAAATCCCAAGGAAAGTTCATCAAATCTGCTTAGTATTTTGATGTCCGCCATCTTGAATTGACATGCGCAGTTGTAGTTTTAGATGCGAAGTCCGCTGAAAATCGCTGGCTTAGAATGCCAACAAAGCTTGCAAAAATGGGATTTTCTTCTTGTTTAATTCATTTTAAAGGGTGGAGGGCGCTCTAACATGTTTCTCAGATATCTCTTTTCATTAATTCAAGACAAGTCAACAACTATGGCTTTCTCTCGATGGCCAGCAACGAGAGATTGCCGAAAAAGCAATTTTACAATTCATACATTTATGATGGAGGGGGTCCTAGGGGTTTGCGGGATTGCGGGATTGACCATCTCTTTGTGCGGTATTGCAGTATTTCTTTTTTGAGCTGTGGTGTTACGGGAAAAACGATTTGAAATTGCGGCAATGCGGTATTTTTGAGGCCTGCGAGATGCGGGATTTTGTTTCTGGCGCTCGATAGAAAATTTCATGTTTCTGTGATTCATGTTTCTGCGCGTGAGGTCCCGTGGAAGTGGTATTTCGAATTTTTCGTCTGGTGAGCCGTATTTTCGAATTTTTCATGCGGGATTGACCATTTTTTCGTGCGGGATTGCGGTATTTTCGAATTTTTTGTGCGGGATTGCGGTATTCGTAACCCCCCTAGGCCCCCCTCTATATATTCCCTATTCAATTATTTATTGAATTTGATTTATTCCCATTTTCACTTTCCGTTTCGTTTCCTTTTTTCCTTTTTTAGTTTTTATTTTATTTTTACCACTCATTTATTTTTTTTTCTTCCATGGCCAGGTTAAGTCGTTTTTCAATTTTGTCTCCCTTCTATTTATTTTTATTACTTTATTTGTTTTACATTCTTTTTTATTCTATTCCATTTCTATTTTTATTTTTCATCTTTTATTTATTTATTTATTTTATTTCATTTATTTTTCTCTATTTTATTTTTTACTTCCTCGATCTATTAATTGCATACCCTTTATTTATAATTGATACATTTACATTCCCTATTAATTATTATTATTATTATTAATTATTATTATTATTATCTTTTATTCATAATTCCTACACCCTAAGGCCCTAATGAACCACACATCCCTTATTCACTATTTGTTCATTCATTCACACCTACAAATGCCCTATTGAATTGCATATCCTTTATTTACAACTGACACTGATGACGACGATAGCACATAGTTAATAGAGGGGACTGGTTAGGAAGCCTTTTGTTATATGTCTTTGTTCATTTTTTTCAACCGTGACCGTGCACAAATCTTTTAGTTTTTCATTGTTTCGCCTTAATTGCCATGGTTGAGCAACTGAACCCAAATGTTTCTTTTCCGCTGCTTGTTCGATGTATTCTAGTTCAAAATTAATTATATTAGAATATTTCAATAAATAATCCAATAGACAACATTTCGGTTCATTCATATAGCCATTTTCTAATGAATTTAAACAAACTTTGTGCACGGTCAAGACCAGTTCAACATCCAGACTAGAACAAAGAAATGTAACAAAAGGCTTCCTATAAACCATTCCCCTCTATTAACTATGCGATAGCAGTAACGACGAGTACCGTGATGACTTGTTCAACGATTAGCTCTCAACAAAGTTTTCAAAGGTGTCTGATTTGAGAATTTTATATTATATTTGTAAGACAAATTGTTTCTAAAATCAAACTACGTTGTAAAAAGGAATGTTGACAATTCAAATTCGTTATTTTCATTACAATTCATGCGTTTTGCGTTGATTTTAGTAGCGATTGGCAGAAAAGTCAAAAGTAGACTTACGACCCCTCCCCCCAGGGGAACATCAAATGTAAATTATATAAATATCACTCTACATTCAAAATTATAACTTAAAACAAAAGAATCTGAGAACTGACAATGTCTAAAGTTTATTACTATCTATCATGATCCAGTTTCGGAAGTTTCAATGCATAATATGTATTTGTAAAAAATCCAATTCTGTACCCTCCCCCCCCCACAGGTAATGAAAATCCAAGATGGCGGAATGTTCAATTCCATTGACGTTTTTTAAAAAAACTGCGGGTTTTTCAGAGTGACAACAACTGAATTCTTTTTAAGAAAGGTAAAATCTATATGTTCACGTTGATTTAAAGTAGTGCCCTCGCCATGGCAGCGGAAATCGTTTTAGAAGCACATTTTCAAGGCACAGAATACGGCCTAATATGTACGAAAAAAATGATAAGCTTATTTCTACAGTTATAAATGAATTTTTTTCATAAATTGATTCCTATAATACTTAATTTCAAATGATGGGTTTTGGAAGTTATTTAAAAAACTCGCTGATCGTGTTTTATCGTGCATATAAACACTCGGCCTAGGCCTCGTGTCTATACCCACGATAAAACACTCCTGCTCGTTTTTTAAATATCACTTAAAACGGTCCGTCTGCTCGACAATCGCGCTATGACAATGTTTTTACAAGATTCACAACTAAATATTATCACATATGCATATACAAATACAGAATCAGTGAACAGCAACCAAAGAAGAATAGTATCGAATTGGTTGCCGAATAATAAGTGTTTTGAATTTATTTTTTCATTTAAACTAAAATTGTTTTGTTAAAAATATGAAAAAGAACGTGTTCACGGTCACCAATTCTGTCATCGTTGCGTAAAGTCCTAATTAGTAATCACTTAGTCTTGGTTGGGTTATACCTACATCCACGATACTGAATGACTGATGGTTCTTAATTAGTCCTCATGTAAGCGGCATTTTACAGGGCTCATTAACAATCTTAGTGTACCGCCCATGTATTATAGTCACTAATACAAGGTTAGTATGTCTGAAGGTTCTTATTCTTTATGTAAACGGCATTTTACAGGGTTCATCAGCAGTCTTCGTAAATCGCCCATGTACAATTACAAGAAGGCTAGTACCAGTCCACATAGCAAATGCAAGCGCATTACAAATCGCTAGTAAAGTATGTCTTTTCCATCGTCTTCTCCAAATAGCCATCACAGCCATGTTCTGATAACGAGTCTCGATCATCATTGACACGCTGGTAAAGAACCACTCAATCGCCAGTTGAACTGCAGTATGAATTGCAAATTTCTGAAATAGATGGAGGGAAGGATCCTTTTGGACGAAGACAAACTTGTATAAATATATGTATCCAGTAACGGCTACTATAGCAGACGACTCATATAACATGCTCATAATGGCGATATCGGCCATGAGTCGTTCACGGCGAGGAGTACGAAAACTTCCCCAAGGAACTGAACGTCTTTTCCAAAGACGATGACAAATATGATCAATGACAACCATGGTACTTCGTTCAATGACTTCAGAAGCCCCATGAATTATTCCGAGAGTAGCAATGAGTGTCAGACTTTGAAGATCGGCTTGTAAAATACGAAAGACAATGGCCGTGCCGCAATACAGGGGTGACAGTAAGACGCAGGAGTATCCCGGATGTGTGATGTATAACCGTTGAACACAAATTCGTGAGATCACCTTGAGAAAGAGTCCAATAAGAGGAGAGAAGAGGGCAATTACTAGCCTTCCTTCTTTGTTTGTTTGTCGGTTGTATGCGGGATAAATGAGTGACACTACCAGGGTAAATGTTAAGAGAAAAGAAAAAGAACCAGGTACTACCATTTGGACGAACAAAGTCACCTTCTGTTTCAAATTTGTGCCAATGTTCTTGACTAGAAAACAAGTTTGCAAAAATTGACCGCCTAGGAATATAGCGTGTAAAGGAATCTTTTGTGTGTACGAAATTTTAGAATGAGATATCCCAAGGGCTTGTAAAGCAACACGATAAAGGGCATCCAAGCAATAAGTTAGAAAACACAACAGGAAGAGGCTCTTTCTTAACCCCAGTATCTGAAACGGGCGAAAAAGTAATAGTAATAGCACAAGGACCCCTATATACATAAACGCACAGGAAACAACATCAGATATTGTTCTTAACCATTGCATTTGTACTGAAATCAAGTTCACTGGATGAAACTCACAGTTTTGCACAGTCTTAAAAGAGAGGTATATGGCCAATATATATATCGTACCCACTAAAGTAGCAGTTAGAAGTGAAATTGAAGCTCCAATGTACATCGACTTGCAAACTGAAACAAACAGCGACGGCCTAAGTCGTTTCCAGGTCATAGCTGGATCTTGATCTGGAAGAACATCCTGAGTTGATTTGCTTTCCTCTGGTGAACACGCATCGATGACTTCAACAGTTACATTTTGAAATCCTCTAGATCCCAAAGTAGTGAAGCTCGAGGCCTGGTGATCACTGTATTCTTGGTAAATCAGCTCATCAGCAGGACGGCAATACCATTCTCGACCTGTGCTCTCTAAAGGATTATAGCCAAAAGACTCGGGTGTAAATTCAGGCTCTTGGGGGTTGCAATACTCTGTGACTTCTTTAGTAAAACTGAACACAATGTGACCAAACACTTCGATGAGTGTACTGCTACTCATGTTGGCGTCCTAGTTGAAGCAGCAAATAATCAATAGCCTGAATAGCTTAGTCGACGTTCAAAAGGAGAATTCACCTCACCGGATAGCTATTATGATCCATTCACTTTCGAACCTATACTTGAATTCAGAGCTGACATTTTAACATTTTGACATTTTGACATTTTGTTGTTCATTGGTCATTAATTATTATATTACCTATCTGATTTATCTGCTTTTTGGCACATTTGAAAAAGTTGCCCTATAGTCCGTTCTGTTAGGGACAAAATCGTGACAAATAGCGTACAAGCACCAAATTTCGTACAGATGATCCTTCAGTTGGTATTATGAAACAATTTATGAAGGGGTGTCACGAAGTTCGAATATCAGAATGAGTTTTTTGAGCACGGCAATTTCTTGTCATTCTTGGGTTGCATGTGACGTCATCGAAAATATTCTTGCTTCATTTTGATCACATAGAGTTAAGCCTGAAGTATGTTGCTTATATACCTAATGTTTATCTTGAGTATTTGAGAAACTTTCCTTGTTTCGTTTCCGAGTTATCAAATTTAAAACCTATGTCACGCAACACTGTCACGAGTTTTCCTCGGTGCGTAAAACGATGAAATTGTTAGAAGTAAACACACATTTGGCTTGTCCTATGAAAAAAAAACATTGTTTATTGGATGTCTGTAACAAAATACATGATTAAGTTATTTTTTAATGATTTTGCCAATCATATTTATTGTCCGCCATGTTGGTGTACCAAAGTGGTACACCAATATGGCGGCTCCACACAGTTGATATCTTTGTCATAATGCTTCCTGTGGCTTTTCAAAGTCATTCTGAGCTTTTTGACAAAATCGTTCAAGTAGTTTTCACGAAAAACGAAACAGCGCTCTAAGGGTACTTTAGGGACAAAGCGACGAACAAATTCGTTCTCGATTTTCTCAGAGATAGGGCTCAACGTAGAAAAATTCAAGAGTTGCACTCTCCCCTCCCCCTTCGGGATTTACTTTGGTGCATAAGTCAACCTTGACTTGTCTTTGTTTTCAACGTCGCAATGCGTATTTTGCCATCCAGTATGGCGGATTTAGTACCATGTGTGCTAGCTGTATCCTTGAGTTGTCTCATTCAGACCTTTGATTTGAAATAGTTGTATATCTCTTCTCGTTCCGGAGATATCAAAATATGCAAATTAACTACTGACGACGTCAAAGGTGTTACAAGGTTAATTCATCAAGAAAATGTCCGTAAAAACTTGGCTGCCACATTGCCTAATATTTTAGACAATCTTTGAACAGAAATTGTCTTTATTCTGTGCTTTATGAACTGATAGTGTAACACCCTCGACGTCATCAGTTGTAATTTGCATGTTCGGAAATTAAAACTGTTGATATCTCTACAGCAATAATAAACAAACTGCAAATTAAACGTCATTTTGATATTGTTTTTAAACGACACTTTCATATTAGCTTTTTGAAATTTTGAAGGTGATTTTTTATTTCATAGGCGCTTTATAAGTTTAAAAATAGAAAGTAATTGAGGATTATTCCTTAATATATTCAAGTTCCACTTTCGGATGTTACAGATAATGCTTTCGATAGAATATTTAGAAAACCCGATATATTGTGCCTCTCTATAAACGATGACCTCGCCATATCGAACTATTTGCTTCTCGCAACATAAAATATGTAGTTCTCCTTAACCCCTTTAAAACGAACACCCATTACAACGAACTATTTTTTATTCTCTGTCAACTGATGACGCTTTGTTCCATCGACGTTCCATCAAATTAACTTCTTGATGATCAGGTCAATTATAACACTGAAATCTATCTGAGCGTCACTTGAAAGTTTATATGCGGCTAGGCCGGGAGGGCATATTTAGCTGATCTCATGCAAGAAGTAATTTGAGTTTTCTTTGGTGGACATTCCAGAGAGTCTCAATGGATATCTTTAAGCTTGTGAATTGATGCAGTTTAATTTGTTTTGTACAACAGGAAGTTGAACGGCTGAAAATTGCTGATCGTGTATGAAATTGCGAGCCACAAAAATGCGCATTAAAATGCAAATGAGAACGCCGTCTAACTTCTTAGATCATTAAAACTAAGAAAAGACTACAAGATTATTCATTCATGGAATGTCCAGAAAATGCTTTAATTCCATGGCCATTAGCCAAAATAAGATTATGAAAAATTAGTGGCCGAACTTTTGAACTACATGCAATGTATAATAAAATATGCATAAATTGGGTTCGAAAATGAAATGGATCGAAACCCTTGTTAAATATAAGACTTATTAACTATGTGGTGAGGTACATTCTTCCTTTGAACGCCGACTGTGGTGTACAGTGCTACTGAATTGTTTGCTTTCTTCAGCTAGGCCCCCAAATGAGTAGCAGTACACTCATCGAAGTGTTTGGTCACATTGTGTTCAGTTTCACTAAAGGAGTCACAGAGTATTGCAACCCCCAAGAGCCTGAATTTACACCCGAGTCTTTTGGCTATAATCCTTTAGAGAGCACAGGTCGAGAATGGTATTGCCGTCCTGCTGATGAGCTGATTTACCAAGAATACAGTAATCACGAGACCACGAGCTTCACTACTTTGGGATCTAGAGGACTTCAAAATGAAACTGCTGAAGTCATCGATGCGTGTTCACCAGAGGAAAGCAAATCAACTCAGGATGTTCTTCCAGATCAAGATCCAGCTATGACCTGGAAACGACTTAGGCCGTCGCTGTTTGTTTCAGTTTGCAAGTCGATGTACACTGGAGCTTCAATTTCACTTCCAATTGCTACTTTAGTGGGTACGATATATGTATTGGCCATATACCTCTCTTTTAAGACTGTGCAAAACTGTCAGTTTTATCCAGTGATTTCAATACAAATGCAATGGATAAGAACAATATCGGATATTGTTTCCTGTGCGTTTATGTATATGGGCTTTCTTGTGCTATTACTACTACTTTTTCGCCCGTTTCAGATACTGGGCTTAAGAAAGAGCCTCTTCCTGTTGTGTTTTCTAACTTATTGCTTGGATGCCCTTTATCGTGTTGCTTTACAAGCCCTTGGGATATCTCATTCTAAAATTTCGTACACACAAAAGATTCCTTTACACGCTATATTCCTAGGCGGTCAATTTTTGCAAACTTGTTTTCTAGTCAAAAACATTGGCACAAATTTGAAACAGAAGGTGACTTTGTTCGTCCAAATGGTAGTACCTGGTTCGTTTTGTTTCTTAACATTCTTCCTGGTAGAGTCACTCATTTATCCCGCATACAACCAACAAACAGATAAAGAAGGAAGACTAGTAATCGCCCTCTTCTCTCCTCTTATTGGACTCTTTCTCAAGGTAATCTCACGAATTTGTGTTCAGCGGTTATATATATACGTCACACATCCGGGATATTCCTACGTCTTACTGTCACCCCTGTATTGCGGCATTGCCACTGTCTTTCGTATTTTACAAGCGGATCTTCAAAGTCTGACATTCATTGCTACTCTTGGAATAATTCATGGCGTTTCTGAAGTCATTGAGCGAAGTACCATGATTTTCATTGATCATATTTGTCATCGTCGTCGGGAAGTTTTCGTACTCCTCGCCGTGAACGACTCATGGCCGATATCTCTATTATGAGCATGTTATATGAGTCGTCTGCTATAGTAGCCGTTACTGGATACATATATTTATACAAGTTTGTCTTCGTCCAAAAGGATCCTTTTCTCCACCTCTTTCAGAAATTTGCAATCCATACTGCAGTTCAACTGGCGATTGAGTGGTTCTTCACCAGCGTGTCTATAATGATCGAGACTCATTATCAGAACATGGCTGTGATGGCTGTTTGGAGAAGACGATGGAATAGACATACTATAATAGCGATTTGTAATGCACTTGCATTTGCAATGTGGACTAGTGGTAACCTTCTTGTAATTGTACATGGGCGATTTACGAAGACTGCTGATGAACCCTGTAAAATGCCGTTTACATGAAGAATAAGAACCTTCAGACATACTAGCCTTGTGTTAGTGACTGTACATGCATGGGTGGTACACTAAGATTGTTAATGAGCCCTATAAAATGCCGCTTATATGAAGACTAAGAGCCATCAGTAATTCAATTATATCGTGGTTGAGTTGGTTGTAACCCAACTAAGACTAAGTGACTACTAATTATGACCTTACGCAACGATGACAGAATTGGTGACCGTGAACACGTTCTCTTTTACATATTTCTAACAAAAAGTAAAACATAAAAAGAAGAAGAAAAATTAAAACAATTCTTTAAAGTAACACTTTTCTTTATGGTCAGGGAAAATTTTCGAAAATAAACTGACGAATATGAGAAATACTGAGTACGTGAACATGAAAAAATCGTCCGAGGAATTACCTTTCGCCTTCGGTTATATGTTTCAATCAAGAGGACCAGCTCTATTTTGATGTGATTGTTATTTACTCATCAAAAATTCATTTAGTGAATCTTTGTGTATTGATCTTTGCCAATCTGAGCCCGGGAACGCCGTTTCACAAAGTAAAAAAAATCGTTCATCTAACTATTAGAAGCTGCGAATGATTTTTTCCTTCATGCTCGCCAGGTGAACGGTGAACACGGCGTGCAAAGCATTATTGGACAAAATGAACGGCCCTGGTCCCCAGGTCCCTTGATGAACAAGCAAAATATCAGAAAAATTATTTCTGAAAGCTTTTAATCACATAAATTAGCAAAAGAGTTTGAAAGAAGTCTCCCTTTAATTTTTGACTGTTCCTGTCGCTTTGCCATCGTTTTATCAGCGATCAAAACTGTGTCACGCAATACCGTCACGATATGTTGAAGGAGCAAAAACTTATCATTCTGCGAAAATATTTCACTCCTAAAGTTAATGAGCGAATATATGTTTATGCATTTAAGAAAGATTTAGCCTAAAATATGAAAATAAGCTGTTGGTATCGTCATTTTAACGCTCAGTGTTTTGGCTGTTTTCTTTCTTATCAAACAATACGTGATTTTGAGAGTTGACCGAGACGAGCGTGTTGATAGTGCGAGTCTCCCAAAGGAAATCGGTTTACAAACAGAATATCGTGCTCAACAGCACAGTAAATAAGGGCTATGATTTTAAAAATGAGTTTTTTCGATATGGAAGTATACTTGAGGGTTTTGGCGAGTCTACAACTGCATGAATTTGCTATAACTTTAATTTTATATTTATCAACTGAACGGAATAATTAACTTAAGTACAGTACACAATGCCAAATAAAAAGTTTATCATAAAAACTTACAAAAATTTGTACAACAATAACTTACACGTTAGACTCAGGAAGAAGACTAAATTTACAGTTGTTCACCACATATCTTTATTGAAAACAATTTATTATAAACTCCAGTGGCGGATTCTCATACTCGTCGACCGTGAAGTAAGTAGCCTGGGGACGAGGGCCGTTCGCAAAAATACTGAACGCGCTCTGATTGGTTGAAAATAAAATCTCCGTTCACCTGGCGAGAATAAAAACTGTACGCGCCACTTTTTGTAAGTGAAGTATTCCCTATTTTCGCTGGGGACTCCACGGTAAAAAGGCCATTCAATGTAATGATGGCCTAATTAGAACGTGGGGTATGCTACAATAGATTACATCACTTTATGACACCAGATCTAGAAGTATATGAATAGCGAGATTCGGTCCTGAAACCCTATCAGTCTCTGCGAGAAGCTTCCGACGACCGAGGTGGACAGGAAGCCTTACCCTCCTCCCCGCAGCGATGACCGCGCTCCCTTTCTAGGAGCTACCCGCTGACCCGCTCCTACCGCCTCAGGCTGATCCTCCCATATCCTATTTAAACCTGAGGCTTTGTCTGTGAGAGTCCCAAGGGAAAATATATTGGGATTAACCGTCAACCATCAAACGGCCTAAAGTTTGACCGTCAACCTTCAAAAGCGGAAAATTTTAACCGTCAAGCGTCCAAAAGATTAACCGTCAAATTCACTCTGGAACAATTTTTCTTAGTTTTTTTTTTCCAAATTCCGCGTATTTTTCAAGACGTTATAACAATTTCACCATAATGAACTTCATGTTGTCCAGAACTGCTGGCTCGTCGCAAGCATATTGATAGGGGAGCTAGGTTCGATTTCCACCATTTTCGGCTGGGATTAGAACTTCTCAAAGGTGGACATAGGATGGAGATTTCGGCCCATACCGCGCTATCCGGTAGAACGCAGCGAGCTTTCCGGTCAAAGAGGGAAGAAACGGTCGGATCCTAGTCCATAGATGACTGAAACATATCACTAGGCAAACTGGTCTACTGAGGGATGGATTTGGAGGACAAAATAATATATTCTTCCCTGTGTATTGTTATTCATGAGTATGATAATGAGGTATGGGGAATCACTCTGGCCTTCCCCAGCCCGACACCCCACTTCATTCAAGGTCACTCATAACTAACCCTACAATCCAATAAAACCACACTTAGATTCCATGTTCTCTTCTCATTCCTTATCCTTATTCCAAACAAACAATACACAAGTGAAATGGCCATAACTTTACTTATATACCATAAGCAATGCAATGCCTTAAAGATGTATACTGTGAACGCACCAAGATATTTCCCGCTTTTTTTCCCTACAATTTTAAATTGATCAGCCACACCTTTGGACAAGATAAGCCAGTCTCGTATCGTGGTCCTTTTTCCCTCCTTTCACCAATCGTGTGTCCCCATAAATGTTCCACGAATTGTTGGCTCTCTTTCAAATTTCAACACACCACCTCAGTTCCCACGTCATATGCTGATCGACATTTCCTTTATGGTTCAGACAGAGGGCAACATCAAGAAAGGGGTTCCCAATCAGGAGGGAGTAACCTCAAAATGCCTGGCTACCGAGATTTTGCGGTAAACCAACATGGGTTACTCGCCCTAATCAGGGACAAGAAAAAAATGGATTTTCAATTAAACATCCTTTGATTTCGCTGGTATAAGACAATCACGTGCAATTAGCCACATGCTGAACATGGATTCTCTTAATACATGCATCCACACTGGCAATTGGAATTGTTTTGCATTACCTAGATTCTCAGAGAGAAATATTGATATATTTACACTATGACATACCTAGTCTCACAGCCGCAAGGAATACAAGATTTTCACCCTTACCGAAGCACGTGCACAATTGATACACACTTTCAGATTCACAGGTACGATTGATGCAACTTTCTAGCCTCACAGGCATAATTGATAGGAAACATTTCAGCCTTATAGGCACAGTTGACTCAACTTTTGCCGAGGTAGTGTGTTACAAAGTACAGTGACCCCCAATTAGTGCGCAAGTGCTAGAAGACTTAGACACTTAAATAAAAAGTTTATTTTATTATTTTATTATATAAACATTTCAACCTTACGGGAACAATTCTTACAAGATTTCACCCGCACAGGCACAATTGATAAAGCTTTTCACCCTCTCAGGCATTGGTACAAAAATTTCAGCCACAGGGGAACAATTGAAGAAACCTTTCAGCCTCACAGGCAAAAAAAGCTCGCCTTCAAAGGCACAATTGATACAACTTCAGTCTTACACAGGCATAATCGGAACAAAATTTCAGCCTAACAGGCATTACATTTGGAAATTTCAGCCACACAGTCACAATAGGGAAAAAAATTTCAGCCAAACAGGCACAATTGATACAACTTTTCACCCTCCAAATTTGGGCAAATTTCTCACAACGTACAAATACAGGATTACCGATCGAGAAGAAAATCCAATTCAAGACAAACATTGAACAGACGTGCGATCGCGAGCATCTGGATTAAGGAGCTAATTCCAGTTTTCCAATAAATAGGGAATACTTCACTAACGGAAAGTGCGCGCTACGGTTTTTATTCTCGAGCATGGATAAAACATTCGCAGCTTCTAATTAGACGAACGATTTTTTTAATTACTCTGTGAAACGGCGTTCCCGGGCTCACATTGGCTAAGATCAATACACAAAAATTTACAAAATGAATTTTTGGTGAGAAAATAACAATCACATCAAAATAGAGCTTGTCCTCTTGATTGCAACATAACCGAAGGCGAATGGTTATTCCTCGGAGGAAAATTGCGTGTCTTAATTAAGGGCTGTTTATACGGACGATTTTGCCATGCTAACGCCCTCAGAATTTGTCATATTCGTCAGTTTATTTTCTCAATATATTTGTTTTCTCCGTAAATGTTATCATAAGAGAAAGTTTTAATTTTAAGAATTCAACTCAATTCAATCCCAATTATATTTACGCTATTTACGATTACATATGCACAATTTTTTTCCTTTTTTTTACAAGATTAACAACTAAATATTATAACATATACAAATACAGAATCAGTGAACAGCAACCAAAGAAGAATAGCTATCGAATTGGTTGCCGAATAATAAGTGTTTTAATTTATTATTTATTTATTTTTTGTTTATTTTTTATTTTTTGTTAGAAATATGTAAAAGAACGTGTTCACGGTCACCAATTCTGTCATCGTTGCGTGAGGTCCTAATTAGTAATCACTTAGTCTTAGCTGCATGGTTATTCCTATAGCCACGATACTGAATGACTGATGCATGGTTCTTAGTCTTCATGTAAGCGCATTTTACAGGGCTCATTAACAATCTTAGTGTACCGCCCATGTATGTACACTCACTAGTACAATTAAGGCTAGTATGTCTGAAGGTTCTTATTCTTCATGTAAACGGCATTTCACAGGGTTCATCAGCAGTCTTCGTAAATCGCCCACGTACAATTACTAGAAGGTTCGTAGCAGTCCACATAGCGAATGAAAGCGCATTACAAATTGCTATTAAAGTATGTCTTTTCCATCGTCTTCTCCAAACAGCCATCACAGCCATGTTCTGATAACGAGTCTCGATCATCATTGACACGCTGGTGAAGAACCACTCAATCGCCAGTTGAACTGCAGTATGGATTGCAAATTTCTGCAGTAGGTGGAGGAAAGGATCCTTTTGGACAAAGATAAACTTGTATAAATATATGTATCCAGTAACGGCTACTATAGCAGACGACTCATATAACATGCTCATAATGGAGATATCGGCCATGAGTCGTTCACGGCGAGGAGTACGAAAACTTCCCCAAGGAACTGAACGTCTTTTCCAAAGACGATGACAAATATGATCAATGAAAACCATGGTACTTCGTTCAATGACTTCAGAAGCGCCATGAATTATTCCAAGAGTAGCAATGAATGTCAGACTTTGAAGATCGGCTTGTAAAATACGAAAGACAATGGCCGTGCCACAATACAGGGGTGACAGTAAGACCCAGGAGTATCCCGGATGTGTGATGTATAACCGCTGAACACAAATTCGTGAGATTACCTTTAGAAAGAGGCCAATAAGAGGAGAGAACAAAGCGATTACCAGCTTTCCTTGTTTCTCTGTTTGTTCGTTGTATGCGGGATAAATGAGTGACGCTACCAGGGTGATTGTTAAGAGAAAAGCAAAAGAACCAGGTACTACCATTTGGACGAACAAAGTCACCTTCTGTTTCAAACTTGTGCCAATGTTCTTGACTAGATAATAAATTTGTAAAAATTGACTGCCGATGAACATAGCGTTTAGAGGAATCTTTTGTGTGCTAGAAATTTTAGAATGAGATATTCCAAGGGCTTGTAAAGCAACACGATAAAGAGCATCCAAGCAATAAGTTAGAAAACACAACAGGAAGAGGCTCTTTCTTAATCCCAGTAGCTGAAACGGGCGAAAAAGTAATAGTAATAGCACAAGGACCCCTATATGCATAAACACACAGGCAATTATACCAGATATTGTTCTTAACCATTGCATTTGTACTGAAATCAAGTTCACTGGATGAAACTGACAGTTTTGCGCAGTTTTAAAAGAGAGGTATATGGCCAATATATATATCGTACCCACTAAAGTAGCAGTTAGAAGGGAAATTGAAGCTCCAATGTACATCGACTTGCAAACTGAAACAAACAGCGACGGTCTAAGTCGTTTCCAGGCCATAGCTGGGTCTTGATCTGGAAGAACATCCTGTGTTAATTTGCTTTCCTCTGTTGAACACGCATCGATGATTTCAACAGTTACATTTTGAAGTCCTCTAGATCCCAAAGTAGTGAAGCTCGAGGCCTGGTGATCACTGTATTCTTGGTAAATTAGCTCATCAGCAGGACGACAGAACCATTCTCGACCTGTGCTTTCTAAAGGATTGTAGCCAAAAGACTCGGGTGTAAATTCAGGCTCTTGGGGGTTGCAATATTCTGTGACTCCTTTAGTGAAATTGAACATAATGTGACCAAACACTTCGAAGAGTTTACTGCTACTCATGTTGGGAGCGGGAGCCTAGTTGAAGATAGCAAATAATCAATAGCAACACCTCAGTCGGCGTCAAAAGGACTGAGAATTCATCTCACCGGATAGCTATTAAGTCTTTTACTTAAACGAGCCTTTCAATTTCGATCCATTCACTTTCGAACCTATACTCGAATGTAATTTATCTGCTTTTTGGCACATTTGAATAAGTTGCCCTATAGTCCGTTCTGTTAGGGAAAAAATCGTGACAAATAGCGCACAAGCACCAAATTTTGCACAGAGGATCCTTGTGGTATATGAAACAATTTAAGAAGGGGTGTCGCGAAATTCGAGTATCAGAATAAGTTTTGTGAGCACGATAATTTCTTGTCATTCTTGCGTTACATTATGCAAATTCGAAAATTTATTTTGAGCATATTTTTGCTTTTATTGTGGATATGTCTCCATGGATAATGAGATAAATATATGAGGAATGTTAGCACAAAAGGAGGCTTATCAAAGCTCGTTACTAAGCAGATTTTCCAAAACGCTGACCATCAAAAGGCGCTTAACAAGCAAGACTCCTTTTAAAATAACAGACCTCACGTCATATAAGTGCAGTCACGAGAACCTGTTAAGCTGCAGAAACCCCTATTCCAGGCATGACGCGCGCACGCACTACATCGATTGCCAAGGCAATGCCAGGAAAAAAGGGGATTGTAGCCAGGATTTTCTGGCTTTATTGATTGAAAAAAAGTTCCGATCAGACCGACAATTGTGACCAAGGTTTTCTTTATTTCATTCACAGTAGAACTCCAGCCAGGTGTGCTTGAGACAGCGCCGACATTACATTGTGCAACGAGCAAAATTTACTGAACTTTCGCCAATTAGGAGGTACGTAAAATTAAGCGCGCCTACACTACATTCTCACATAAGACCAGTCCAGAAAAACGTTTTTTAGCAGCCCTCTTGGCCACTGAGCGCAAGTTTTAGTCTTTGGACATGACGTGAGGAATGTTAGCACAAAAGGAGGCTTATCAAAGCTCGTTACTAAGCAGATTTTCCAAAACGCTGACCATCAAAAGGCGCTTAACAAGCAAGACTCCTTTTAAAATAACAGACCTCATATGTTAAGCGAAGAGGGCATATAAAAATGCATTAAACACCCTCAGGTTTCGACTTTCAAAGTAAACTAATTGTCACGAAGGACCATGACTCAAAATATTTGCATGATTTTGGAAAAGAAAATGTCAGTTCGTTGTCGCTGCATTAGCCAACTCAAATGGTTAATTTAAGACTGTTACATTGACCTAGTGAAAACGATGCTTTGCCATAATGCTTCCTGTGGCTTGAAATATCCACACAAAAAAGAAAAGAAAATTAAATCTTCATCGCTCAAAGTTTTTTTATTTCCATTGTTGTATCAGTAAAGTTATTATAATTGTAAACTAGCCGTTTCTAACAGAAAGTGAAGCTTCTGCGAGCCGTTTAAGTACTCATATACTGTATTATTCAAAATGTATAAATAAATTTTATTCAAATTTATTACCTTTTCAAACAATCACAGTCTTTTATAGCATTAAAATCAGTTCATAAAAATATGAATCCGCACCCTGTGGCGGATAAAGAATACTTTTGTATCACAGAAAATCTGATAAAGAAATGTACATGTAAATCTTATTTTGGTTGATGTGCTTAATTTCTTTTTCGATTAAGCTGAAATAGAGATGCACATATATATGGCAATGTTTCAAAAATTATTTAATGGTCTTAAAAAACTTCAATGCCTTTGTAATTTAAACACCTTACTGGTAAAGGATTGAATATTCAATATTGAGAAATAAAAAAATGATCGACCAGTTTTCAAGAAATCTGCAATCTGATTGGTTAAAAAGTGTGCGATTTATTCACGAATCGCATCTTTTTTGCTCTAAATCGCATCAATTTGAGCCATTAATCGCACCAATTTGTACAACCAATGAGATAGCAGGTAACATACATTCTGACCAATCAGAACACAGAAAAAAATAAAGCCAATTAAAAGTATGACTAAAAAATTGAGGGGATTTTCTGGGAAAGACAGGTGAAAGGCAAAACTTTTACAAGAAAATGGACAAAATTGAAAACTTACAGTTTTCAGTTGACGACAAAATTCTCCTCAGAGCTATACCAATAACTGTTGAGAATCATTGTCCTTCTAATCATTCGACATTGGAAATGTCAAGCTATGTACAAACATATCATCAACAATCCAAGTACCGAGTCCATTGAAGTTCCTGCTTTTCAAGAACAAATGGTTTGCTTTCCAGTGACACAAGCCAGGATATCTCACAACGTAAATTTGTAGCTACCAACAAAAATACAAGCTGTTGAACTAAACAGTTCCTTGCTATTTACGCAGAGCACGCGTACGGAGACGCAGTAGCGAAGCAGCGCGTCACGCAATGGTGACCATTGCCTCGAATTAGCATACTGAAGCATGCCTGCATGCAGGAATGTGAGAATGAAAACAACAACTTGAACCTAGAATCTTGCTGCGCTAAGTTACACCGAATAAACTCAACTTTGAAATTTTATTTCAGTACCTTTGAAAGCTTCAATTGAATCGGCGGTTGGGCAGTTTATTGCAAATATATTAAAGTTCTACTCACCAAAGGGAGAAGACAGTTGACCAAGAAATTTTTCTTTAGGGGCACTAAACGCTTTGTGTATAAATTTTGATAAAATTTCGCCCTATTTCATGTCTAAATGGACGTATGCTGACGGAGATCCAAAGCACTTTCTCACGTGCAACTTCGTAGAGAAGTAGTCTGATATTTGAACAACATTTGGACAGTCGAAGAGTTGTCATGCTGCTTTGCTTTTAAAATTATGGAATCGAAGACTAGAAAATGTGATTTTTGGGGTTAAAAAATTGCACCTCGAATAAAATCGATCGTCCGTATAAACAGCCCTTAATTAAGACACGCAATTTTCCTCCGAGGAATTACCATTCGCCTTCGGTTATGTTGCAATCAAGAGGACAAGCTCTATTTTGATGTGATTGTTATTCATTCACCAAAAATTCATTTTGTAAATTTTTGTGTATTGATCTTAGCCAATCTGAAGCTTTAAGGGCTGTTTATACGGACGATCGATTTTGCCATGCTAACGCCCTCAGAATTTGTCATATTCGTCAGTTTATTTTCTCAATATATTTGTTTTCTCCGTAAATGTTATCATAAGAGAAAGTTTTAATTTTAAGAATTCAAGTTTTCAAGTTGGTTGCCGAATAATAAGTGTTTTAATTTATTATTTATTTATTTATTGTTTAATTTTTTTGTTTTGTTAGAAATATGTAAAAGAACGTGTTCACGATCACCAATTCTGTCATCGTTGCGTAAGGTCCTAATTAGTAATCACTTAGTCTTAGTTGGGTTACAACCACGATACTGAATGACTGATGGTTCTTAGTCTTCATGTAATCGGCATTTTACAGGGCTCATAAACAGTCTTAGTGTACCGCCAATGCATGTACATTTACTAACTTTAGATGTGTGTAGGTTCTTATTCTTCATGTAAACGGAATTTTACAGCTAGGTTCATCAGCAGTCTTCGTATACCGCCCATGTACAATCACTAGGAGGTTCGTAGCGGTCCACATAGCAAATGAAAGCGCATTACAAATTGCTATTAAAGTATGTCTTTTCCATCGTCTTCTCCAAACAGCCATCACAGCCATGTTCTGATAACGAGTCTCGATCATCATTGACACGCTGGTGAAGAACCACTCAATCGCCAGCTGAACTGCGATATGGATTGCAAATGTCTGAAATAGGTGGAGGAAAGGATCCTTTTGGACGAAGACAAACTTGTATAAATATATGTATCCAGTAACGTCTACTATAGCAGACGACTCATATAACATGCTCATAATGGCGATATCGGCCATGAGTCGTTCACGGCGAGGAGTACGAAAACTTCCCCAAGGAACTGAACGTCTTTTCCAAAGACGATGACAAATATGATCAATGACAACCATGGTACTTCGTTCAATGACTTCAGAAGCGCCATGGATTATTCCAAGAATAGCAATGAATGTCAGACATTGAAGATCCGCTTGTAAAATACGGAAGACAATGGCCGTGCCGCAGTACAGAGGTGACAGTAAGACGCAGGAGTATCCCGGATGTGTGATGTATAACCGCTGAACACAAATTCGTGAGATTACCTTGAGAAAGACTCCAATAAGAGGAGAGAAGAGGGCGATTACCAGCTTTCCTTCTTTGTCTGTTTGTTGGTTGTATGCGGGATAAATGAGTGACACTACCAGGTACTACCATTTGGACGAAGAAAGTCTGTTTCAAACTTGTGCCAATGTTCTTGACTACAAAACAATTTTGCAAAAATTGACCGCCTAGGAATATAGCGTGTATAGGAATCTTTTGTGTGTAAGAAATTTTAGAATGAGATATCCCAAGGGCTTGTAAAGCAACACGATAAAGAGCATCCAAGCAATAAGTTAGAAAACACAACAGGAATTAAGAGGCTCCTTCTTAATCCCAGTAGCTGAAACGGGCGAAAAAGTAATAGTAATAGCACAAGGACCCCTATATACATAAACGCACAGGAAACAACATCAGATATTGTTCTTAACCATTGCATTTGTACTGAAATCAAGTTCACTGGATGAAACTCACAGTTTTGCACAGTTTTAAAAGTGAGGTATATGGCCAATATATATATCGTACCCACTAAAGTAGCAGTTAGAAGTGAAATTGAAGCTCCAATGTACATCGACTTGCAAACTGAAACAAACAGCGACGGTCTAAGTCGTTTCCAGGCCATAGCTGGGTCTTGATCTGGAAGAACATCCTGTGTTAATTTGCTTTCCTCTGTTGAACACGCATCGATGATTTCAACAGTTACATTTTGAAATCCTCTAGATCCCAAAGTAGTGAATCTCGAGGCCTGGTGATCACTGTATTCTTGGTAAATCAGCTCATCAGCAGGACGGCAATACCATTCTCGACCTGTGCTCTCTAAAGGATTGTAGCCAAAAGACTCGGGTGTGAATTCAGGCTCTTGGCTCTTGTGAATCCCATTCTTTATAGTGGGGGGAGCAAAACAAGGATAACTCAGTGAAAACTCACCCAAATGGCTTCAAACTCGGCCAATTAATATAAGACACAACAAGTTATCAAGGTAACTCAATTTTATTCACATGAGTACAATATTTTAAGGATGTAAAATATGACCGTTAATGTTCCGTTAAAACAATCGTTCGTTGTAATACAATACCACAGAATAAGAGCTTGGGCTGCCTGTGTTTTTATTAATTTATTTTGACAATTTTTTCTTTTATACAGAGCCCTGCTGAAAAGCACTTATTGTGATGTAGGCCGTCTGTTTAAAGATTGTTATTATTATTATTATTATTATTATTATATATGTATATATATATGTTGTGCGTGCGGGTGTGTGTGTGTTTATCTCGATGTATATATCTCATCAATTCAAGTCATATCAAGTCATAGCCAGTTGTAAATTATATTTAATTCGTAGTGAGATTTACAAATGTAAACAAAAATTATGAAATAAAGTTTCCATTATTATTATTATTATTATCATTATTATTATTATTATTATTATTATTATTATAAACGGTCCGCCATGTTGGATGGCAAAGGAATGTAAACAGCATCAAAAACAAAAGGACCCCAGCCAGTCAACCTTGACTTGTCTTTGTTTTCAACGTCCCAGTGCGTATTTTGCCATCCAGTATGGCGGATTTAGTACCATGTGACCGTTTCATGCAAAAGGCCTATTGCCTTGTGTGCTAGCTGTATCCTTGAGTTGTCTCATTCAGACCTTTGATTTGAAATAGTTGTATATCTCGTTCCGGAGATATCAAAATATGCAAATTAACTACTGACGGCGTCAAAGGTGTTACAGGGTTAATTAATAATAATAATAATAATAATAATCATTTATATAGCGCCTATCCAAAATCTGCTCTAGGCGCTTTACAAAAACATATACTGAACATGCATGGTAGACTGTGAGCATAGGATGGCGCCTTGGGCTGCCGCTACACAGTCCGTACCATGAAAATTAATTTTAAAATACACTACAAATTACTGCACTACAAATTACTATACTACAAATTCATCAAGAAAATGTCCGTAAAAACTTAGCTGAAACATTGCCTAATATTTTAGACAATCTTTGAACAGAAATTGTCTTTATTCTGTGCTTTATGAACTGAATGTGTAACACCCTCGACGTCATCAGTTGTAATTTGCATGTTCGGAAAACTGTTGATATCTCTACAACAATAATAAACAAACTGCCAACGACATTTTGATATTGTTTTAAACGACACTTTCATATTAGCTTTTTCAAATTTTGAAGGTGATTTTTCATTTCATAGGCGCTTTATAAGTTTAAAAATAGGAAGCAATTGAGGATTATTCCTTAATATATTCAAGTTTCACTTTTGGGTGCTACAGATAATACTTTCGATAGAATATTTAGAAAACCCGATATATTGTGCCTCTCTATAAACGATGACCTCGCCATATCGAACTATTTGCTTCTCGAAACAGAAAATATGTGGTTCTCCTTAACTCCTTTAAAACGAACCCCCGTTCCAACGAACTATTTTATTTTATTACTCTCTGTCAATGACGCTTCGTTCCATCGACGTTCCATCAAATTACTTTCTTGATGATCAGGTTAATTATAGTACTGAAATCCATCTGAGTGTCACTTGAAAGTTTATACGCTAGGCTCGGAGGGCATATTAATCTGATCTAAAATTCATTCATTATACTTGGTAAAGAATTGTTCTTGTACTTCCAAAAATTGTCCCAGAATATGGGGCGCCATCCGTAAAAATAATTCCGAGTTCGAAATGGTTCCGAAAAGCCTTTCGAAACCCCTTTCGAGCTCGGAATCATTCCGACTCGGAACCATTTCGAAATCGGAACCATTTAATTCGAAATCGGAACCATTTCGAAATCGGAACCATTTCGAAATCGGAACCATTCCGATTCGGAACCATTTTGAACTCGGAATCATTCCGACTCGGAACCATTTCGAACCAAAACCATTTCGAATCGGAACCATTCTGAGTCGCTTTAATTGCTCTACAAGCCCATAATCATAACTAATAATATATCAGAATTTGAAAACATGTCATGACAACGGCGTGGTTGCAAACTAAGAATGACACATGCATCATTTTTACTCGTGCCCAGGCCTTTAGGCCGGGAACGAGTTATAAACTGCAAATGTTTTTTTTTTTTTTTTTTTTTTTTTTTTTCCTCTTTTCGTCTCGAGAATGCAGCATTCTTGCGCAATCGGTGACGTGTGCACTCCTGATTGGTTAAGAACGTAAGAAACAATGCCCTTCATTCATCACCTCCGTAGTGAACGCCAGCGAGGAACTTTAGGAATGCAAGATGGCCGACTACAAAGAAAATAGCTTTCAGAGACGGGCTTTTCCTGCAGTAGCACAATGTAATTTGGAGCTTTTAACTCCAGGTATACCTTTATACTTATAAGAGCTTCAGAATGGGCTGTTAGTTTGAGCTTCATCTCCAATACTTTGACCAAATATCGAACTCTAAATGGAGTACTTGAAAGAGAACCCTCGCGATAAACATGGATAAACTGAGTATTTCCTATGAGCTGTGAATCTACGAATTTCTCATCGTACATGTTGCTAAACGAACATACGTAGAAGCAAGTCAATTGTATTCCTCATTCAAGCATTCAAGAGATCTTGAGAGGTTTTTGTACTGAATTTTAATACGGAATTCTAAAGCAGACCATTGCATGGAACGGATAGGTTCCATTGACCTTGTTGGTCACGTAACGTCTTTTATTGTTTAAAACATCCGAAACATGAACGAAAAAATTCACGATTTGTTATTGTGTTAAAAACGCCGTTGTAGAAGTCTTTACAGCAAACAATTGAGACACATAGTGAAATAAAAAGTTGAGTAAACTGGTATATTCGCTGGTAATATTTTGCATGTCGACTAATAGCTGCTGACAGACAAATTGACTAAAATCAGATATTCTTTAAAAAGGTCAAAAAAGGTCTTTATTATGTTACGGTTAAGTGAAGAATGCGTGAAACGGCTCGGGGAAGAGTACGAACGGGGCTGGTCATTGAAGCCTCTCCTAAAAGGGGGCTTCCGGGGCACGAGTGAACGCACGTGTGCGTCTAGTCTAAATATAGGCCAGGTTCGAAATGAAAGCTTTATGGGACGTTTTTCATTTAAATGAGGGTTTCGATATCCGATCCTTAAGGATATCGAAACCCTAATTTAAATGAAAAACGTAATAACTATCTGATGAGGTACATTCTTGTTTTGAAAGCCGATTGAGGTGGTGCTATTGAATTATTTTCTTTCTTCAACTAGGCCCCCAAAATGAGTAGCAGTACACTCATCGAAGTGTTTGGTCACATTGTGTTCAGTTTCACTAAAGAAGTCACAGAGTATTGCAACCCCCAAGAGCCTGAATTCACACCCGAGACTTTTGGCTACAATCCTTTAGAGAGCACAGGTCGAGAATGGTATTGCCGTCCTGCTGATGAGCTGATTTACCAAGAATACAGTGATCACCAGGCCTCGAGATTCACTACTTTGGGATCTAGAGCACTTCAAAATGTAACTGCTAAAGTCATCGATGCGTGTTCAACAGACGAAAGCAAGTTGATACAGGATGTTCTTCCAGATCAAGACCCAGCTATGGCCTGGAAACGACTTAGGCCGTCGCTGTTTGTTTCGGTTTGTAAGTCGATGTGCATTGGAGCTTCAATTTCGCTTCTAACTGCTACTTTAGTGGGTACGATATATATATTGGCCATATATCTCTCTTTTAAAACTGTTCAAAACTGTGAGTTTCATCCAGTGAACTTGATTTCAGTACAAATACAATGGTTAAGAACAATATTTGACATTGGTGGCTGTGCGTTTATGTATATGGGATTCCATGTGCTATTACTATTACTTTTTCGCCAATTTCAGATACTGGTGTTAAAAAAGAGACTCTTCCTGTTGTGTTTTCTTGCTTATTGCTTGGATACCCTTTATCGTGTTGCTTTACAAGCCCTTGGGATATCTCATTCTAAAATTTCTAGCACACAAAAGATTCCTCTAAACGCTATATTCCTAGCCGGTCAATTTTTACAAATTTATTATCTAGTCAAGAACATTGGCACAAGTTTGAAACAGAAGGTGACTTTGTTCGTCCAAATGGTAGTACCTGGTTCGTTTTGTTTCTTAACATTCTTCCTGGTAGAGTCACTCATTTATCCCGCATACAACCAACAAACAGATAAAGAAGGAAGACTAGTAATCGCCCTCTTCTCTCCTCTTATTGGACTCTTTCTAAAGGTAATCTCACGAATTTGTGTTCAGCGATTGTACATCACACATCCGGGATACTCGAGCCTATTACTGTCACCCCTATACTGCGGCACGGCCATTGTCTTTCGTATTTTACAAGCCGATCTTCAAAGTTTGAAATTCATTGCTACTCTTGGAATAATTCATGGCGCTTCTGAAGTCATTGAACGAAGTACCATGGTTGTCATTGATCATATTTGTCATCGTCTTTGGAAAAGACGTTCAGTTCCTTGGGGAAGTTTTCGTACTCCTCGCCGTGAACGACTCATGGCCGATATCTCCATTATGAGCATGTTATATGAGTCGTCTGCTATAGTAGCCGTTACTGGATACATATATTTATACAAGTTTGTCTTCGTCCAAAAGGATCCTTTTCTCCATCTACTTCAGAAATTTGCAATCCATACTGCAGTTCAGCTGGCGATTGAGTGGTTCTTTACCAGCGTGTCAATGATGATCGAGACTCGTTATTAGAACATGGCTGTGATGGCTGTTTGGAGAAGACGATGGAAAAGACATACTATAATTGCGATTTGTAATGCACTTGCATTCGCTATGTGGACTGCTACGAACCTTCTAGTGATTGTACATGGGCAATTTACGAAGACTGCTGATGAACCCTGTAAAATGCCGTTTACATGAAGAATAAGAACCTTCAGACATACTAACCTTGTATTAGTGACTATAATACATGGGCGGTACACTAAGATTGTTAATGAGCCCTGTAAAATGCCGCTTACATGAAGACTAAGAACCATCAGTCATTCAGTATCGTGGTTGTAACCCAACTAAGACTAAGTGATTACTAATTATGACCTTACGCAACGATGACAGAATTGGTGACCGTGAACACGTTCTTTTACATATTTCTAACAAAAAGTAAAACATAAAAAAAAGAAGAAAAATTAAAACAATTCTTTAAAGTAAAACTTTTCTTTATGATCATGGAAAATTTTCGAAAATAAACTGACGAATATGAGAAATTCTGAGTGCGTTAACATGAAAAAATCGTCAAATTAACCGTCAAATTCACTCTGGAACAATAGCTGAATTTTTCTTAGTTTTTTTTCCAAATTTCGCGTATTTTTTAAGACGTTATAACAATTTCGCCACACTCAACTTCATATTGTCCAGAACTGCTGGCTCGTCGCAAGCATATTGATAGGGGAGCTAGGTTCGACTTCCACCATTTTCGGTTGGGATTAGAGCTCCTCACAGGTGGTTATAGGATGGAGATTTCGGCCCATACCGCGCTATCCGGTAGAACGCAGCGAGCTTTCCGGTCAAAGAGGGAAGAAACGGTCGGATCCAAGGCCATAGATGACTGAAACATATCACTAGGCACTGGTCTACTGAGGGATGGGTTTGGAGGACAAAATAACCTATTCTTCCCTGTGTATTGTTATTCATGAGTATGATAATGAGGTATGGGGAATCACTCTGGCCTTCCCCAGCCCGACACCCCACTTCATTCAAGGTCAGATCATAACTAACCCTACAAACCAATAGAACCACACTTAGATTCCATATTCTCTTCCCATTCCCTATCCTTACTCCAAACAAACAATACACATTAAGTGAAATGGCCATAATTTTACTTATATACCATAAGCTAAGCAATGCCTTAAAGATGTATACTGTGAACGCACCCAGATATTTCCCGATTTTTTCCCCCACAATTTTAAATTTCATTTGATCGGCTACGCCTTTGGACAAGATAAGCCAGTCTCGTATCGTGGTCCTTTTTCCTTCCTTTCACCAATCGTGTGTCCAAATAAATGTCCTACGACGTTGTTGGCTCTCTTTCAAATTTCTGCAGGCACCACCTCAGTTCCCACGTCATATGCTGATCAACACTTCTTTTGTGGTTTAGACAGAGGGAACATCAAGTAAGGAATTAACACACTCAGAATTTGTCATATTCGTCAGTGTATTTTCTCAATATATTTATTTTCTCCGAAAATGTTCCCTGATCATAAAAGAAAGTTTTAATTTTAAGACTGATAAGTGTTTTAAGGAGTACTAAAGGGTTATTAACCTCGTTTGCTCGGTCTGTATGGGAAAATATCAGACCGAGGTCTTGAAAGTACGAAAAGACCTCGGTCTGATATTTCCTATACAGACCGAGCAAACGAGGTTAATATCTTATTTATTCAGATATGGCTTTGAGAAGTCCCGCTAAAACAATTGCCAAACGCAAACTTTTCTTTTCATCCGGGATGGCAAAATACAGACCATGTGTTAGCCAATCAGAATTCAGAAATTAACTAGCCATATAATAATATAGGAAAATTCATTGGATGACGAGGGAATTCCACGTTGAATTTCACGAGAAAAACGATATCGCACGAGTCGCGAAGCGACGAGTGCGATATCGTTTTTTCGAGTGAATTCAACATGGAATTCCCTTCAAATCATAATTTTCTTGAATCCCATAGCGGACATAGAAAAAATAAATAGAGAAGATTTTGTCCATTTTTTCAAAGCGCACGGCAAGCCATTCAAGAGCAAGTACACAAAAATAGCCAGCGAATGAGAATGAAGTTGTAGTCGTGAATGAAAATCGTCTCACTTGCAAACTTACTTTGCTTCAACCTCGTGTCGAGTATTTGAGGAACAAAATTATTGTCAAACTACTGGAAAATGTACTTTATTTGACTGCAATTGGAACTAGAAACCATGTAAACATTGTCCTGGAGGAATGTCGATCTCATGAATGGCAAAACAACACTTGTTTGTCAGGAAAAATGGTCTGAAGCATTTCATTGACACTGCGGATAAAGTAACTTAAGTTAAGTAAAGTCGAAAATTGTGTTCCCCTAACTATCGACTGCTTGCTATTCAGACATGATAATAGTTTTCTATCTTGCTGGGTTTTTTGGTTATGTTTTGAATGCCTTTTTACCGGTGTTTTTTGGATAATTCGTTCTGACAACTTCAGTTGAAAATAACTTAAATCGCTCAAACAAATCTATTGGACTGTGTATTTCTGTTGTTTTGTTTTCAAAAACATCTATGACTGCATCCGGATACAATCTATTCTTTATGTTTTGAAATAAGTGATCATTTTTTTCTACTGAAGGAATAAAAGTAATGTCGAAGTTGTCGAAAAACACCAGACCACGATCGACGGACTTCAAACGCTCGCTTTCATATTATGTACTAGGCTTAAAAATGTCCTTTTCCTATTAGTTATTGCGTCTTTTTCTTTGCTTGTTTTCTCATGATAATTTTTGGCAGCTATTGAAGTTTGTTTTCGAACTATTTTAAATTAAGTTTCGCTAAAAACAAAAAGAAGAAACACAGCAATCGCGGGCTACCTGTGTAAGTATGCAATTCCACACTGAATTCTCACTCCATGTTTTACCGTCAATATCTTTGGAAAAATATTTTCCTTTGTCTTGAAATCTGTTGAATCTTTTTTATTGGCTTGTATTTTCATTTTATATTGAACTACAAAAAATAATTATTTTTCAAACACCAATTATGAGAAGGAAAAGGAATCAAAACGGTTGCGGGTTGCCTGTGTAATTATGCAATTCCACACTGATAGCTCCTCGTTGGACTTGCATTGATAGAGTTTCGTGTGAGCTATGGGATTCTGACATATATCGTTGCTGTGCAAATGGTTGCTTTGCAAAGTAATAGTGTTAACAGTGTTACTTCAATATTTATTTTATTTACAGCCTTTTCTCCAAAGCCATGCAAGCATGGGATTTACGAAAAATCAAAAAATTCGGAAGACATTCACATTAATTGCTCAATTTCAATGAAAAATCATATCAAATATATTTGGAGACGATTCTTAGAACGCATGCTCGGCAATATGCATGCAGCTTGATCTCAAAATTTATTTAATGTATTTCTCCATTATACATTACTAAAGAAAATTTTAGCTTCTTTCTTTGGCCATGACGTCAGGTCATGACGTCACGCAATGACGTCATAAAATGTGAAACTCTAAGATGTAAAAGCGACTTGACTATTTAGAAGCATTTTAGAGCATTTTTAAATTTCCCTAGCAAAGGACAATTTTTATATATCAGTGCACCCTTAATTTGTGCTTTTTTGTTATTTTTATTAGAATTATGTAAAAGAACGTGTTCACGATCGCCAATTCTGTCATCGTTGCGTAAGGTCATAATTAGTAATCACTTAGTCTTAGCTAATAGGGTAATACCTACAACCACGATATTGAATGACTGATGGTTCTTAGTCTTCATGTAAACGGCAAACGGCATTGTACAGTGCTCATTACAGGACTTAGTGTACTGCCCATGCATGTAGAATCACTAACACTAGGTACGTTCCAGCCACTGAATGACTATGCCTAGCTGAAGGTTCTTATTCTTCATGTAAACGGCATTTTACAGGGTTCATCAGCAGTCTTCGTAAATCGCCTATGTACAATTACAAGAAGGTTACCACCAGTCCACATTGCAAATGCAAGTGCATTACAAATCGCTATTAAAGTATGTCTTTTCCATCGTCGTCTCCAAACAGCCATCACAGCCATGTTCTGATAACGAGTCTCGATCATCATAGACACGCTGGTGAAGAACCACTCAATCGCCAGTTGAACTGCGGTATGGATTGCAAATGTCTGAAGTAGATGGAGAAAAGGATCCTTTTGGACGAAGACAAACTTGTATAAATATATGTATCCAGTAACGGTTACTATAGCAGACGACTCATATAACATGCTCATAATGGCGATATCGGCCATGAGTCGTTCACGGCGAGGAGTACGAAAACTTCCCCAAGGAACTGAACGTCTTTTCCAAAGACGATGACAAATATGATCAATGACAACCATCGTACTTCGTTCAATGACTTCAGAAGCGCCATGAATTATTCCAAGAGTAGCAATGAATGTCAGACTTTGAAGATCGGCTTGTAAAATACGAAAGACAATGGCCGTACCGCAATACAGGGGTGACAGTAAGACGCAGGAATATCCCGGATGTGTGATGTATAACCGTTGAACACAAATTCGTGAGATTACCTTTAGAAAGACTCCAATAAGAGGAGAGAACAAAGCGATTACGAGCTTTCCTTCTTTGTTTGTTTGTTGGTTGTATGCGGGATAAATGAGTGACGCTACTAGGAGGAATGTTAATAAACAAAAAGAACCAGGTACTACCATTTGGACGAACAAAGTCACCTTCTGTTTCAAACTTGTGCCAATGTTCTTGACTAGATAATAAATTTGTAAAAATTGACCGGCCAGGAATATAGCGTTTAGAGGAATCTTTTGTGTGCTAGAAATTTTAGAATGAGATATCCCAAGGGCTTGTAAAGCAACACGATAAAGGGTATCCAAGCAATATGTTAGAAAACACAACAGGAAGAGGCTCTTTCTTAACCCCAGTAGCTGAAACGGGCGAAATGGTAATAGCACTAACACAAGGACTCCTATATACATAAACGCACAGCCAATAATACCAGATATTGTTCTTAACCATTGCATTTGTAGCGGAATGAAGTCCACTGGATGATACTCACAGATATGCAAAATTTTGAAAGAGAGGTATATGGCCAATATATATATCGCACCTACTAAAGTAGCCATTAGAAGCGAAATTGAAGCTCCAATGTACATCGACTTGCAAACTGAAACAAACAGCGGCGGTCTAAGTCGCTTCCAGGCCATTGCCGTATCTTGCTCTGGAAGATCATCCTGTGTTAATTTGCTTTCCTCTGTTGAACACGCATCGATGATTTCAACATTTTGAAGTCCTCTAGATCCCAAAGTAGTGAAGCTCGAGGCCTCATGATCACTGTATTCTTGGTAAATCAGCTCATCAACAGGACGGCAATTCCATTCTCGACCTGTGCTCTCTAAAGGATTGTAGCCAAAAGACTCGGGTGTAAATTCAGGCTCTTGGGGGTTGCAATACTCTGTGACTCCTTTAGTGAAACTGAACACAATGTGACCAAACACTTCGATGAGTGTACTGCTACTCATGTTGGGTGTCTAGTTGAAGAAAGCTAACAATCAATAGCACCACCTCAGTCGGCGTTCAAAAGGATAATTCACCTCGCCAGAAACGAGGGTTTCAATTTCGATCCATTCACTTTCGAACCTATATTTAGTAAATGTGTGCATCTTTTATTATATGGAAAAACCTAAATAGCAATGTAAAAAAAATCTATTGCTTTCTATTGTCTTTCGTTCTATTGTATTATGTGTTTTGTATTATATCCTTTTGAATATAGTCAATTGAAGAAACGTTGTCGGGTCTAAAACCATAGAAGCTGAGACCGAAATGGTGTATGGGATTTCAATAAATATATTCTGATTTATTCATTTAAGCTGCAACCGATAATAAATCGAAGCCAAACGGCCCGCCAATCCAAAGGCAAAGCGTAAATGAATGAATCAGAATATCATTATTGACATCCCAAGCACCATTTCGGTCTCAGCTTCTATGTTTCATGTTTTTAGGTCCGACAACGTTTTTTCAATTGACTATATAATACATCAACTGCGTGCTACGTAGTCTCTCCCTTCATTATATAGAGTGCTTTTAGTTTCACTGTTGAACAGGTGACGTCAACTAAATAAGATGAGTAATTTACTATTTTACTATTTTTCTATGTTCGATTTCCATAGTACGCAAAAATCATGGAAATGTCGATTTACATACCATGTAAATTAATTTACATGAATTTTACATACTATGGAAATTGGTAGACTAAAAAGGATCATGTAAAAATCATGTCAATTAGCATTTACGTGGATTCAGTGACCCTGTAAATTTATTACAGATGATTACACTAGAACAGAGATAATGTAAAAATCACAGGAATTTTACAGGGTTTTGTTGATCAAATTTACATGATCTTTTACATTAATTGTTTTTACACGATTTTTCCATTATCTTTGTGAGATCTCGTTTTTTACAGGATTTTTACAGGATTTCTACAGAATTTTTACAGGATCTTCCTGATCCTGTAAAGAAAAAAAACAAAAACAAACTCAAAAATCACAAAACCCTGTAAATGGGGAACAATCATGTAAATTGAAATTTACGGTATCTTTATATGATTCTTACACGATTTTTACATACACTATGGAAATTGATCACTTTTTCCAGTGGTATCCTGTGAATTGGCTATCTACTATTTTGCAAATTACGTGGCGTAGTTGGAAAACTCTTGAATTGAACTGTGAAGCAAAGGAGCATATGTAAGAGCCGGGTTTTTTCTGTCTCGAAATCAAAATTAATTGTCAATTAAAAGAGAGAGAAAAGAGAGAAAAAGAAAAAGATTATGGAAGAATAAAAAATGGCGAAAAATACTTCAGTTGTTAAAACTAAGAAATCGTTATAATAAATAGCTGAAGGTCAGGGTTTTGATAATACCACATGATAATTCACCAGCCTACCAAAGGTTTATATAGAGAGAAATGCAACAATGTGACTATAGTTTCTATACGCAACGATGATAGAATTGGTGATCGTGAACACGTTCTTATACATATTTCTAACAAAAAATCAAACATAAAAACAAGAAAAATTAAAACACTTATTCTTTAAATTATAACTTTTCTTCATGATCAGGGAAAATTTTCGAAAATAAACTGACGATTATGAGAAATTCTGAGTACGTTAACATGACAAATCGTCCGTGTAAACAGCCCTTAAGACAAACATTTTTCCTCCGAGGAATTAGCATTCGCCTTCGGTTATGTTGTAATCAAGAAAACCAGCTCTATTTTGATGTAACTGTTATTTACTCTTAGCCAATCTGAGCCCAGGAACGCTGGCGTTTCTTTGAGCAAAAAAAAATCGTCCAATCAGAAGCTGCGAATGTTTTTTTCCTTCATGCTCGAGAAAAACAAAACCGTACGCGCGCACTTAGCTTTCCGTTTGTGAAGTATTCCCTATTTTCTCTGGGGACTCCACGGTAAAAAGGCCATTCAATGTACTATGGCCTAATTAGAACGTGAGATATGCTAGATTACATCACTTTATGACACCAGAAGTATATCATAGGCGGATATCGTTGTTTACAATTTTTGCTCATTAGCATAGGCATTTCTCTTTTTAATCAAATAAACACCAAATTAACTCTGAATATTGAATATGCATCGCCAAATTAGGTTTCCTTGGAAATTTGCGCTTGACACAATTCAATAGTTTTGGCGTGATGCGCTTTTAAAAACTCTAAATATTACAGAGATTGTATGGGCTCATTAGCGCTTTTGCCACCCAGAAATCTGAAAGAAAATTGAAAGCTGATATCTCGCATAATATTGCACACAAAGCGCTAGCTAGAAATTTCGTATATTACTTAAATAAGGTGGTTCGACCCAGTTTCGCCAGTGTGCGGGTAGTCGAATTGAAGCGCGCGGCTATTAATCGTGTTACAGAATTAAGTTGACTAAACTTTTTACGCACACCTACTACAAATGAACCGGATTTTATAATGATACTAGTTTGGTTGAAATCGGAGTTTTTGTTCATTAATCTCCAAACCCAAACTTGAGCTGTATTAACATAAGTGGTTTGAAATAAGTTCAAAATCAATTTTTTTACTATTCCTAATCCACTAAGCCATTTTACGCTTTCGTCTGCCATTTTGAAATGGGGCAAACGCTCCAAAATTTTCAAGTCATTTTTTAAAGAATACGATAAAAAAATTCAAACGTACGTTTTTTTCGCTTTAACCCTTCAAGATTGGCACAGATTAATGATCATGAAATTCACTAATTTTACGAGGTTTCGAGAATAAGTTTTGGAAGTTAAAACTGCAATTGCAAGGAAACTTGTAAATTTTCAGTTTTCAAAGTGTCAGCGCGCGTCAATTTGGCGCCAAAAAGCAATCAGCCAATCAGCATCGCGATGTACACGGACGGACGGACGGACGGACGGACGGACGGACGGACAGCCTTCTTCTTCTTCTTCCGAGTTGAGCCCACCTTCTTCTATGCAGATTCTTGTGAGCTTTGTGCAGGTTGAGGGTGCTCAACGTAAAACGTTTTGAAAGTGGTGCAGGTGCAGTGCAAGCAGATGAAAATTAAATAAAATGTTCTGTTTTCAGTTAGCTGGGGCTTCAGTTTTGGTGAAACCAAAGTCTGTCCTTGAAGATATTTAGACTTAGTGCTAGCACTACAGAGTCAGGTAGCTGGTTCCAATCTCGTACTGTTCTTGGAAGGAATGAGAACTGATGATATTAGGTTCTTGAAAAGGGAACTTTAAGGCCCTGTACGTTTACATGTCTTGAGGGCTTTAATTCCATGAGGTGATAGCAATATTTGACAGCCCATGTCCACCAGATTATTACGTATTTTATATAACATGCATAGTCTTAAGTCTCAAGTCGTTGGGTACCCTGTGTGTCCCATGTTTCTTTTTCCTCTCGTCGTCTCGAGAAAAGGCCATTCTTGCGCAATCGGTCACGTGATGCACTCCCGATTGGTTAAGAGCATAAGAAACAATGCGTTTCATTCATCAACTTTCAGCGCGTGCGAACTCTTCGTATAGTGAATGCAAGCCAGGAACTTTAGGAATGCAAGATGGCCGACTACAAAAAAAAAAGCTTTCAGAGACCGGCCCTTCCAGCAGTAAGACAAAGTAATTTGAGGCTTTTAACTCGATCGAGATATACCTAAATACTTGTAAGAGCTTCACAATGGGCTGTTATTTTGAGCTTGATCTCCAATACTTTGACCAAATATAGAACTCTAAATGGAGTACTTGAAATGAAGCACCCGCGATAAAGAGTACTTCCTTTGAGCTGGAATCTACGAATTTATAATACTTCACAATATAGAATACTTCACTAAAGGAAAGTGCGCGCTACGGTTTTTATTCTGGAGCAAGAAGGAAAAAACATTCGTTTCGCAGCTTCTGATTGGACGAACGACTCTTTTTACTCAGTGAAACGGCGTTCGCGGGCTCAGATTGGCTAAGATCAATACACAAAGATTTACTAAATGAATTTTTGGTGAGTAAATAACAATCACATATCAAAATAGAGCTTGTCCTTATGATTGCCACATAACCGAAGGCGAATGGTAATTCCTCGGAGGAAAATTGCGTGTCTTAATTAAGGGCTGTTTATACGGACGCTTTTATCCATGTTAACGCACTCATAGTATCGAATTGGTTACCGAATAATAAGTGTTTTTAATTTTTAATTTTAATCTTTATTTTTTTTGTTAGAAATATGTAAAAGAACGTGTTCACGGTCACCAATTCTGTCATCGTTGCGTAAGGTCATAATTAGTAATCACTTAGTCTTGGTTGGGTTATACAACCACGATACTGAATGACTGATGGTTCTTAGTCTTCATGTAAGCGGCATTTTACAGGGCTCATCACAGGACTTGGTGTACCGCCCATGAATGTACAATCACTAATACAAGGTTAGTATGTCTGAAGGTTCTTATTCATACATACATACATACATCAACTTTATTTAAACACGATATTTGTTAAAGCTTGCGCTTATGGGGTCGTGTATCTATCTATAAAACAAAACACTAATGATAAATAAACATTAACCTAATATAAATCAACTTGTACAAATCTAAAAATTTCTAGTTGTGATATCATAAAATCCTAAAATAATTAAATCCAATTCCTAAAATTAATCATTAAAGCTGATAATATTTTAAGATAAAACTCTGTAACATCTTTGATTTTTTTCTTTATACCTAAAGCTGATAGTTCTACGTGATACAGAGCTATAGTTTAAATATCATAAAAACCTAAAAATATTTCTATTCTTCATGTAAACGGCATTTTACAGGGTTCATCAGCAGTCTTCGTAAATTGCCCATGTACAATTACAAGAAGGCTAGTACCAGTCCACATAGCGAATGCAAGCGCATTACAAATTGTTGAGGTTGTTTCCTCAACAATTGAATTGTAATTTTTTGCATTTCCGCTTTACTAATCTTTAACTTCCGCTTGTATCACGTGTTTGTGTGTCCGCTAACCTACTAACAGCGCGGGCGCAAGTCATGTGGCATCGTGTGCATTTTGTGTAGTGTGTCCATCGTTTGGTGAGTAAACTTTTCTTTATTTTTGCTATTTCTGCTCTTTATTTTGCAAGTTTGTAACTGTATGTGTTTTCGCTTAGGATTTTACTACATTCTTTCAACTTATTACAAAGTGAAACCTTACGATGGACGTGTAGTGTTTATTGCATGCCGCCACATCGGCGCCTTTACATCGTAAAATCCAAACGAGAAAGGATTATTTGCCTACTCAAACCGTGTTTATACTTGGAATCGTTCGTTGCTAGAAGATCGACACTTGTGTGGCTCGTTAAGTGTTTATTTGTGCATTTTTTGGTGGACTTATTCATTATCGATTTGTGTTTACTTCTACTACTGGCTCGTGTTAAATGCTTATTTGTGCAACTTTATTGGACTTATTCGTGGTCGTTTGTGACTTCTTCTGTTGAACTATGGATCAAGGAGTTCTACACGAAAGGATACGTCAATTGGACAAATCTCGAAGTGGATATCTGGCCGGAATCACAAAGGTGTGCAATTATGTTGACAAATTGACTGACATTACTAACATTGAGCTCCTACAACAACTTGAATCGCGTTTATTGGAAGCCTTTAACAAATACAAAGGCTGTTGTGCGAGCTATGCTTTACTTCTAGATGAGAACTGTGACAAGTACATCGACGTTGACACAAATTATCGTGCTCAAAACCAACGAGTTTCTTCCTACATCGACAAATTAAACGTGCTCATTTCGGATGCAGTGAGGTCCGAAATCTCAAAATTAGAGTTGGAGATTCAGCGAAGTGAGTCTGAACTCCAGAACACCATCGTGGGTTCAAATAGCAAACAACTTGTGAATAAGACTGTGGGCCACTCGCTATCGAGTGATGATCCCATGATGACAACGCATCAGCAAGAAAATGAAAACATATGTGATAACTTGGATGATTGTACCGTGATACCACCGCCCCCCATGTTTGCGGACGTTGTGACCCCTAAAGTGGGTGCTACTCTTCCTAAAACATCAACACCATTTGTGACGCCACCCAATGTCCACTTTACACTTCCTGTCACCCCTGAGACTGAGAAACATTCGCCAGAGCAAACCCAAGAGAAAACTACTACACCACAGGAAGCCCAACCGAGTTTTGATAAATGTGGACAAGGTGGAATGCAACTTCCAGCGAAGGAGTCTAAAGGCCTGATTAACGAGCTTCAAGAGTCAAAGGAATGTCAAGCTGGTAAAGAATGTGTTACACAGGAAGCCCAACCGAGTTTTGATAAATGTGGACAAGGTGGAATGCAACTTCCAGCGAAGGAGTCTAAAGGCCTGATTAACGAGCTTCAAGAGTCAAAGGAATGTCAAGCTGGTAAAGAATGTGTTACACAGGAAGCCCAACGTGGAATTCTACACCACAAGGAGAATTTGAAAACAGGAATTCAAGATGTTGAAACGAAATCAAGTACTTTGACATCAATCAAAGGGAATCTGCCTCCATCATTGCCAAGTGACAAGATGACAACAACTCGCCCACAAGCCGGCGAAAACACCACGCATCAAACGCCTGCGCTTGCCGACCACAGCACCTTAATGGTCGAGACCTTCGTAGCTACTATGGATAGGATGAACGCAACACGTGACCTTCCAACAGTTAAAGTCTTGAAGTTTGATGGCTCAGCGGATAAATACCCAGCATTCCGCCTGAGGTTCAAACAGCTTGTTGAAGCAAAGCCCTTGGATGATACAACAAAGATGACTCGACTACTCCAGTTCCTGGAGGGACCAGCTCTCATAGCGGTACAGCGCTATGAAACGATACCAGGAGGTCTTACGAAGGCTTTAAACATCCTAGAAGACAGATTTGGACGTCCTTACCAAGTGGTTAAGGCTTGCGTGGACTCTATGACAAAGGGACCTCCAATCAGTGCGACCGACCATCAGGCGTTACAGCGTCTCGCCGATGAAGTGCAGGCAAACTACGATACGCTTGCCTCAATGGGATTCCTCTCAGAAGTCAACACGGACAACCTAGAGAAACTACTGTCACGCCTACCCAAAAGTGTGCAGGGAAAGTTCGTTGAACATTTACGTAAGCTAGAGAAAACAGGAAAGGCAATGCCATCGTTTAAGGATGTCGTTGACTTCCTTCGAGACAGAGCGCACGTGGCCAACCACCCATTTCTTTTACAATCTTCACAATTGACGCCCAAGCCACCTATTAGACAGCCAATCAAGCCTACTCATAAAGTGTCTGCATTTGCAACTACTACAACAGCGACGAAGGAGGAGTCATGTCCAAAGTGTTCAAAGGATCATCGTCTGTACCAATGTGATGCCTTCAAGGCAAAGAGTCCCCGTGAAAGAACGGACTTTGTAAAGAGTAATCGCCTTTGTTTCAACTGCTTGAGCTCTAAACATCACGCAAAGCATTGCAAGTCTACAAATCGATGTCGTGCTAATGGGTGTGGCAAGCCGCACCATACCCTACTACACTATGAAAAGAAAGAAGAGAATGCTCGCAACTCTACGCCACAATCAACTTCTGAAGTTCAAAAGGCAAACTTTTGCGTGTCTGCAAAGGTAAATTCTCAAGAAGTCCTCCTGCAGGTTCTTCCCCTGCGAGTTACAAGTATGACTGGAAATACGATTACTACTTATGGTCTGCTGGACTCGGGCTCGGACATGACAATGATAGACCCATCACTAGCACTTCTGCTAGGGATGAAAGGAACCCCGAGTAAACTGTGCTTATCCACCGTAAGCGATTCAGCTGTAGAGGAACATGGACTAAAGGTCAAATTCAAGATGTCATCTGTTGATGCTGGTGAAGATGAGGGTATCCTTGCTGATTCTGCCTGGGCGATAAAAGATCTTTCTATACCACTGAAGCATACTGAAGTTCTGAAGGAGGGGACTAGCTGGCCACACCTACAACATGTCCCCTTCCCGGAAGTAGAGAGAAAGAAAATCTCTGTGCTAATTGGAACTAACATTCATGAGGCCTTTGTGCCCCTTGAAGTAAGAAGAGGTAGTCGTGATGAGCCATTTGCAATACGTTCCTGCATTGGCTGGAGCGTTCTCGGCGGTGCCTGTAAGGGCGTCCTCGGGGATGCTGCGAACACCAACCATGTAACCACCATGGACTGTGTACTGGACGAGCAACTTCAGCGATTCTGGAAGGTGGAGTCATATGGTGCAGAGATGGTGACTAGTAAACCGATGTCCATCGAGGACAAGAGAGCTATGGGGATCGTTAACGAAACGTTATGCAAAGATGGAAACCATTACAAAATGGGACTGCTGTGGAAAGAGCTGAAGCCTCAGCTCCCTTACAACCGACCTCTAGTTGAAGCAAGGATGAAACATCTCAAGAATCGTCTTCAAGGTAACCCACAACTCTTCAACAAGTACAAGGCGGTGATGGACGATTACATAAAGAAAGGGTATGCCGTGAAGCTATCAAAGGAAGAAGCAGCAAAAGTCAATGACAAGACCTGGTACTTACCACATCATCCGGTTAGCAACCCCAACAAACCAGACAAGATCAGAGTGGTCTTTGATGCCGCCGCAAAGTATCATGGGACATCGCTCAACGACAACCTCCTTCAAGGACCATGCCTTATCAACGACCTCACTGGAGTTTTGCTACGATTCAGAGAAGAGCTGTTTGCCTTTACAGCTGACGTTGAGGCCATGTTCTATCAGGTCCAAGTCATTGAGGAAGACACCAACGCGCTACGGTTCCTGTGGTGGACAAGCGACGATCTAGAAAAGGCCCCTGAGGAGTTCAAGATGTGCGTGCACATCTTTGGTGCGAAATCCAGTCCATGCTGCGCCAACAAGGCCTTGAGGATGACCGCACAAGACAACGAAAGCTCCTACGACCAGGACGTCGTGCAAACCGTCCAGCGCAATTTTTACGTAGACGACGTTCTTAAGTCCGCGTCAACCAAAGAACGTGCTATAAACTTAGCAACCAAGCTGGTCGAGCTGCTAACAGAAGGTGGCTTTCACCTCTCGAAGTTTACCGCGAACTGTCGTGAAGTGTTGGCCTCTATCAATGTGGAGGACAGAGCCGATCCAAAACTTGACATGGATCTTGACCGGTTACCAATTGGACGCGCCCTTGGAGTATACTGGGATGCTGAGACTGACGCCTTCGGCTTCAAATTCGTGCCTAGCTCCAAGCCACCTACCAAGAGAGGGATTCTGTCTGTTGCCAGTTCACTGTTTGATCCTTTGGGGTTCCTAGCCCCACTCACATTACCTGTAAAGATCCTGCTCCAGGACTTATGGCGCACTGGGGTGTCGTGGGACGAAGAGGTTCCTGAGCCTTACATGTCACTATGGAGAGAATGGCTACGAGGCATACCACACGTAATAAATATCCACATCCCTAGATGCTTCAAGTCCCAAAGTCTCCACTCTCCCTCATGCATCCAGTTACACGTCTTCTCTGACGCATCCAGAAGGGGACTTGCAGCAGTGGCCTATCTGAGGATGCTGAATCAACTGGGACAGATCTATTGCTCATTCGTTATGGGCAAGGTCAGGAACGCTCCTGCGAAAGAGTGGACTGTGCCGCGTTTGGAGCTACAAGCAGCTGTGTTAGCCACCCGTCTAAGCCGCACGTTACTGAAAGAGCTGGACTTGCCTATCGACTCGACCACCCACTGGACTGATTCTCTGACGACCCTACAGTATATCCGTAACAAGACAAGACGCTTTCCAGTGTTTGAGTCAAACCGTATCACAGAGATCCACGAAGCAACCTCAATCGAGCAGTGGCGCCATGTGCCTGGCGTTCAAAATCCAGCTGATGAAGGTTCACGGGGTGTTAGCATCGACTACTTCAAGGAAGGCTGTCGCTGGTGGACAGGACCCAACTTGCTCTGGCAACCCGAAGATCAGTGGCCACGCAAGGAACCACAGCCCCAAGAAGATGTAGTTAATGTAGAAGACAGTACACCACACAGCAACAACGCAACAACCTCGTCGGTACCAATTGATTCACAAGTCAGCCAGCTACTCAGGCGTTATTCGTCATGGTCTCGCTTACTGAGAGTGATGGCATGGCTATTGAGATTCGTGAAGGCTGTGAAAGGGGAATCACCACCTCTGCCAAGCGCTCTTCAACTATCAGAGATCAAGAATGCAAGCCAAGAGGTAATACGTCTAGTACAAGCAGAGTCCTTTCCAGAGGAATACAACGCATTGAAAGAGCAAAGACAAGTGAAGAGAACAAGTCCGTTATCAGCACTCAACCCAACAATGGTGGATGGAATTCTGCGCGTCGGCGGAAGAATCCGAAATGCACCACTTCCCCCAGACCTCAAGCACCCAATGATTGTTCCAAGGAACCACTACATCTCTGAGCTCATCGTAATGTATTATCACAAGATACTCAGCCACGCAGGACGAGAGCACGTCTTGTCTACAATACGCCAACAATACTGGATCGTCAACGGCAGGTCTCTGGTGCGACGGCTTCTACACAAGTGTATTGACTGTCGTAAACGTCACGCCCCGCTGATGCAACAGGCCATGGGAGATCTACCAAAGGAGCGTCTCACGCCATACGAAGCTCCATTCACCTATACCGGAGTTGACTACTTCGGTCCCTTCTATGTGAAGAGGGGACGCGCCACAGAAAAGATCTATGGATGCATATTTGTTTGCTTCACTACGAGGGCTATCCACATTGAAGATGCAAGCTCGCTATCAACTGATGTCTTCATACAAGCCCTGAGAAGATTTATTGCCGTTCGTGGATGCCCAAAGGAACTATGGTCCGATAATGGCACTAATTTTACCGGAGCAGCCAAGGAGCTTAGAGTATCAATCAAGGCATTCAACGAGGAACTTATCAGAAGAGAACTACATTCAAAGGGATGTGAATGGTATAGCTGTCCAATCCCAAAGTGGAAGTTCCAACCTCCAACTGCCAGTAATATGTCTGGAGTCTGGGAGAGACTGATTCGTAGTGTACGTAAAACGATGGCACCACTTCTTGGAAATCCAAGTGCACCTCTTACCTGGGAGACGCTGCGCACCGTGTTCAGTGAAGCAGTTTCGATCCTCAACAACCGTCCGTTGTGTCCAAGTAGTGACGACCCAGACGACCTGGAACCACTAACACCTAATCACTTCTTGCTGTTGCGCTCGAACGTCACGCCACCACCAGGAGTATTCAACAGAGATGACCTGTATGGCAGAAAGCAATGGAGACACGCTCAGTTCATTGCAAATCACTTTTGGTCCAGATGGATTAAGGAGTACGTGCCTCTACTCCAGTATCGTCAGAAGTGGACGACAGTAAGAAGAGACCTAAAGATCAACGACCTCGTACTTATTGCTGACAACACAGAGCCTAGAAGCAGATGGCTACTTGGCCGCGTGATCAAAGTTTTCCCAGGCAAGGATAATCATGTTAGGATGGCAGAGCTAAAGACCAAGGGTTCCACATTGGTTCGACCCGTCAACAAGTTATGCTTACTCGAAGAGTCACCATGAAGAGATAAAGTTGAACATTTACTTAACCTGGACATGTCAAATATCAAGTGTTTATTATTGACTCTAAGTGATTTATGGAATAGTATATGGACACCATAGACGTTGACATTGATTGTTAATCAAGATTTTAAGTGATGTATTGTTTCTGTTCGGCCCGACCCCCCAGGATGTTGAGGTTGTTTCCTCAACAATTGAATTGTAATTTTTTGCATTTCCGCTTTACTAATCTTTAACTTCCGCTTGTATCACGTGTTTGTGTGTCCGCTAACCTACTAACAGCGCGGGCGCAAGTCATGTGGCATCGTGTGCATTTTGTGTAGTGTGTCCATCGTTTGGTGAGTAAACTTTTCTTTATTTTTGCTATTTCTGCTCTTTATTTTGCAAGTTTGTAACTGTATGTGTTTTCGCTTAGGATTTTACTACATTCTTTCAACTTATTACAAAGTGAAACCTTACGATGGACGTGTAGTGTTTATTGCATGCCGCCACATCGGCGCCTTTACACAAATTGCTATTAAAGTATGTCTTTTCCACCGTCTTCTCCAAACAGCCATCACAGCCATGTTCTGATAACGAGTCTCGATCATCATTGACACGCTGGTAAAGAACCACTCAATCGCCAGTTGAACTGCAGTATGGATTGCAAATTTCTGAAATAGATGGAGGAAAGGATCCTTTTGGACGAAGACAAACTTGTATAAATATATGTATCCAGTAACGGTTACTATAGCAGACGACTCATATAACATGCTCATAATGGCGATATCGGCCATGAGTCGTTCACGGCGAGGAGTACGAAAACTTCCCCAAGGAACTGAACGTCTTTTCCAAAGACGATGACAAATATGATCAATAAAAACATGGTACTTCGTTCAATGACTTCAGAAGCGCCATAAATTATTCCAAGAGTAGCAATGAATGTCAGACTTTGAAGATCGGCTTGTAAAATACGAAAGACAATGGCCGTGCCGCAATACAGGGGTGACAGTAAGACGCAGGAATATCCCGGATGTGTGACGTATAACCGCTGAACACAAATTCGTGAGATTACCTTTAGAAAGACTCCAATAAGAGGAGAGAAGAGGGCGATGACTAGCCTTCCTTCTTTGTCTGTTTGTTGGTTGTATGCGGGATAAATGAGTGACGCTACCAGGGTGAATGTTAAGAAACAAAAAGAACCAGGTACTACCATTTGGACAAACAAAGTCACCTTCTGTTTCAAATTTGTGCCGATATTCTTGACTAAATAATAAATTTGTAAAAATTGACCGCCGATGAACATAACGTTTAGAGGAATCTTTTGTGTGCTAGAAATTTTAGAATGAGATATCCCAAGGGCTTGTAAAGCAACACGATAAAGGGTATCCAAGCAATAAGCAAGAAAACACAACAGGAAGAGTCTCTTTTTTAACCCCAGCAGTTGAAATGGGCGAAAAAGCAATAGTAATAGCGCAAGGAACCCCATATACATAAACGCACAGCCACCAATGTCAAATATTGTTCTTAACCATTGTATTTGTACTGAAATCAAGTTCACTGGTTGAAACTGACAGTTTTGAACAGTTTTAAAAGAGAGATATATGGCCAATATATATATCGTACCCACTAAAGTAGCAGTTAGAAGTGAAATTGAAGCTCCAATGCACATCGACTTACAAACCGAAACAAACAGCGACGGCCTAAGTCGTTTCCAGGCCATAGCTGGGTCTTGATCTGGAAGAACATCCTGTATCAACTTGCTTTCGTCTGTTGAACACGCATCGATGACTTTAGCAGTTACATTCTGAAGTCCTCTAGATCCCAAAGTAGTGAAGCTCGAGGCCTCGTGATCACTGTATTCTTGGTAAATCAGCTCATCAGCAGGACGGCAATACCATTCTCGACCTGTGCTCTCTAAAGGATTGTAGCCAAAAGTCTCGGGTGTGAATTCAGGCTCTTGGGGGTTGCAATACTCTGTGACTCCTTTAGTGAAACTGAACACAATGTGACCAAACACTTCGATGAGTGTACTGCTACTCATTTTGGAGGCCTAGTTGAAGAAAGAAAAAAATTCAGTAGCAACACCTCAGTCGGTGTTCAAAGGAAGAATGTACCTCGCCACATAGTTAATAAGTCTTTTATTGAAACAAGGGTTTCGATCCATTTCACTTTCGAACCTATATTTAGAAAATGTATGCATGTTTCATAATTGACTATCTATTGTTTTGCAAATTACGCAATCCCGTAGCGCAGTTGGAAAACCGGCCTTGAATTAAACTGTAAGCAGATGTAAGAGCCGGGGTTTTTGTGTCTTGAAATCAAAATTCTGATCATTGTTAATTAAGAGAGAGAGAGAAAAGAGAGAAAAATAAAAAGATTATGAACGAATAAAAAAAAAATGGTGAAAAATACTTCAGTTGTTAAAACTAAGAAATCGTTAAAATAAACAGCTGAAGGTCAGGGTTTTGATAACACCACAAGATAATTCACCAGCCTACCAAAGGCACATTTAGAGGGAAATGCAACAATATGACTATATTATCTTGAGGAAAAGTACTAATAGCCTAGCTAATTAAGCTAAGCGGCTATTTTCTGTGGGAAGCTATAGGGAGGGGGCTCCGGCGTTCTAGCCTTCGAACCACTCCAATGGACGGGCCTGGAACTAATCCTTCGCCATATCGAATTTCGCCTAATACAGCATATCCATTCTATTTTCTGGTCAAATATTAAACGGCAATAACAAATGTTAATGGTTACGGCTGTGCAATGCATGGGAAAGAAGAATAGAATACTGCAGGAATTCAAGTATAAAAGCATAAATTCCGGTGTGATCAGTTGCGTTTGCCTTAAAAGATCGAAGTCTTATCGATTGGATAGTATCGAAAATCGTTACCTCGACTATCTAGTTGAAGAGGGAATTCAAGAAATGGCCAAGTCTAGTGATGTTTTGGTCTTTGTTGATAAAACGATGACCAAAACTATTGGTGAAACGCCGCATGCAGACTGATTTCAATCAATACTGAAACAAAATTAAAGTGCCTATGAAATGAAAAAATAAATCCCCTTTAAGATTTCAGGCCAATATTAACTGAAGTACCGTTAAAAAATCAGAAAGTTCTGTTAAACAATCAGAATGACATTTACAGTTTGTTTATATTAATTCCTTTCTTGTTCCAGATATCAAAATGCAAATTACAACTGATGACGAGCATAAACTGACAGTTGTAATTTACATGTCCGGAAAACTGTTAATATCTCTACAACAAGAAGAGATATATAAACAAACTGTACGTAAACGTCATTTTGATATTGTTTTAAACGGCACTTTCATATTAGCTTGAAATTTTGAAGGTGATTCTTTCATTTCATAGGCGCTTTATAAGTTTAAAAAATAGAAAGTAATTGAGGATTAATTATTCCTTAATATATTCAAGTTTCACTTTTGGGTGCTACAGATAATACTTTCGATAGAATATTTAGAAAACCCGATATATTGTGCCTCTCTATAAACGATGACCTCGCCATCATATTAGCTTGGTTGATAGTAGAAGGTGAGGTTTTCATTTCATAGGCGCTTAAGTAATACTTAGAAAACCCAATTTTAATGCATGTTCATCGAAAGTCACAAATTCCCCGTGTACAGAGATATTTGTATAGACCCTTATCACGCTAGCGTGACATAATAGAATATTTGATTTATCGGGAAAAGGAGTTTACTATCAAATTTGTCACATTGAAAATAGTAAAGTTGCAAAGTTTCGTAAAGATTGCCCTTAAACTGACGAAGATATGAATTTTTAAATGTAAGCATTTGGTGAAAATTTTTGCAAAGAAATGTATGTGTCTAGCCTGATAACGAGGCTGGGCGTGCATGCGATGCACGTCCACAGTACATTTCTTTGTAAAAATGCTTACTTTCAAAAATTCATTTCTTCGTCAGTTGGAGGCCAATCTTTATGAAACTTTGCAATTTTACTATAATCATTGTGACCAATTTTATAGTAAACTTCTTTTCCGATAAATCAAATATCTTATAATGTCACGCTAGCGTGATAAGGGTCTATACAAATCAATTAAGGAGCTAATTCCAGTTCAATAAATAGGGAATACTTCACTAACGGAAAGTGCGCGCTACGGTTTTTATTCTCGAGCATGAAGGATAAAACATTCGCAGCTTCTAATAAGACGAACGATTTTTTTACTCTGTGAAACGGCGTTCCCGGGCTCAGATTGGCTAAGATCAATACACAAAAAATTACAAAATGAATTTTTGGTGAATGAATAACAATCACATCAAAATAGAGCTTGTCCTCTTGATTGCAACATAACCGAAGGCGAATGGTAATTCCTCGGAGGAAATTGCGTGTCTTAATTAAGGGCTGTTTATAACATAGCTACAATAAAGCGCGCGCTCTGATTGGCTAATTTACCGTGAACCATTTCACGATGGACGCACGCTCACGTCAGATTTTCTCTTTTCTCGAAAAAATGTTATAGTTTTTTCATTGCTTTAGACGGCAAAAGCTCACAAAAACTCAAAAACAAACCTTAAAAAACCTACATTCAAGTAACCAATGCCATGACAGTAAGTTGTTTTAACAGCAGCTAAAATTAAAAGTCTTTTTATTTTCGATAGAGTCAGAAATTTTGAATAAATGCTTTCGGAAAAACACCTTGAAAGGGATACAAAAAAGCTAGTGTTTGGTCGGTGAAACGTCTAAAAGCAGCCAGAATAAATTTTATGTACTTCTAGAGAAATATAAATATATAAAAACAAACAAACAAACTCAATAGTGATCACTATGATATCAAACACATTGAACTTTTATAGCAAGACTTGTCATTTTAAAAGCTCTTTAGTAGAAAATGAGAAGTTGTAAGCTTCACAAAAACTATTCAAAATCTTACAGCGTGAGCTTAATTGTAAAACAAAAAACAGTTTTTTCTTTTTTCATTGATTGTCTTTTATTGACAAATACTTTGGTATGCTAAAGGAGAAGATAAATCTAGAAAAGCATAACAAAATCTCACAAGTTCGATCAAAATTTGAATGAGAAGCTATACATCAAAAATATAGAAAATTACAGTAAATCTACCTTCAAAGGATTCCTCCATTCCACTCAAGATCTAGAATGCTTGAATATTTGACCACTGAACAAAATTCTTCCACAAGCTAATGATTTCGATCCAATATTTGTAAGCTTTGACGAAATACTTGTTGCTCTACTCGGTTTTCTTCCACTCGTGGAATTTCAGAAACTAAAGTGACAGGAAGCACAACAAACCATCGAAAGTTGACGACCAAAAATCTCCAAAAGCCTACTGTAGTTTTTCTCTAGATATTGTCTTTCCATTCTTCTAACTTCTGGCTTAACAAAATAGTTTTTCTAGTAGTTCAGGACCAGTTTCTAGTTTTGAACAAATGACAACACGGCTCACAACACTCAGGATCCGAGTATTCAGTTTCCAAACTACTGATTCGATGTAATTACGTCTTTTTCATCGATATTGTGAAGCCTTGAAAGATCGAGTCCAAGTACACACCTTTGTAATACTATTTCCATGAGGTTTAAATGATATTTTCTGGTATATTTTAGAGTATAAACTCGCTAGTGAACGAACTCAAGGCAGTTGTTGTCGCCGCCACAATTTACAAAGGCGGCACTTTGTTTTCGCGCGCTTTGTCAATCGTGGAGTGTGGTGAGAATTTTGTATTTGATCAACAAATTCGCGTTTTAATATTGTGGCTATGTTATAAAAGAAATGGTTCACGCTTAGCGTGCGTCCATCGTGAAATGGATGCACTTGGGAGGTTGCCTAAGCACTCAAGAAGCTAGAAGTCTGCACTCGGCTACGCCTTGTGTGACTCTTACGCTTCTTTCGTGCTTAGCAACCTCCCGCGTGCATCCATTTCACGATGGACGCACGCTAAGCGTGAACCATTTCTTTATTATACGGACGATTTTGCCATGCTAACGCCCTCAGAATTTGTCATATTCGTCAGTTTATTTTCTCAATATATTTGTTTTCTCCGTAAATGTTATCATAAGAGAAAGTTTTAATTTTAAGAATTCAAGCTTTCAAGTTGGTTGCCGAATAATAAGTGTTTTAATTTATTATTTATTTATTTTTTGTTTAATTTTTTTGTTGTTAGAAATATGTAAAAGAACGTGTTCACGATCACCAATTCTGTCATCGTTGCGTAAGGTCATAATTAGTAATCACTTAGTCTTGGTTGGGTTATACAACCACGGTACTGAATGACTGATGGTTCTTAGTCTTCATGTAATCGGCATTTTACAGGGCTCATAAACAGTCTTGTTATATACCAACTGTCAAAGTCAATTTTTTTCGTGCTCTGATTGGGTGAGAGCGCATCACGTGAACGTCAACAAATTTTGCTGTTTCCTTAGCGACTACTCTCAGCGGGCAACAGTGAGTTTTATTGACCGGTAATAACAAAACCGGAAGTTGATTGAGGTCCTTGGTTGAAAAAAGCGGGAAAACCAGCGCGCTCGCGCGTCCGCTACAAACTTCATTTTAACAACAACGACAAAACAGACAACACAAAAATGGAGAAAAGTGCAAGATTTGCAAGCAGAACGGACGAAGATATCGAAAAGTTACTGAATGACAAAGAATCTAAATCCACAAAGAATGCAACAAAACAATTAAGCTGTGAAGATTCTAAGAGACTTTTGCTTAGAAAAAGGAATTTCTGCCGACTGAAGGTCTCAAAAAACTCGAACTAAACCAATTGTTACAACAGTTCTATGTAAATGCAAGAAAGCAAGATGGGTCTTTTTACACAAAGAACACTCTTATCTCAATTAGGTATGGATTATCACGACATCTTGCGAAAGAAACGAAATTCAACATCATCGAGGACCCTCAATTTTGACCCTCAGAAAACAAGAAAAGAGAAATATCAGATGCGCACAGGTTAATAAGTCAGATTTGGAATAAAAATGTGTGATCATAACTATGCGTTTTGATTGTTCTTTGACAGTTGGTATATAACAAAACACTTATTGACTGGGACCTCGGGAAAGCAGTATGTTTTGTGGTCCCTCGACTGCTGATGTTTCCCTCAGCTCCGCTTCGGGGAACATCAGCGTCTCGGGTACCACAAAACATACTGTTTCCCTCGGTCCCAGTCAATAAGTGTTAATTAGTGTACCGCCAATGCATGTACATTTACTAACACAAGATTAGATGTGTGTAGGTTCTTATTCTTCATGTAAACGGAATTTTACAGCTAGGTTCATCAGCAGTCTTCGTATACCGCCCATGTACAATCACTAGGAGGTTCGTAGCGGTCCACATAGCAAATGAAAGCGCATTACAAATTGCTATTAAAGTATGTCTTTTCCATCGTCTTCTCCAAACAGCCATCACAGCCATGTTCTGATAACGAGTCTCGATCATCATAGACACGCTGGTAAAGAACCACTCAATCGCCAGTTGAACTGCAGTATGGATTGCAAATTTCTGAAATAGGTGGAGGAAAGGATCCTTTTGGACGAAGACAAACTTGTATAAATATATGTATCCAGTAACGGCTACTATAGCAGACGACTCATATAACATGCTCATAATGGAGATATCGGCCATGAGTCGTTCACGGCGAGGAGTACGAAAACTCCCCCAAGGAACTGAACGTCTTTTCCAAAGACGATGACAAATATGATCAATGACAACCATGGTACTTCGTTCAATGACTTCAGAAGCTCCATGAATTATTCCAAGAATAGCAATGAATGTCAGACTTTGAAGATCGGCTTGTAAAATACGAAAGACAATGGCCGTACCGCAATACAGGGGTGACAGTAAGACGCAGGAGTATCCCGGATGTGTGATGTATAACCTCTGAACACAAATTCGTGAGATTACCTTCAGAAAGACTCCAATAAGAGGAGAGAAGAGGGCGATTACCAGCTTTCCATCTTTGTCTGTTTGTTGGTTGTATGCGGGATAAATGAGAGAGGCTACCAGGAAGAATGTTAAGAAACAAAAAGAACCAGGTACTACCATTTGGACGAACAAAGTCACCTTCTGTTTCAAATTTGTGCCAATGTTCTTGACTAGATAATAAATTTGTAAAAATTGACCGCCTAGGAATATAACGTTTAGAGGAATCTTTAGTCTGTTAGAAACTTTAGAATGAGATATCCCAAGGGCTTGTAAAGCAACACGATAAAGGGTATCCAAGCAATAAGTTAGAAAACACAACAGGAAGAGTCTCTTTTTTAACCCCAGTATCTGAAACGGGCGAAATGGTAATAGCACTAACACAAGGACCCCTATATACATAAACGCACAGCCAATAATACCAGATATTGTTCTTAACCATTGCATTTGTAGCGGAATGAAGTCCACTGGATGATACTCACAGATATGCAAAATTTTGAAAGAGAGGTATATGGCCAATATATATATCGCACCTACTAAAGTAGCAATTAGAAGTGAAATTGAAGCTCCAATGTACATCGACTTGCAAACTGAAACAAACAGCGACGGTCTAAGTCGTTTCCAGGCCATAGCTGGGTCTTGATCTGGAAGAACATCCTGAGTTGATTTGCTTTCCTCTGGTGAACACGCATCGATGACTTCAGCGGTTACATTTTGGGGTCCTCTAAATCCCAAAGTAGTGAAGCTCGAGGCCTCGTTTTCACTGTATTCTTGGTAAATCAGCTCATCAGCAGGACGACAGCACCATTCTCGACCTGTGCTCTCTAAAGGATTGTAGCCAATAGAGTCGGGTGTGTATTCAGGCTCTTGCGTTTTGTAATAATCTGTGACTCCTTTAGTGAAACTGAACACAATGTGACCAAACACTTCGATGAGTGTACTGCTACTCATTTTGGAGGCCTAGTTGAAGAAAGAAAAAAATTCAGTAGCAACACCTCAGTCGGTGTTCAAAGGAAGAATGTACCTCGCCACATAGTTAATAAGTCTTTTATTGAAACAAGGGTTTCGATCCATTTCACTTTCGAACCTATATATATTTAGAAAATGTATGCATGTTTCATAATTGACTATCTATTGTTTTGCAAATTACGCAATCCCGTAGCGCAGTTGGAAAACCGGCCTTGACTAAACTGTAAGCAGATGTAAGAGCCGGGGTTTTTGTGTCTTGAAATCAAAATTCTGATCATTGTTAATTAAGAGAGAGAGAGAAAAGAGAGAAAAATAAAAAGATTATGAAAGAATAAAAAAAAAAATGGTGAAAAATACTTCAGTTGTTAAAACTAAGAAATCGTTAAAATAAACAGCTGAAGGTCAGGGTTTTGATAACACCACAAGATAATTCACCAGCCTACCAAAGGCACATTTAGAGTGAAATGCAACAATGCGATTATGGTTTCTTGAGGAAAAGTTCTAATAGCCTAATTAAGCTAAGCGGCTATTTTCTGTGTGAAGCTATAGGGAGGGGGTTCCGGCGTACGTTCGAGCCTTCGAACCACTCCAAGGGACGGGCCTGGAACTAATCCTTCGCCATATCGAATTTCGCCTAATACAGCATATCCATTCTATTTTCTGGTCAAATATTAAACGGCAATAACAAATGTTAATGGTTACGGCTGTGCAATGCATGGGAAAGAAGGCTAGAATACTGCAGGAATTCAAGCATAAACTCCGATGTGATCAGTTGCGTGTGCCTTCAAAGATCGAAGTCTTATCGATTGGATAGTATCGAAAATCGTTACCTCGACTATCTAGTTGAAGAGGGAATTCAAGAAATGGCCAAGTGTAGTGATGTTGTGGTCTTTGTTGATAAAACGATGACCAAAACTATTGGTGAAACGCCGCATGCAGACATTTCAATCAATACTGAAACAAAATTAAAGTGCCTATGAAATGAAAAAAAAATCCCCTTTAAGATTTCAGGCCAATATTAAAGTACCGTTAAAAAATCAGAAAGTTCTGTTAAACAATCAGAATGACATTTACAGTTTGTTTATATTAATTCCTTTCTTGTTCCAGATATCAAAATGCAAATTACAACTGATGACGAGCATAAACTGACAGTTGTAATTTACATGGCTGGAAAACTGTTGATATCTCTACAACAAGAAGAGATATATAAACAAACTGTAAACGTCATTTTGATATTGTTTTAAACGACACTTTCATATTAGCTTGAAATTTTGAAGGTGATTTTTTCATTTCATAGGCGCTTTATAAGTTTAAAAATAGAAAGTAATTGAGGATTATTCCTTAATATATTCAAGTTTCACTTTTGGGTGCTACAGATAATACTTTCGATAGAATATTTAGAAAACCCGATATATTGTGCCTCTCTATAAACGATGACCTCGCCATCATATTAGCTTGGTTGATAGTAGAAGGTGAGGTTTTCATTTCATAGGCGCTTAAGTAATATTCAGGATTATTCCTTAATATATTCAAGTCAGTTTCACTTTCCAATTATAATACTAACCTGGAAGTTCTGAATGTCACATGCAATTTGTATAGGCCCTTTGTATTCTAGAAGGATATGGACGTTTTCCAGTGCACCTAATGAGATGCCAAGTATTTAGACCAATTCATAACTAACAGATTTCTACTGATTAGTAAGTTTTAATTTAGTTATTTATTTATTTGTTCGTTATTTAAAAATGTAACAAGTGTCTTGAGGAAACGTGGCCTTTCTATTGCTTACTATCAATAGGCGTACGTCACGCATGTCAATAAGCCAGTTCGGAGTTTAAGAATCGTTTTCAGTGCGCATGCGATTTTATCCCGAACTTCTCACCTTCTTTTGTTTAAAACTTCTTTTGTTTTTAATCAAACAAAAGAAGGTGAGAAATTCGGGATAAAATCGCATGCGCATAAGAAACGATTCTTAAACTCCGACTGGCTTATTACAAAAATGAATAGTAACTGGGCTCTATATATGCCAGAAATGGAAAGAGCATGTCAAACTTAGTGATCACTCAAAGTTTCAGATAATATAACTTTTTTAAAAATGGGGAAAAAAACTGGTGAATCTCAGTTAAAAGCACTATATAGGTTTTTTTACAAAGAATGTATGCCGGGTAATTTTCACTGGGAGGCAAGTTTTGACCCTCATTTAATTTAAAAATCAACATGCATTCTTTGTAAAAAAAAGTCAATGGTTTCAAAATTCACCATTGCTTCAATTTTCAAGATGATCATCCAAATATTCCATTTGATTGACATATAAAGGGTGACGCCTATTGATAGTAAGCAATAGCAGCAGCTAGGTACATGGAAAATCACATTTCAAAAGAAAATATCATGAAAATACTTTTTAATATGCGCAAAAAAACCACCCATTTTTTACTTCCAAATAGTGGCTTATATATATATTTCTATGTTTGAGAACTCCAAACGTATATAGTCTCCGCAGTTCGTGCCCCATTTTTAACTGCAATAGCTTTTTTATTAACTGGCCGTAAATTACCCTAATTCCTGTCACTCCTTTTATGTTGTGTCCACTATAGACCTTTGAGCTTGTAAATGATGTAGATTAACAGGAAGTTCGAGGAGGGTCTGGCGGGTTTTCGTCCATTTGATTTCCGTATCGAAAGAACAATTGAAAATTGAAGTTGAAACCAATTTTTGATTTCTAATTTTTGTATATTTTTAATTTTATACCTCGTTTTGATGGATTTGACCAAGAGAAATATTGGAAATTTCCCTCAATATTTTTTAAAAGTATCATTAGGTTTTTCAAAATCGATTATTTAGAAAATTGAAAATCAAAACGACCATTTTTTTCCCAAGTAGAGGAGGATTCCATTCGAATTTCGCCCTGACGGGGGAGAGGTACTGAACTGTTCATCTCCATAGGGGTAGGGTGGGTCAAGCAAACAAAATGGCGTCGTCTTGACAACACGTGTACAAGAGAAAATTGTCCTACAAGAAAACGTTATGAGCTACTGAATTAAGCATTGTTGGCTACTCGGATTGAAATCTATAACAGCTACAAGCTAAGATAGAAGGATGAACATCAACGCGAGCAGGGAATATTTAGTAGTTTCTCTTGTCTTTGGTGGTACGTTACGATAGACAAGGCGCAAAACTGAAAAAGTCGATCGCAAAAAGTGCAGAAGGCATTTTGGGGTAGAGGCTGGTAACATAACTATTCTAAACTAATTTTTCATGCTGAATGCGAATATGACTGTTCCCAAGACGTATTCTGCAATATAATTGAAATGTTAATGTTATTCAACAACTGTTATCAGACGAGTCAGAAATTTATAGAGATCTGCATGGCTAACGAGCGCACAAGTCGACAACATGTACAGATTAGATTTGCTATCATTTGTAGCAAATGTTTGGGTTTTGCAGCCCGGCTATCCAATTAAATTTGAGCACTTTTCCCCCTACAACTGCAATATGATTCCATATTGCAAAGTATATCTGCAAAGACTCAAGAAATAACAGAAAAACGGCTCGTTTACTAGTTCAGAAATTCATATGACACATAAATACTATTTAAGTACCAAAACTTGAAAGCAAGTCATTGCGCTTTCACCCCACTGTTAAAAGAAGACTGAACTAGTGAGTCGGTTTACTATATAGTTTTCAAGACTCTCAAATTCCTAACTGGCAAAACAACTTACAAAGATTCCAGACCATAAGCCATGATTACTCGAAAACCTGTAGTGGATCCAAGCAAACCCGGCGCCAGCACTACCAACGCCACACACTAAAAGGGCGATTCCACAAATCCCTGTCCACAGAGCAATTCGTTTTTCTACCTGTTGTACTGGCATTGTTGACACGTTTTTCTACGTTCTCTTTCTACCTTAGCGTAGCAGGTTGTTTGAGACAGTTCTTGAAAATTGAAGAATGCGGAAAATACCTAGTAAGAATTGGGTTGCAGGTAATTCAATGCATCAGTGCCTACAGTCATGTTGAATATCAATCTTAAAGAAATATAAATAAAATTAGATCTATTAATCATAGTCTTAAAAGATATATATTTGACTTAAAATGATGCAAGCTTTATCGAAGCTTTAGTCTTAGGAGGTTTTTAACAGTATAGACACGCTCTATGAGGCGCTATAGAAGTTACTCGCCTTAGTCCTCTTCGGTCACAGGCTGTTTACGACGTCTTCAGTTTCACACTTTAGCGCGTCGTCACCGCGGAAACGAGCTCGGGTACCTATTCGTTTAATTTTTGCAAATCAACGGTGAAGTTCTCTATCATGTATATATAATTATAGTCAAGATTCCATGTCCAGTTTTTTAGATATTTCCCAAATTAAACGTGCGGTCAGAAGGTGCTTTTACGCTGCTTCAAGGGCACGTACTTTCAACCAATTTTACCTTCTTAACTTTCTTATAGCAAACGCATTTTTACAACAATTTATTGCATCATAATAGGCTATTGCTCAAAGAGAGAAGATGAGCTCATATTAGTTGGCTAGCACTGCTCAGGTTCAAGAAATTAATTATTTTTGACGCGATTTTGATTTTCGAATCTTGAGCCCTCAAGACACAAAAGATGGTGTACTTTAAAGCAATCTAGCGCAAAAACAGCTACGGTGACCCCCATTTTTTATTTCATTTTTGGAATAAGCAACTCCAAAATTATTACTGTGTGAATTTTTATGAGAATTCTATGCATATTTTTATTTCTACGGAATTGCCTTAAGTGCCACTGACAAAAAGATGCCAAATCACTACAGGCTATACTTATGATATTGCCTTCCCATGGACATTCCACTGTAAACACATTTTCTTTGCATCTTTGTGATTTAGTTTCTTCTCATTTTTATGATTTGTATTTTACTGAGTTTCTGTTTTTGTAATCGATAATCAGGATTTACATTACAGTAAACATCTGAAAACTTTCATAACTATAATTTCCAGTTAACTGCTTACTGAACTCATTAAATACACAGACATTTTTCATATGATTTGATATGCGCATATCTGATCAAGAAAACCGAGGTGTACCTAGCCGCTTTCAAACGACTATAACTTTGATAAGAATAATCTAATGTGCTGGCCATTTTCACATAATGCTAGACAATTAAGGATCAAAGTTTTCAAAAATGAAATATTGGTCTGTAGAAGTTTATTCTTTGTGACGTTGTCATGACGTCATTGAAATCATTTGGCGCTCATTTTCTCGAAAAATATATACTTTCCACTTTACCATACTTTCTCATTTTTATTTGACGGCATTAAAACCCTTCAATGCCGATAAAATGAAGACAACATTTGTCAGACGTGCATCTTAGTGCCTCGAGTTAGAAAAGAATCGTACGACGATTTTTTAAATGTCGTTATTACCAACTATCCAGTGCTTTTAACAACAAATTTGGCTCATTTAGCGGCAGATATTAAAAATCATAACTTTGGAAAGAAAGCATGATTTTTTTTCATACTTAGCAAGGAGGTAGTTTCTCTCATTGATTTTATTTAAATTGCAAAATGTCAGGTGCCTTCATGAATACTTTCGACCAATTTAGGCCGTTTTGAAAGTTTAGGTCAATTTTTCGAGAAAATGAGCGCCAAATGATTTCAATGACGTCATGATAACGTCACAAAGAATAAACTTCTACAGACCAATTTTTTATTTTTGAAAACCTTGATCCTTGTCTAGCATTATGTGAAAATGGCCAGCACATCAGGTCATTCTTATCAAAGTTATAGTCGTTTGAAAGCGGCTAGGTACACTAGGAGATAACTGCCTCCTTAAAGAAGGTCGGACTCTCTGATAGTATGAATGTGATTAGAAAATGTCAAAAATGAGTAATCGCACAAAATTAATTAACTGCGAAATAGCGAAAGCCCTTCATAGTCATAAATGAAGCATCAGTCTAGTATTCAAAATATAATAGGAAATTGCCCATTGTAATCCGCAGTTTCGATCACTACGATCAGCACTTGTAAACAAAGTGAAAGTTTGAAATAAACACAATATAATAAATTCCACACGGGATTTAGACTCAGAAGCAATTGTATTCAGAGACCTACTGTCTTTATTCCCAAAAGTCTGGATCCCGTCGGAATGTTGTTACTATGTTACAGATAGTAAGGTGTTGTTTTGAATAAATTAACAAACCATGAGGGCTTTACCTTGGCAGCTCAAACGTCGACTCGATGTAGTTGCTAACTTTTGAAGCTTACTGAATTATACCTAGTGCAGCAAAGATCGGACAACGGCACTTGGCAACAGGTATGTTAACATCTTGTTCTATCCCATACCTAGTAAATTTCAGGAAACAATTCGACAGAATTTGTAGAAGTCGAACTTCGGAAGTAATACAAATTCGCAACGTTCACCTCGTGGTCACAAAAATTACTCCCCAAGTTTGCTTGAGGATAACACTGGCGTTTAGCCTCTCATGTCTCCATATTTTGTTCACAAGTTACAATAGGTATTTGTCTTTCTTATAGCAGATATTGTTCTCGCTGTTTTTGAAATTTTGTTGAGATTTTCAGTGGCGGTAGTTTTGACTACATAATTTTGCACTGTAACTTCTAAGGATTAAATTGGTGCGATACACAGGAAGCGCGCGAGAAACCAAATTCCAACGGACTGTTTGGAGGTCAGAGTTCGCATTATTTCGAAAATCGCTGTAATTAATATTTGAAAAACAGAGCACGATTTGACATTAAAATGCAAATGAAAAACATCTATTTTCCGAGACCATTAAAACAAACTACAAGATGTTTCATGAAATGTCCAAAAAATTCTTTTCCATTAAAAAATAAGATAACGAAAAGTCAGTGACACGATCTTTAATTTAAGGACATCCTGCATAGTGCTTTAAGGCCTACTTCAAGCGTCGCATCTCACATGTGCGAAACTCCATGCAAGTTAGTCAAATCTTTTGTTTCTTCTCATTATCATCTCATTTGCATTGAATTCAGCACATGTGAGATGCGACGTTTCAACTAGGTCTTAGTTTCACTGTTAAATAGTTAGATAAATTTTGTAAATTTAGTTAGACATTTAGGTGACGTCACCTAAAATAATAAAAGCCCACCAAAGCAACTGTTAAGCAAATCAGGGGGTCTCCGATCCACTAATCAATGAGCGAACATATTTACAAGAGAAAGAACGCAGAAACAAGACATTCTATTCCTTATCGCGCACTCCTCCAGAAAGAAGCGAACTGTTTTCGCGTCAATTCAAAAATAGTAAGTAACTCGTCTAATTTAGTTGACATCACATATTCAACATTGAAACTAAAAGCACTCTATATTGACATATGCATACATTTACTAAATATAGGTTCGAAAGTGAATGGATCGAAATTGAAACCCTCGTTTAATTTCAAGCTAAAGTAATAGCTATCTAGCGAGGTAAATTCTCCTTTTGAACGCCCACTCAGCTGTTCAACGGCTATTGAATCATCGTCAACTAGGCCCCCTGCCCAAATGAGTAGCAGTACACTCATCGAAGTGTTTGGTCACATTGTGTTCAGTTTCACTAAAGGAGTCACAGAGTATTGCAACCCCCAAGAGCCTGAATTTACACCCGAGTCTTTTGGCTACAATCCTTTAGAGAGCACAGGTCGAGAATGGTTTTGCCGTCCTGCTGATGAGCTGATTTACCAAGAATACAGTGATCATGAGGCCTCGAGCTTTACTACTTTGGGATCTAGAGGGCTTCAAAATGTAACTGCTGAAATCATCGATGCGTGTTCAACAGAGGAAAGCAAATCAACTCAGGATGTTCTTCCAGAGCAAGATACGGCAATGGCCTGGACGCGTCTTAGACCGTCGCTGTTTGTTTCAGTTTGCAAGTCGATGTACATTGGAGCTTCAATTTCACTTCTAATTGCTACTTTAGTGGGTACGATATACATAATGGCCATATATCTCTCTTTTAAAACTGTGCATATCTGTCAGTTTCATCCAGTGAACTTGATTTCAGTACAAATACAGTGGTTAAGAACAATATTTGACATTGGTGGCTGTGCGTTTATGTATATGGGGTTCCTTGCGCTATTACTATTGCTTTTTCGCCCATTTCAACTGCTGGGGTTAAAAAAGAGACTCTTTCTGTTGTGTTTTCTTGCTTATTGCTTGGATACTCTTTATCGTGTTGCTTTACAAGCCCTTGGGATATCTCATTCTAAAATTTCTAGAAAACAAAAGATTCCTCTAAACGCTATATTCCTAGGCGGTCAATTTTTACAAATTTATTATCTAGTCAAGAACATTGGCACAAGTTTGAAACAGAAGGTGACTTTGTTCGTCCAAATGGTAGTACCTGGTTCTTTTTGTTTCTTAACATTCTTCCTGGTAGCCTCTCTCATTTATCCCGCATACAACCAACAAACAGACAAAGATGGAAAGCTGGTAATCGCCCTCTTCTCTCCTCTTATTGGAGTCTTTCTGAAGGTAATCTCACGAATTTGTGTTCAGAGGTTATACATCACACATCCGGGATACTCCTGCGTCTTACTGTCACCCCTGTATTGCGGCACGGCCATTGTCTTTCGTATTTTACAAGCCGATCTTCAAAGTCTGACATTCATTGCTATTCTTGGAATAATTCATGGAGCTTCTGAAGTCATTGAACGAAGTACCATGGTTGTCATTGATCATATTTGTCATCGTCTTTGGAAAAGACGTTCAGTTCCTTGGGGGAGTTTTCGTACTCCTCGCCGTGAACGACTCATGGCCGATATCTCCATTATGAGCATGTTATATGAGTCGTCTGCTATAGTAGCCGTTACTGGATACATATATTTATACAAGTTTGTCTTCGTCCAAAAGGATCCTTTCCTCCACCTATTTCAGAAATTTGCAATCCATACTGCAGTTCAACTGGCGATTGAGTGGTTCTTTACCAGCGTGTCTATGATGATCGAGACTCGTTATCAGAACATGGCTGTAATGGCTGTTTGGAGAAGACGATGGAAAAGACATACTTTACTAGCGATTTGTAATGCGCTTTCATTTGCTATGTGGACTGCTACGAACCTTCTTGTAATTGTACGTGGGCGGTTTACGAAGACTGCTGATGAACCCTGTGAAATGCCGTTTACATGAAGAATAAGAACCTTCAAACATACTAGTCTTGTGTTAGTGACTGTACATGCATGGGCGGTACACTAAGATTGTTAATGAGCCCTGTAAAATGCCGCTTATTTAATAGATAATCACTGAGGCACGCAGCATTCGTGGGTATAATGCATTATACCCACGAATGCTGTGTGCCGAAGTGATTATCTTTTATAATTACTGGTCAACTTCATAACCACCAAAATCACCAAAATTGTTTAAATTGAGGTATTTATTTATTTTTAAAAGTTGAAGTATTGTTTGAGCATGCGTAGTTCTGCTGATTTTGTATCCCACACGTTTTGATACCCGTGTTTGTCATAACAAAGAAAGGCTACGGTACTTAAATTCTGAATGGGGAGCTGGATTTTGAAAAGCCTCTGAAAAGTACTGTGACTGCTAGCTTAGTAGTTACATCACTTTATCATCCTGCAAATCTGGTTCCCCTGTAAGCAAATCACGCTGCATTATTATCAATAATGCGGTGGGATCACAGAATCGTACAGCATTATTAAAAATAATGCCGTCTGCTAGATTAGACAGACGGCATTATTTGCAATAATGCAGCTGCTCTATTATTTTTCTCTCAGCATTCGTTGGTATAATGCAGAGTGAAAACAATGAGTTTTGGTACGAGCAGTAATTATATGAAGACTAAGAACCATCAGTCATTCAGTATCGTGGCTGTAGGATCTAATAAATTGTACATTTGACTAATTTTAAGTTCAGTTAACACTACATATAGTAATACATACATAACTATTATTATCTAGAGTACTAAACACTAAAAATATTTAAAGTAAGACAATACCAGTCGTACTAGTTTATTAACAAAGAATACTGAAACTAAAAGAGAAATTAAAAAAGAAGGGATAGACAAAGGATCTAGAAAGGATACAAACTAGAAAAAAAGCCACTTATGATGAAAAAGGGGAACTTCAAAATCATGAAATCGTCTAAAAATTTAAAGTGTTTGTACTCTATGATCATAACATAAATACTTATTTAAGTTTACGGATGGCTTTTTTTAATATTTAAAGATGTACTTTCTCTGATTGCTTTAGATAACTTATTCCAGTCGTTTGCTGCAAAGTTTGTCTATAGTCTTGTTGATCTACTGCGATTGTGTGTTCTTACAAAAGGTAATTCTTAGTTAACATGTTGTTACACGTCATAATTCAAGGTAACTCATGGTCAATCACTATACGTAATACATCATTCGACTAATTCAAGACGAAACATGTTTTAAAAGACCTATTGAAAATCAATTGCTAACTCTAATAAAATAGGTGTTACGCGTTTCTAACACTGCCGATCAAAATAGCACTAAAATTGTTAAAATGCGCACCGTAACAAATTCATAATGATTCGTCCTCGCATCCACTGTTACAAATTGGGCATATTCTATTTTCAGGACAGACATATGGCCTGCAGTACATACCGTTTTTCGATTTCCAGCTATACTCTACTTTCACATTCCCCATAATGCCTCTGTTTTTTGGGGGGTAGTTATTGTAATGCTAATCAAATCAGTTGTTATTAAAATCAAATACATTTGAATTACAATAACTACCCCCCAAAAACAGAGGGCATTATGGGGAATGTGAAAGTAGAGAATAGCTGATACGAAGTTTGTAAGGGCAATTCTATGGTAAATATTGCTGACCTCAGTGAGATAATCTTCCCGTAAATACCTTATTTTAAAAGTTCTAAAAGTTCTAAGTTTTTTTTGGATGATCATTTCCAAAGTATAGCTATAGCAAATATATGGGAGTGCCCCCTCCCTCCCCCGGGGGGTAGGACCAGCATATTTCCGGCAACAAATGCAGAGAATAGTTGAATTGTTTTACTCTTTTTTAAGGAAAAATTTTACCTCACGAACAGATACAAGCTGCTAAATTACTCAGTATTTCGTCACAAGTAAAGCTTTCGCAAACGTTAAATTTCGTTGTTATGGAGGTCACATTATTACTGCAATTTTCAAAATCATGCGAACTCGGACATGTAAACACTCAACTGTTTTTGCCTGATTTAGCTTCCGTCAATCAAAATTAAAAATAAAATAGGAAAGCTAACCAATATCAAAATCATATTTAGCTGTTACAAATTGTCTAAAGATCATTTTCAGTCATTTGGTAGGATTTTTAGGAATATTTATGAGTAGTTTTCTGGTGTTTTGTTTGAAGTGGGCGGAAGCGAAAAACCAAATTCCAACAGACTGCTTGAAGGTCGGAGTTCGCAGTATTATGAAAATTGCAGTAAGCTTCCGGTTTTTTTTTTGTTTTTTGTTTTGTCATTTTGACAACTGTGCAGGAGATGGAAGTGAGTTTTAAGACGTTTTATGTTGTTTGAACCGGAATTTCTGTTCCGGATAAATGGCCAACATCCCTAGTCTTAGTCCCTCGCAGCCGTGTTTAGCCTCGTCACGCAACGCTCCCTCGGCTGCGAGGGAGACTACAACATCCTTGACACACCGGAAATGTGACATTCCAGTGGGGAAAATTTCCAGTTGCTTCGCGCTGCTTTCACTTTGGAATAGGCTCAGATAAACAAGTCCAAAATCAAGCCTCTCAAGGGTTCTTTTATCGTACCGGTTGTAGCATGTAGCATGCAGTATCTGATGAATTTCTGCTTCAAACTTTCACAGTTTTACTCCCGTTCCAGAAGGTATGTTAGGTGAATTAGAAAGCTAAAGTAAAGTTTGCTCGATTGGTTTTGAACTAAGCTTAGTTCATAGATTATTCGAAAAGAAAAGGACTTGTAGGCCATACCATAGCCTGCGTCCAGCCGAACAAACCCCTCGGTTAGGCTAATAAAGCAGGATTTTGTTCGGCCTCACGCAGGCTAACCATAGCAGTGCAAGTGTTACATGTGTTAAAGCCGACTGTAGAGAGTATCCCACGTATTACGCTAGAAAGGCTTTGGTCAGGACTGAATTATTTCATGCAGTCAACCGAATTTGTAATTGAAAACGGATAAAAATCTGAAGACTAGAAAAGAGTTGTTGTCAAAAGAAAGACGTTTCAAAATCAACTGTAATGGGACCGGGAAATGTAGTAAGCGAGGACTCGCGAGGGTTGACTCCAAAGTAACCTTAATTTATTGCTGAAAAACCGTACTCGACCTGTAATCAGATTGTTTGGTCAAAAAACGAGTGTCGATGACATGCATATGAGTATACCGAAACTAATCGAATGACCTCCATTGTCACGAACGTCACGTAAGCTAACTTTAATTGTCACACTTCAAAAGTTGTTTGGTATAAGAAATTTAAGGTTATAGGAATTTTTTCCTTTTTTGCAATAAATAAGATTTTATGCCGAGAAAAAAAAAAACACTTTATGCGATCTATTTCCGTTGACATCAGCATTACGTTGGTTGGCTAGCTGGATTGGCGTAATGGTATTGCATTAATTCAACCCCCCCCCCCCCCCATGGGTTAGCTGGTCAACCGAGAAGTAATTAGAAAAATAATCTTATTATCTTATTTATTGTTTGTATTTATAAATAACGAATGTATATATGTATAGTACCTGTGATAATCAAACAAAATTATTTATGTAAATTAATTCCGACACAATAACAACTTTGAAATTCATAATGCAATTCAACTTCTAAGCATTTTTAGGTTTTAAGATATTTTTGGAATTTGGTACCCCTAAACATTTAATTTTCTTTTAGTTAAATAGGTAGTAGTAAGGCTGAGGGTACAATAAAGTGTTGTTGTTGTTGTTGTTGTTGTTGTATGAAATTTTGGCAGCCATGTTGGAGGATGACGATATGTCCTCAAGATGGCGGCGCCATACATTACCACCGTGTGCATAATTACGCGTCCAGCCAGACTAAAGTCTCGATTGAGATTTTGGTCAATAGGCTACCAAAAATCCAGACAGAGGCGGAGTTTTCTATACAATGTCTGTACACTTTGCTGGCTTTCCGGTAGCCTATCGACCAAATCCCAATCGAGACTTTAGTCTGGCTGGACGCGTAATTATGCACACGGTGGTAACACTATAATTTGAGAAAATTCATTTGCTAATAACTCGGTAAAGAATTGCTCTTGAGCTCCAACAATTGCACCAGAGGTGTTTCTTTTAAATTAAAATTGCCCTACAAGCCCATAAGCATCTTTTTTATTTAACAAAAGTAATAATATTTCAAAACATCGATATACAACGTGGCTGCAAACGAAGAATGAAACTGACATGCATGCATTTTCTAAATATAGGTTTGAAAGTGAATAGATATCGAAACCCTCATTTAAATGAAAAACGTAATAACTATCTGAAGAGGTACATTCTTGTTTTGAACGCCGATCGAGGTGCTACTATTGAATTATTTTCTTTCTTCAACTAGGCCCCCAAATGAGTAGCAGTACACTCATCGAAGTGTTTGGTCACATTGTGTTCAGTTTCACTAAAGGAGTCACAGATTATTACAACCCCCAAGAGCCTGAATTTACACCCGACTCTTTTGGCTACAATCCTTTAGAGAGCACAGGTCGAGAATGGTGCTGTCGTCCTGCTGATGAGCTGATTTACCAAGAATACAGTGAAAACGAGGCCTCGAGCTTCACTACTTTGGGATTTAGAGGACCCCAAAATGTAACTGCTGAAGTCATCGATGCGTGTTCACCAGAGGAAAGCAAATCAACTCAGGATGTTCTTCCAGATGAAGACCCAGCTATGGCCTGGAAACGACTTAGACCGTCGCTGTTTGTTTCAGTTTGCAAGTCGATGTACATTGGAGCTTCAATTTCACTTCTAACTGCTACTTTAGTGGGTACGATATATATATTGGGCATATACCTCTCTTTTAAAACTGTGCAAAACTGTGAGTTTCATCCAGTAAACTTGATTTCAGTACAAATGCAATGGTTTAGAACAATATCGGATATTGTGTCCTGTGCGTTTATGTATATGGGCTTCCTTGTGTTAGTGCTATTACTTTTTCGCTCATTTCAACTACTGGGGTTAAGAAAGAGCCTCTTCCTGTTGTGCTTTCTAACTTATTGCTTGGATGCTCTTTATCGTGTTGCTTTACAAGCCCTTGGGATATCTCATTCTAAAATTTCTAACAGACTAAAGATTCCTCTAAACGTTATATTCCTAGGCGGTCAATTTTTACAAATTTATTATCTAGTCAAGAACATTGGCACAAGTTTGAAACAGAAGGTGACTTCGTTCGTCCAAATGGTAGTACCTGGTACTTTTTGTTTCTTAACATTCTTCCTGGTAGCGTCACTCATTTATCCCGCATACAACCAACAAGCACACAAAGAAGGAAAGCTGGTAATCGCTCTCTTTTCTCCTCTTATTGGAGTCTTTCTAAAGGTAATCTCACGAATTTGTGCTCAGCGGTTATACATCACATATCCGGGATACTCCTATGTCTTACTGTCACCCCTGTATTTCGGCACTGCTATTGTCTTTCGTATTTTACAAGCCGATCTTCAAAGTCTGACATTCATTGCTATTCTTGGAATAATTCATGGCGCTTCTGAAGTCATTGAGCGAAGTACCATGGTTTTCATTGATCATATTTGTCATCGTCTTTGGAAAAGGCGTTCCGTTCCTTGGGGAAGTTTTCGTACTCCTCGCCGTGAACGACTCATGGCCGATATCGCCATTATGAGCATGTTATATGAGTCGTCTGCTATAGTAGCCGTTACTGGATACATATATTTATACAAGTTTGTCTTCGTCCAAAAGGATCCTTTCCTCCACCTACTGCAGACATTTGCAATCCATACTGCAGTTCAGCTGGCGATTGAGTGGTTCTTCACCAGCGTGTCAATGATGATCGGGACTCGTTATCAGAACATGGCTGTGATGGCTGTTTGGAGAAGACGATGGAAAAGACATACTTTACTAGCGATTTGTAATGCACTTGCCTTCGCTATGTGGACTAGTGGTAACCTTCTTGTAATTGTACATGGGCGATTTACGAAGACTGCTGATAAACCCTGTGAAATTCCGTTTACATGAAGAATAAGAACCTGCAGACATAGTCATTCCGGCAGTGAAACTAACTTTGTCGGTTAATGATTGTACATGGAGGTACTGAAGACTGCTGATGAACCCTGTGAAATTAAATTCATTTAATATCGTGATTGTAGGTATAACCCAGCTAAGACTTAAGGTGCTGTTACACGCCTCAATCGCCGTTGCGAGACAAGTTTCACAACGCACTGCACTGTGTAACATGGTCATTTAGCTGAAATCCCCCCCCCCCCTCCCCGTCGGTTCACGAGACGGTTTCACGAGCGAGAGGTAGAACTCCTTTCTACTCCTGCAACAGAAACTTGTATCGCGAACAAGTTTCAGCAGGAAATTTCAGCCTGTAACACCCTTTATGAAACTCATATCGCATCGGAGATTGAGACAAGTTTCAGATAAACTCAAGCACATTAAGGCCTGGGTCAGCAGCCAAATCCTTAAACTAAAGTATGATTTTTAGTATCAGCCTACACACATATTCAAACAATTTGAAATTTGGCACATCAATAGAACTTGTGTTTCTTGATTGCCTTAACTCAAAACATTTGTGAAAGACTAGTCACGTGATCAGTTAGTCGTAGAAAATGTAACAAATCAATCTTTTAAATACTAGGTGGCCAGTTATATTGATATACAATAGCAGATACCTTCAGTACAGTTTAATTTGAAAGCATGAAAAAATCACGTTTGGAATGGATGACTAACGTTCTTCATTAAGGAGATATGGTATAAAACAGGTCACGTGACCAGATGATCAAATCACTTTTTAATCAATATCTCCTTAATCAAAATAGAGAGCCAACCATTCCAAACGTGAATTTATAAAGCATATTATGATGTGTATATTCATGGTACTTTTAAGGGTAGACAACCTACACTCGCCACCTAGTTTAATTTTTTCGATTTTCCAATTCAATGACGTCATAAGTCACGTGATTACAATAACTTTTACCGTAAACAGTTAAGGATGTAAAATACAATTCTTAGACCGATTTGTGTCTTATACAAACAAAAACCTGTCAAGATATTGAGAAAAATAGTTTTTCTCAGATGGGCCAAAAACCCAGCGTGTAACAGCGTCTGAAGTCTGAAAAATTGGAGAGAATACAGAATGAAGCTTTAGAAAAAATACTGCATAAGAACAGGAAAACATGCTTACAAGTTCTTAAGTTTCGTGACAACTTGGGCATCCTGACTCTGCGTAATCGTAGGCGTTTCTTGCGTTTCATCTCCTAGTCGGTTCAAGATAGATCGTAACTAACATTAACTGTCCAAAACAATTGACAAAGCGATCAGTTATGCACACAAGGACTTTGAGAGACTCTTCCACTCTAAGTTTACCAGGCTAGGAGTTAAATCTTCAACTGGAGAAAAGACATTTGAATTCTCTGCAGCAAGGGATTGGAACATTTCAGACGTTCAAGTCAAAAATGTATCACCTTCTGTTAGAGGAGGATAGGAATAATAGTATAGTATGTAAATTAAATAATTAGAAAATATATTATTATGCTGCACATGGGTTTATATCAGGTTGTTCTCTTTTTGGTTCAACCTGATCCATTTTTATGCAGATCAAATAAAGTTATTATTATTATTATTATCATTAAGTGATTTTTAAGGACGGTGCCCTCTATTGTCAGCGCGCACTGCGTTCTGCGCATGGCCTTTCGTAGTAAAAACATCGTAAAAACAAAGCAGTTTTGCGATATTTGGATACATAAAACTTACTTGAATTGCTTGTAGAAAAAACATTTGACTGTTCCTGTAGTAGAATTAAATTCAGTATTGATGAATAAAACTCGCTTAAAAACCACTGTTTGGATCACAAGGACTAGATTTGCCTATTGGCCGCCATCTTGGAAATGTCCCATAATGCTTTGTAAAATCTGTTTATACTCTGTATGGAGGGCTAGGGATTTCATCGTATTTCGTGCGTTTATCGGTAAATAACTTCTTAACTCGCCTGGATACCCCTCTTTTTTCCTTTTGTAAATTATAAACCAAAGAAAAATCTAGAATTATATAAGCTTTTTATAAATTTATAATTGAAGAATGATAAAAAATATCACATATTATATTTAGCAATCATAGACTAGAACATCCTAAAACCAAGTAAATATTTTTTTAAACATTATTTTCTTTGTTTTCGCGGTTTTATGGTATTGCCCTACCAGAAAATTATGCTTAGAGTGTTTTAGGAAAAAAGTTTGAAACTTATTGAGAGTATAGAGGATTTTTAATTTTTTTTCTTTGGGTCGTCAAAAATGCATTTTCCGCAACATTTGATGACGTATAGCTCATTAAAATGCGTGGTGACCCCCAATTTTTTTTTGAATTCTAACAGCCTACAATGGGTTCTTTCACACCCATATAGATTTTAGAGAAAATAATTACTTTCACATTAGAGGGCTCCGTCCTTAAGGGCCTTACGCATTGACGACCGAATTCGTGATCGTGAACTTTTTTTCTTTTTCTTTTTTCTTCATATTTCTAGCAGGAAAAAAAAAACAATAAGAAAAATTAAAACACTAATTCTTTATAAAATTCAAACTTTTCAATGATGATCAGGGAATGTTTCAGAGAAAAGAAATATACTGAAATATATTGAAAGAGTCCAGAAAAAGCAGCACGAGTTTGCCTCCAGAATTATAGAAGAAAAGCTAGAGTGACAGATATGATTGGCAAATTGGGACGGGGCACATTTGAATCAAGAAGAAAGAAGAAAAGATTAACTCTGATGTTAAAACTGAATCATAATCTTATGGAAATTCAATCTGAAAACTACTTCACATTTAATTGTGAGACAGAACACGTTATGTCATGCATTAAGTATAGAATAAGTATAGAATTAGTAAAGACGTATAAGCGAGTGGAACAATCTGCTTCTGAAATAGTGAATATGAAAATAGGATTATAGAAGATTATCTTAAATAGTTAGTGAAATTGTGTTATTAATAATGTATATATTTTTAAATATTTTGAAATCTTTTATAATGATTTTATGAAATAAATGTGTAAAGATTGGAATGCTCGGAAAAAATCCGAGCCCCCAGCGGGAATCGAACCCACGACCGAGCATTTCAAACCTTACAAATTTATTGTAACTTAATAAACGTAGATGTAGATGTAGATTGAATAAATTGACGAGTATGGGAAACTCTGAGCCCGTAAATGTCCCGTTCGTCCCGCGGGACAAGAATTAATTTACCTTTACGCGAGGTCTGTTCTAGCCCGGAAGCAAAGCATTTATCTCTAAAATTGAGTAGAAACTACGTACGACGAAATTCAGTCTAGAACGAACTCAACCCGGCCGCGACGAAATCTTCATACGTGTTTAATTAGTCAAAAATGAAATAATTCTTATCAATAAAATATTCTTTTGTTGATACATTGCGCCAGCTGTGTTTCATCAGCGGCATCTTTCTGAAAACTTACAGCTGCACAAAGACGAAACTGCGCATGCGCGAAACAAATCATTTCATTAATTCTTACAATTCAGTGTATCTAAGACTTTAGTAATTTTTCGAATCATACGTTATATAGACCAAGAAAATACTTTTTGTTCTATTATGGTGATGTCACACGATCTAAGACGTAATGCCTACGCTACTATGGTATTCATCCTTATTATTCCTCAATCTTGTATCTACTTCGCTTTAGGTAAGACACTGGTTTTAGCTAACTAAAATATTTCGCTGTTCTTATTTAAGGGGAGCATATATGCAACAGTGCACTTGTTTTTTGAGCTGCGTGCAGTGTCAAACTTGTATTCAAGTGACAACAACTCTGCAAGATGTATGCTGGAGTCAAGGCTGCGATAATCGACTAGAAAACGGTCGAAGCTAAGCATTGAGATAAGTAAAACGTAAATACAGCGCATAATATAGTTTACTAAATGTGCGCATATCGTTTTGACTAACCGAATTACTCGTCTTAATTAGGCACTAAAATGTTACAAAGGAGAGATAAAAAGTGTGCTGGGCAGATTTAAAGTTTGAACTATTAAATTCTTTAAAAACAGCTAATATATTGAATTGAATTGACGAATTGAATCATTTCAACAGCTTATGAAATCCAAGTTGATGCATCGTTTGAAGTTTTGCTACCAAGGGAATCAAGTGTCTGGGTATCAAATGGCAGAACGAGAGCTATAAGATTTAGATACAGCGGTGAAGATGTGGATACGTGGATCATTAACCTTATGAGAGAGGATGGACGTTTGGTCCGGGAACTTTTAGGAGAAATATTAATCCCAATCAAAATGAATCCACCATGGCCACTTTCATCATCATCATCACCACTATCGTCATCATTGTCGTCATCATCATTATCATTGCCAACATTATCATTATCATCAAGATCCGCTGACATTTTCACCTTTGAGAAATCAATTTCTGTCGATCCAAATATCAATTCCGGCACTTACTATGTTGAAATTTGTGGAACTCTTGTACAAGCGAGGAATGGAATAAAACCAACATGCGCCAGAAGCCAGAAATTTCAAATTAAAGGTAAAGTTGTCTTCAGATCACTTCCAGTCAGATTGGAAAAGAATTAGTGGGGCGCGGCGCTGATAAAACGTTCTGCGCGTGCTCAAAAAATTGGCGGGAAAATGGTGGAGGTTCTCCCTTAATTTGGTACGAAATTATCTGATGATCGAGAAAAATTGGGTATTTAGAATTCATGCAGTGTGTGCTTTCAACGGTTGACGTGACGTTCGATTCTGTGCATGTTCGAAAAAAATGGCGGTAAATTCAATCGACACGCGCGCGCGTTGGTTCTCCTATTCGCGCCAAAACACAGGTTTTGAGAAAACTCGGCGATTTCGAAAGGGAACTTTATTTGGATGTTTTCCTATTCAAAATATATGCAGGAGCCCATTACTAGGAGCGTGCAACCTGTATTCTAATCTGAGACCAGCGTTTTCACAGATGATCTATTTTTAGAAACTGTTTCCTCGAGGTCCGCATTTATAAATTTGGATTGCTGGAATTATTTGTAGTCTGAGGACATAGCTTCAAGTTGTGGACATCCCAAAAGCTTTTCGCGTATGATTTTTTCTACCTTACTACAATGCTCAGTTGAAAAAATCCATTTCGTCAAGTCTTGTAATCCATCGTCGTCAAGTTCGTCTTCACATTTTTCCTTTTTCCTTTTTTTAGACTTATTTTGAAGCCGTCTCTTGGTTTTAGAAGAGGTAGCCTTAATTGGCTCTTCATAGTCGCTTTCTACGCTTTCCTCGCTGTAACAACTCTCTGAAAACTCACTGTTAAGGTCGCTTGATAGGTCACTTTCACTATCACCGTCCGCCATGTTGTTTACATTTTTAATTTATGCAAAAGCTAAAACATGTCGCCATAGAAATATCGCGCGCTGATTGGCTATTCAGGTTTCTAAAAATAGAACATCTGTGAAAACGCCGACTCATGAATCTATGGGCGAGTTGCACGCTCCTAGTAATGGGCTCCTGATATATGCTATTTCTTAAAATTGCGGAGTTTTTAAAATTGCTTAAAAAGTACATCATTTTGTTTGTTTATTCAGGTGTGAATCCCAAATCAGAGCATAGAGGACTGGAAGAACACGAAAATCGCTTCATGAAGCAGCAAAAGGCTATAGAGGACCATCAAAGGAAAATTAATCTAGAAAATCTTTGGCCCGTTAAGGGTACGACATGTACTGTCCACAGAATCCATCGACCAAGTAAAGAACAATTTACTAAAGAATGCTTTGAGCCTGGTTAGTTTATCTGTGTATTGTTGTGAATAGAGAGTGGCAATTTGTCTACCGCATCACAGCTTTTTGAAAAAATTGTCGAATGTCTGTCTGTCTGTCTGTCTGTCTGTCTGTCTGTCTGTCTGTCTGTTGAGCCTCAGGTCTATCTATCGTTGAATCACTTAATTACTTCAATTGATTAGTCTGTCTCTCTGTAGGCAGGCGGTCGTCAGCCCCTCTATCCGTCTATTTGTTTAACGGTGTAAGCGGAATAATTACAAATTAACTTATACAAGAAAAGCCCCTAAGCTCCGTGAGATTAATAACAAAATTAGCTCCCCTCTTCCTATCCCCTATCCCAGGACCTTAACTCAACGCCAAGAGATGTGTAGGTTGAGTAATTCAAACAAGCACAAAAATTAGCGAGCTTAAGCACCGAGAACGTAGAACGCCACGAACGCAGGAGGGGTGCGCGCGGTTGCAACGGCGGATCTATTAGAAATCTACATTGTATCCCGTGGCAACCGATGGCGCGCACACCTTTCGTAGGTCTGTGACGTTCTACGTTCTTGGTGCTTTAGATCACTAATGAGGGGATCATAAGTGCACCCGTATATTCGGGTAGGCTCGAGTTCTTTCTACGGACAACACACCCTTTTTTGACAAACATTAATTTATCTGGCTCAATCTCATATATAGGTCGTCCTTGTTTAATTACTGGAATAATGGACCAGTGGAATGCCATGAAAGCTTGGCGCTTTCAAACGTTCCAGAATGATTCCAGGATAAGAGAGGGAATCTATGTAGGACAGCATCAAGAGATGATTCCATTGAGCGTTTATTACAACTACGTAACGAATCATTCCCAGAAAGACGAGAAAAAATGGATGGTTTTTATGCCAGATGTGTTTGAACTTTACCCAAAATTACTGGAGGTACTGTTGGCATCATTATCATTATCATTATCAACATCATCATCATCATCACTACCACCACCATCAACTACAGCTAAATGCTTGTGCGCGCCTACGACATGACCACAGATCACATAAACAAACAACGATACACAAAAAGGCATCTAAAATCTATTTTGACCATTCTTTTCTTCCGCTCTTTGGGCTTCCTGTGGTAATAAATTGACGTCGATCAGTTTCACTTGATCAGCAAAGAAACTCCAATTTGAGCTAGTGACACACTTTCAGTTTTATTGGCTTAGCGGGTATTTGTTTAATAATGTAGTAACTGTTCTATTACCTTGCAAAATATAAAGCTTAATTAGCCGGTTTTGATCTTAAGGTTCGGTAACACGACCAACAAAATCACGATCACTTAACTTGTCTCGTAACATTGCTGCGAGACGAGTTGAAAAGCAATGCTGCGCGTTTTTCCACGCGAACACAAACTTGTGTCGCAACAAAATTGTTTGTTGCAAGTTGAAAGAATACTAGCTATATTCCCATTGGCCGAGAAAATAATTTGCTGCAAAACGAGTTGAATCAAAGTGATAATACGTGCAACATTTTAAAATTTTGTTGGAAGAAGTAGAACAACGTTCTACTTTCTGCAATTAACAAAATTTCTCTCTCAACTTGCGACAAATATTTTTGTAGCTAGACAAGTTTAAATTGGAGTGGAAAAACGCGCAGCATTGCTTTTCAACTCGTCTCGCAGCAATGTAGCGAGATAAATTAAGTGATTTTGCTGTTCATATTAGTAGCTTTAGTATTTTGTTGTCAAAATCGACTTTCCGTACGATTTTGCTACTACACATATAGCAACACACCATCACCACCTCCACCATATGCATCACCACCACCGCCACCATCATCATCATTATAATCATAATAATAATCATCATAGTCATTATATTTTGTATCATCTTCTACCAGGATTACTCGGTGCCCGACTTTTTCTCAGAAGACGACGATTTTATGAGCGCGTTAGACGATGAACTTCGACTTGACTGGCGATGGATTATCATGGCACCAAAGTACAGTGGGTCGGGATGGCACGTTGATCCTGCTAATACTACGGGATGGCTCGCTCTTGTGACGGGTGCTAAGCTATGGGGGTTTTATTCACCCCAGGAATACCAGATCCCCGGTAAGAAATTCAAATTGTACAGGGATATGAAAACCCTGCATATGCAATAAAGCCACTTACGGATGGTGAACTATCTCAAAGGAAGCGTGAAATTGTTGTGTTTTGTGTTGCTTTACTTGGTTTAATTTTACAAGTGGTATTTCATTGATAGGTGTTAAAAATAACTTCTACCAGAAAAGAGACTATGAAATGGACGATGCTCTTAATTGGTGGACCTACACGCGACCATTTTTGGTAAGACTCAACAATGCGCAAGAGATAGTTCAGGAACAAACTCCACATCTTATGAGCCTTTATACTGATGATTGTAAATAGAAAACTACAATAATTTTATTAATTTATTTGGAGAAACAAGAAGTTCACTCGGCGAGCTGCAAAAGCGTTGTAGAGACCTGTCTAGATTTCTTGACGGACGACGACAATGACCTGATCTCCGACGTCCTCCGAATAACTACGTAGAACAAAGAAATGAAAAATTTTCTGTTTAAATTGAATTTGCTCTTTACTGTTCAATTTTGCGCGTTCAGATTTGCTGCCAAAGTCAATATAATGTAAGTCACTTTGAATTATTACACACTCTTCCATGCTTCAAAAGCTGTGTTAAAATCTTTGAGTATGATTTTTATGTGCATTTTCAGACGTCTAAACTACCTTTAGAGTGTGTACAACAAGCGGGTGAAATAGTTTATATTCCCACTGGTTGGTGGCATTCTGTAGTCAACCTGGACCATACCGTAGGCGTAACGCAAAATTTCTGTAATCGATACAGGTAACAGATATTATGGCAATCATAATAGGTAGCAAAGGGGTGGGTACAGATCACGCATCAACGCATCAAGCGCAAAATTTTGATGCAATTAAGTGTCTCATACAGCAAGTTTTGGCAGAATTACGCATCATGAGGCAGATTTTGACGCAATTACGTATCACGCTGTAAATTTTGACGCAATTATCAATCTTGTAATTTCAGTTTTAAAGCTTGTTTAACCGAGCTCAAATCCCAGTCAGACAGCGATGGATTATTCATAGGTAAAACGTTTGAACAACTCAGAGATTTATACATGGAAGATTACCCAGAATATTTCCAAACAGAAGATGCGGAATACTCAGCTCCTGAGGAAGGTATTGGTGCAACTTTAAGTCAGGAAAAAGAACGACAAGTCGAGGACTTGAAGAGATATTTGTTAGGAAATTAAATCAACTAAAATTAGAACCCCACTTCGGTCGGAATCTGGTAAAAGAAACCCTACTTTCTCGACCATGAATATGTTTCCACTACACGTGCTAGCCGCCTTCCATGCCCAAAGGGTACGTTATGGAACCTCCGTTATCTCAAATGGGCTTGATTGGCTTCTCTTAGGTGATTGGTTGAGAACCGTGTATTATTACAGTACACATGCACAGATGACGTCCTTGAATCTTACATGCGATCTGATTGGTGGAAATGTTTAAAAACAAATAAATTCCATTTTTAGTGGGTGTGTACTCTAATATATGGATAAAAGACGAGAAAATGTAGTGAGAACGTACAACAGTCATGACGTTGGACTTCGTCTCGTGGCGTACTTCTTTGTTTTCACCACATTTTGATGTTATATGTGCATCTTTTAGAGTACAGATAGAATCTATTTGTTAAATAGTAAATACATAAGTATCGATGACAAAGTCTTGTCCGACGAGCTTAACGATGAAAGGTAACAGAAGTAATGGTTTATAGGCAAGAATTATTAGGACAAATAGGGTTTATTTAGCTAAGCGTGTAGCGAATATTAATTTTGATGCAGTCCCTGTGTCGGAATTTTATCAAATAGTTAAAAGGTGTCCTTTGACACAGCATTACTCAATCGGCATGATACTTTTATTAGTGAGTGCTATATTAAAAATATGAATACAAACGTTTACTAACCCCGACCTAAAGCACATTATTGCACCAAATGAATAAATCCGTTGAAGCTGTGAAATTCCTCGACCGCCTAAAGCTTGTAAACTGACATTTCTTGCATTCCGGCCCCTCTAACATTTTTCAGGTCTCTGTTGTGCTTTAGTTTTTTCTGGAAGTCTGAATTAGCTTAAAGCAGACAGGAAGAATTTAAAACAAGTTTGTTTTCAAGGAAAAGCAGTGCCCAAAATATTCTGTTTTTAAAAGCTTAATTATCAGTGGTTTGCATAGTGTGCTGGTTGGTTGCCACGAAGATAACTAAAGATCAGAATTGACCGGCCCGGGGGGGGACTCCATTGTAAAAGGATCGGGTATGCTCGTCGGAAATTTTCAAAAATACCCCTAAAAGATACCGGAAGTCTTTTTAAAAGGGCGTGGCCGGATGGTTTTTTAACCCCTAAGAGATACCAGCGATAACAAGCTAATGAACATTATTATTATGAACACAAAATTTGATGGTCGACACGCTTTTGTTGGGTAAATTTCTTCCATTTGAGAACAAAATATTAAGCAATGGGCTCTTTTGATATCCTCAGAGAGACCAGGAAATGCTAAAACTCTAAACGTCAATTTTAACACCCTAAAAGATACCAAATCGCTGATTTTTACCCCTAAGAGATACGACGAGCATACCCGATCCTTTTACAATAGAGTCCTCCCCCCCCCCCCCCCGGGTTGACCGGCAAGAGGCCATAATACTGGGGCTTCTTTACGAGTAAAGAATGGGATGTTGTTGGGCGTGGGGTGGGAGAAAGGAGAGGGAAGTTGCAAAATAATGTTTAACATGACGATGATGATGAAGATGATGAATGCGGATGATGACAGAATGAAAGAAAAAGTGTTTAGGAGTAACTAAATAAGTATAATCAAAGATAATGATGATGGTGATGATGATGGTGATGATGACAATAATGATAAAATAAAAGAACAGGTGTTTTGGGGTAACTAAATAAATCTACTCAAAGATGATTGATGATGATGGATGCGGTTGATATTGACAAAATGGACTACGTTTCTTTTACATCCTTTCGAATTAACTGGCCGCACAAAGTTTCAATCCAGTTAGGTTTTTAGGGTGTGTAGGGAAGGGGAAGGCGAGCGAGACAGAGGGTTAATTTACAATGAAATTAAAGTTACCGCATACGTGGGTAGATATAGATAGCTGGCTGTCAACCAGGGTGGATTTAAAACCAACTTGTTTGAAATGTCCTGTGATGTCAACAATACCCAACACCATTTCAACCTGTATAATGATAAAAACAAAACAAAATTAAAAAGAAAACATGATAACATTTACAGTATATTTACTGGATCTGTTTTATTGGTTACCACTCTTGATTACAGCTTGCTGAAGCATAGTGGGTGCATAAAAGGGTCGCGACTCAATCAATATTAAACTGTTTAATACATTCTTTAGATATGGAAAATGAATTATAAATGACGCACTGAGTCTGGGTATGTTGCTTGTGCTTATGCTTATGTCACTAGTGAAAAGACAAGCACTGCTAATGAGCAGTACATTACTGAGCCTGTGTATGTTGCTTGTGCTTATGCTTATGTCACTAGTGAAAAGACAAGCACTGCTAGAGTGATTTTCATAAACCCGTGAAATACATTTTAGTGTATTTAGTACTATTAGTCTCTAATTCCTTTGTTTTCTATTGTTTGAATCTGGCTATTACTAGCTAATAATTAACTTTTGTTTCACAGGTTTATGAAAACCACTCTAATGAGCAGTACATTACTGAGTCTGTTGCTTGAGCTTAGAGTGATTACACTTAACCCGTGAAACATTAACTGAATGTCAGTGTGTAATAGTTCAATAGATACAAAAAAAAAACAATAGAAATAAGGTCTACTATTAACTAGTAGTCTACTAACTATTTCACGGGTTAAGTGTAACCACTCTATGCTTATGTCACTAGTGGAAAGACAAGCACTGCTAATGAGCAGTACATTACTGAGTCTGTTGCTTGTGCTTGTGCGTATGTCACTAGTGAAAACCAGGATTGAACCATCCAAATAATTTTCAAGGATCTCACTAAAATATGAATTGACAGGAACAAAGTACAACATCTGAACAAGGTTTTATCCCACAGCTAAGAGCTTCCCACATTTTCGCGGTGCACAGTGTTCTTACACAGGTGGAACCTAAATTCTCTCATAACTAACCAACTTTCTATTTCAGTTTTGAATGTATTTTACCTTAAAGTGCAATTTTGATCCAGAAACTGGAAGAAATACGCTCACGAAAACACTGGCAGAGGAATTAAGGACTTTCGGCAAAGAAAGACCGGGGACACCCACACTCTTATCTGATGTGAATTTCTTCGACCACTCGAAGTCTTGAGCTATGACAGACACATCAACGGAGACAGGTTTTTCACATTTTTTAATCTTGATGTTGCATGCTAAGACTTTGCCTGCCATGGGCTTTACAATGCACGTGAGCTTGGTACAGTCATTGTTGACAGAGCAGCCAGGACTAAGAGATTTCGACAAATCTGGGCAGTTATCATTGGAACCTCCTGATGAAATTAAGTTTTGATATTTTTTATATATTAGTTATTATGCGCACTCCTTACCCCTCCCCTCCCCCTCCCTTGAGAGCCGGCAACACAGGCTAATAAACACACGAACGAATGGGTATAAAACAATTAAGGTAATTCCGTAGTTTTGCAGTGCGCATCTCTACTGCGCATAGCATAGTTCAGCCTGATTTGTTTGATTGTAAAAGATATATAGTTGACTTAAAATGATGCAAGCTTTAGTCTTATAAAGTTTTGAACAGTAGACACGCTCTAAGAGGCGCTATAGTGGTTACTCGCCGCAATCCTCTTCGTTCACAGGCTGTTTACGACGTCTTGTTTCGCACTTTAGCCCGTCGTAGCGCGGAAACGAGCACGGGCACCTATTCTTTTTATTTTTTCAAATCAACGGTAATAAGGTTCTCTATCATATATATAATTATAGTCAAGATTCCATTTCCAGTTTTTTAGATATTTTATAAAACGTACGGTCGGAAGGTGCTTTCACGCTGCTTCAAGGGCACGTACTGTCAACCAATTTTACCTTCTTTCTTGTAGCAAACGCATTTTTACAACAGTTTATTGCATTATAATACTAGGCTATTGCCCAAAGAGAGAAAATGAGCTCATATTAGTCAGCTAGCACTGCTCAGATTTAAGAAATTAATTATTCAGTTGAGACGATTTTGATCTTCGAATCTTGAGCCCTCAAGACACAAAAGATGGTGTACTTTAAAGCAATCTAGCGCAAAAACGGCTACGGTCACCCCCATTTTTTATTTCATTATTGGGATAAGCAACTCAAAAATTATCACTGTGTGAAGTTTTATGAGAATTCCATTTCTAGTTTTATTTCTACGGAATTACCTTATAATAAATAATTGTACAAGAAAGAGAACTATAGAAAAATAAAATAACGAAATATAAATAGAAGAATAAATGAATGAATGAATGAATGAATGAATGAATGAATGAATAAATGAATAATTGAATTGATCGATGAATAAATAAATAAATAAATAAATAAATAAATAAATAAATAAATAAATAAATAAATAAATAAATAAATAAATAAATAAATAAATAAATAAATAAATAAATAAATAAATAAATAAATAAATAAATAAATAAATAAATAAATAAATAAATAAATAAATAAATAAATAAATAAATAAATAAATAAATAAATAAATAAATAAATAAATAAATAAATAAATAAATAAATAAATAAATAAATAAATAAATAAATAAATAAATAAATAAATAAATAAATGTCATCATTGAACTTATTGATAAACAAGCTTAGCAAATTTTAAATGCGTAAAAATGCGTTTTGTACAGTTCCGTGTGTTTAATTAAAGTCCAATGGAATAATGTACATACACATTACGACAGCTGCAAATTAAACAACGCGACAGCTTCATTATGCGAGGGATCATATACTTCCCAATATATGAGGCTAGGATGATATTGTATTTTGTGATTGCTATACCCTGGCAGATGAGGGAGAATTCCAGGCAATTTCACATCCTCGGTTGATTTTCAGCACACAGAAATGTCATAGATCGAATTGCAGTTCGAAAAATGATAATAGAGACTTTAAGATTGACGTTTACGGCAAACGGCAACCGTCAAACGACAAACTTTAGCCGTCTGTATAATAATAATAATAATAATAATAATAATAATAATAATAATAATAATAATAATAATAATAATAATAATAATAATAATAATAATTAATATCGAAAAATACCAGGAGTTAGCAAGGGAAATTAAGAAGCTCTGGAACTTGAAAGTAAAGGTCATTCCGATTGTAGTAGGTGCTCTAGGTAGTGTCACTGAAAGACTGACTGAATATCTCAGTGAAATGGGTGTAACAACACGAGTAGAACTGATCCAAAAATCGGCTCAGCTCTATTGGGATCTGCAAGGATTCTTCGAAAGGTCCTTGAAGTCTAAGGAACTTGTTGAACCCGGCTTCAAGAAAAATTCCGGTTATTTTCAATCAAACCGTGCGTATGCAAAATAATAATAATAATAATAATAATAATAATAATAATAATAATAATAATAATAATAATAATAATAATAATAATAATAATAATAATAATTTATTAATTTATATAGCGCAAATATCAATGTGAGTATTTTCAAATGCGCTGTATACTAAAATGAAGATTTTTGTGTTTATTGTGAATAAGAGAATTGTTTCTTTGAATTGATTTAAGGATTAGAGTAAGATATGAGAACAAAATCAAAATCAATTTTTGCCGTTTTGTTTGTCTTAGGTCTCTATTCTCTTGATTTAACCAATACTTTCCGCTTGGCTTCTAGTTCGCCTAGTTCTAGGAACTGTAAAGTGACATGTCGTTAATTATGTATACGTTTTGAGTTCAAAATTGTGTTAGACTTGTTTACTATATGGGAAAACTAAAAAATGTGTGCATTAACTTTACAATGACTTAATTATACCAAACGTTTTCAGTAAAAAGAGCTTTTTGGTGAAAAGCTGTCCTGGTCAACGCGTTTTTCAGTAAATTAGCCCGTCAGTTAAGTTAGCCCAGTTAGCCCTAACAGGGACTAATAAAACAAACATTCCGAGTCGCAAATGAATATCACAATAAAAACGCCTCAACATGAAGGATTTGAACCGAGGAAATAAAATAGAACTTTCTCATGAAGCCAGATGCACTGGACATTGTACAGTTAAAATGAATTTCATGGATCTATTAGTTTGCGGGGTGTTTTGAGATGTTATATACAAGAAAATAATGGATGCCCAAGGAAGTTTTTTAATTACTATACCGAGAAAAATAGAAACTCTTTCAGTGTAATCTTTACTTTTTTACGCACAAATTACTTACCATATACTGACTTAAAGCCAAGCTGCAGAAGAATTAAAACAAAGAACAGAAGAGCCATTGCCATCTCTTAATGTTCAACACAGAGTTACCAAGCTGTATCGTCCATAAACACTAGAGTTCTGAGAAATCACGCTCTTTCATATTAATTCTCTAGGACTGAGTAAAAGGGGACTTAGCGTCACATGTGTATAACCGTTACCCACCCCTCCCCTTCGAAGCAAAACTTCTTTTTTTTCAGGGTGCACCAGTGATCCTGGTGGTCTCTACATTCTTTCAGTCATAGATGATCTTTTGCAGTTAATTCAACTTCTAATCAGGTGATAATTTCTCATGATATAATATGACGTCATACGCTGCCCGTCCTCTTTAATTTGACCTCCATTCCTTGAATTAAACTTATATAATAAGTTTAATTATATACTGATTAAACTTATAAAACGCCCGATCTTTTTATATAGAGTTGCACACAGAGGATTAATAGTGTTTCAAGACCTCTCATAGGGTACCTAACAAGGCCTTTTGGGGATCAAAGAAAACCATATCAAGTGTCAACAAAATATTGTTAACATCACACAGAGATATAATGCCCTGTACTTTGGGAGAGGTGACACCGGACATTGGCATCCTGGCCCTTTTCTTCCATAAAATCCATTGTCTCACAAAACTAAACCCTCGATAAGATGGACACTTCTCTACAACGGACATCATTTGATGGTCCCTTCCTGCCAAAGATCCATTGTTTCTCTCAATCAAACCCTCGATAAGACAAACACCTTAGCTCTATATAGGATACCGTAAAAAATTCCTGGTTCCTATCTGCCTAAATTCCATTGTTTCGTTGTAATTTATTTCTCTATGGCGGACACCTCTATAAAACGAACAATTGTTCGTGGTCTCGAGGTTGTTTGTTTTGGGAGAGAATTCACTGATTTGTTGCATGTTGACAATGTTCTGAATACATCAGAATCTTCTAGCATTAAAATTTATTTTAGGAAACATTTTGACAAACACTTCAAAAGCTCTATTTAATACTACGAATGTGTTGCAAATACAATACAACATATAATATATAGAGTAAGTTTCTGAATAAAGTATACTTTTACAATGGTTTTAATGATTTTAAAAAGACAAGAACATGTCCTGGAAAAATACTACAAAGAAATGTAAACTACAAGACTATATATTCAAGAAATTAGAGTGTCATTAGCACTCTAGCCGTAAAGGCCTTTTCTATTTCTATTTCAAATGATAAAATTGCTGTAAGGAGTTAAAGGAAATTAAGATAATCTCCTTTAAGGAAATCAAGGCAATCTGACTGGCTAAATACTAGTAAAAACTCAATTAGTACCGAGCGCTCCCGACCACCCTGATGTTGTGTAACTTTTTCCACAAAGGAATATAAAGGTCAGACAAAATTACAAACCTCTTGACTTCAAGAAGACTTTAAAGCTTGATTGGCTATTTTTTCAATGCAGTAGGACATGTGATAATAACACTAAATTGTCTATACAATAATTAGTTATCAATTTAACAAATAGATTCCATTTTTTTCCTTGCGTCTGTACTCTAATAGATGCACCGAATGACGTCAAAATCTTGTGGTGACAACAAAAACGTACGCTACTGAGACGAAGTCGAGTGGCGTGACTGTTATTCTCAGCATATTTGGACGTCATCTGTGCATAAATTAGAGTAAAGACGCACGGAAAAATGAAATCTCCGATTGGTTGAATTGTTTATCAAAACACTTAAACCAATCAGATCGCAGGGTAAGATTCTCTGACGTCATTTGTGCATATGTACTCTAATCACACACGGTTCTCGACCAATCAGAGCGCGTGCAATAAACAGATTATTATATAAATCTATTATAATTGCTATCTTGATAAAAACATTTTAGCTTGCCCAACATGCATAGCAACACTATATATGAATAGCGAAACCCGTGTGAAAAAGAAGCTATAAGTCTACATCCACTCTTATGCAGGAAAATTTTAAAACACATCTTTATTTCTCTGTTCAAAGCAGGCGGTATGCGTTTTAGTGAGAACAGAAAAGCTATAAAACGCATTGAAAACTTCGCTTTGAAACGTACGCCAATTTGGTTGCAAACGCGTCAAATGCTTCGCGTCCACATGAAAACGCATAAAGTGAGGACGGGACCTAAACATTAATCTATCTTCTCAAGTTTTACCGCTAAAAATAGAATACACAAGGACCCAAAGAATCCCCCTGGATCCGCCCTGCTCTACCAACTGAGGTATCTAGTCAACTCCAGTCGACTTCCATATTTTTCTTTGTAGCTCTCTTTAGGGCTGTCCACAAGTTGCTCGGTAACTTATTGTGAATTAACGTTTGCGATTTCGGACAACTTTTTTTCTTTCGGGCATATTTTTTTTCCTTTTGAGCAACTCAAAGTTCTTTCTTTCTTAACAAACATTTCTACTTTATAAAGCAAATTAAAAAGGAAAGACCTTTAGGCGATTCAGTGGATCAGCGGTTACTGTACAAAAATTAAAGATGGTGGACAACGAGAATTAATTACATTCGAGGGACTCTGACAAAGATTAAAATGCTTTGAAGATATCATCTAAAACTAAAACCGCGCAGGTTTAGTTTTGCTGTTAACAAACATTGGCTGCAGATGCCAAAAAACTGCTAATTCCTGTTAACAAGTTATTAAAGCTCAAGGTGTAGTAACATGATATGAAAACAATCAGAATAACTCGTGGATTTGCAAATTTGTAGGATTTTGAGCCACCTTTCAGCAACTTAGATTTTCAGTGGAGCAATTTCTTTGTGTTGCAAGACACCTGAGGCATGAAGACAATAAAACAATAGCCAAGAACAAAGAACTTTGAATAAAACAATAGCCAAGAACAAAGAACTTTGAATGAAACAATACCCTACAACTGACAAAGAATTGTAACTCTGAATACAATACATCCTGCTACACCAAGAAAGACCTCAACTTTTGAGCCACTTTTTGAGAAATCTTGAGCACTCTTTTAAGAGAATTAGACATATCAAATAAAAAGGGTGTCGTTCGCACGGCCATCAACTCTATTCTATATTTGGACATGCATTACCTTATTTGGAAGACACGTAGATCCATTTTTTGTTGATTTAATTTTCTGCTATTTAAAGTCATAAAAGGTCAAAATTTTGATCAAAACTTGCAGATATTGTAGCGATGAAATACATAACACTGTCTACCATCTTGAGTTAGAAACCTCGCATTTCGATAAACAGGAGGTCCAATGATAAAAACACAGGAAGCCCGCGCAAAATATGAGCAACTTGTGGACAGCCTTTACCCTCTTAATTGAATTAAGATTTTCCAAGCGTTTGCATTGGTACATTGGCGCCAGAAGCTGGTGCCATGACAACCCCACCTCGGTTCTTGTTTCTACAGCAACAGTACCAACACATGACGCATGCGCCAACGACAACAACCACAGCTGCGACGATGATCAAGATTTTGTACACCATGTCGAGGTTACTCCACCAACCAACAACATCTAAAATCGTTACATTTAGCAATATTAGTTAAGGATAGAGTGTGGGTTGACATTGAAATCTATCGATTGTGCCGGGTACACTACAAAATAATTACTCGAGCACTTTAAACAGTCGGGAATTGCAATTTCTAATAGATTTACAAAAAAGAAAAAGATAAAAAAGAAAGAAGAAGAAAAAAATCTTGCAATTGTTGTAAGTGTTCGATTCGTTAATTCTTGAATAGCTATTTCAAAAATTGAATTTTCCAACCTATTTCTGACTGTTCGATATTTGTTAGAAATATTAAAGTGCCCCTATAACCCCTGCTATTTTCCTTTTTGACGAAAAGTTCGAGCATTTCTAAGGACTTGTACGAAAAAATTACGCAATTTGAATAAATTCCGAATTTTTTACACAATTTTAAAGTTTGGAGTTCCATGGAACACTTTCAAAAACATGAACTTAAGCCTGGATAGACGTCACACTCTTTTGTTCGTTTTGAAAGTCTTTTGTGCAAAACAAAAGAGTGTGACGTCTACCTAGGCGGAAATTTATTCACTCTGACTTCAGACTCTTCAGAATTGAAGCTTTTGCTGTTCTTTTTTTACCTATAAATAATACGAAAAATCAGTTTTGAGCTGCTTTGAATGAAATTCAAAGTGTATTACGTATTCAAATCTACATCACTTCAGCGATCGAATTAGTCAACCAAGTTCCCATATATTCTCAGGTGTGCCACCACAGGAAGCTCAAAGGCCTTTTTCGATGTTTAAAATTTTGTATAAGCTTTGGAATTCATTCAAGTCGAGTTATTTTATCGTAGACGTTCTTAGAAATGGTCGGACTTTTTATCAAAATTGGAAATAACAGGGGGTTAGGTGCACTTTAAAGCTGTAGCTCTTGTCTTTTGAATTGCCAACGTTGCGAGAACGGAGAAAACCATGCGTCACGCTTCAATTTTATAGAGCGTTAGTAAGCGTCAACCGCTGTCACGAAAAATTCCAACCAGAAACTCTCTGGTCAACTTGACAAAGCAGGTCGACACCACAACCCATTGTAAAGGGATAAACAGACGACGATCACATAGAATAGAATATGCATGCATCGGAGTATTCAAAAGAGGTTCATATACGAAAACATGTGTAATACGGGTGTCAGTGTATTTACAAGATATTTTAGTAGATTGAGTCTGTAGGGTGAGTCAAAATGAAAAATGACGATTAAAGTAATAGACGATGACGATGGTTTGAACCTCAGACACGTGTGACAATTTTACGTGAGCTACAACAATTTGGAACAGTGTATGTGTCTTACTAAATATTTGAGTATAGAGCCTCATCTGACATTCATTGGTATACTTTGTAATAATTACCGGATTCACATTTGTAAGATGGTAGTGGACCATCAACCAGTGTAGTAGTTTTTTTATCTTCAATGATCTCATATAAAACCTGAAAATACATAAATTAATTAATTAAATGATAGTGAGTAGAAACAAAAGGTTTGACTAATTTTCTTCGAATTCGGCCAAAATGAGATAATACGACGTTTAACTAGGGCTAGGTATTATGGTCTTTTAACGTAACTTGTGCTAATATGCAATCTCGTCATACTTTGTCGAGTTTATTAGTTGAAATTTACTTTAGTTTATAACAAAGATACTTTTTACAACACTTGATACTAAACTCGCGATCTGATTGGTCGATTAGAGTATGTCAATAAGAGGACAGACACACTGCTGACGCATATCAGCGCGCGCGCTCGTTCTGTTGCAACTTTGAAAAGGAATTTTAACTTTTATCTCAAATAATTGTTGTAAAAAACGCTGCGCTCGTGATTCCACTTGAGTTTTGAACATTTTATGACGTCAAGAGTGTGTCAATAAGAGGACAGACAGCTCAAAACCATCTTCAATTTGTTAATTTTCCTACGATTTTACGAGCATTTGTAAGTTAAGGACGCTTTTGAGGGCCATTGGTTTACCAGTTTATACTGTCATAGTCACCCTTTTAAAATAAGTTTATTATTATTTGTGAAACGGGGGCTATATCTAATTAATATTACCTTTAGGTAATTTGATCTTGCATCTGGAACATGAACATTTACAAAAATGTCACTCTTATACCTCAAGAAACATCTGTCTATGGAGATACCAGAAACTTTGGCTCGCTTGTGATTTGGTGTAAATCTATCTGACCACCGAAAGTTTTTAGCTGGGGCATTGACTCCGACATTAACGGAAACTGGTTTTTCACAGCCATTAATCCTGATATTCCATATCAATTTTGTTTCGTGTGGCAGCGTATCGCATGTGATCTTAGTGCAGTCACTATTCATCACAGAACAGCCAAAACCAAGAGACCGCGACAAATCTGGGCAGTTAGCATTGTATTTCCCTATTGAATTCAAAAAGAACAAAATTGGAGCCTATAACGTAACGAGAACCAGTTTAATTTCTAAATTAAATGCAATATGAAAGTGGGAATGGGATTTTGAGAAAACGTTGGCATGGGAAATGGGCTTATATGTAGTCGGGATGTCGAGAAGTCGGGAAGAGAAACTTTCACAAAAACACCAACAGAAACACTAAGGAATTTAGGCGTAGAATCGTCGGACGTGAATTTCTTGGGCCACTGACAAAACGCCAGCTTTTATGACACTGAAAGATGTGACTGAAATTTAATTTAGGCCTGTTGTCACCTCGAGTATATTAAGGCCTGGGTCGATCACTAATTGACTCAAATTCGGATAAAAAATTATTTTGAGGACATAGAAGATTTGAATGAATATTTTTCTTCGATAAGCTACTAAACTCGACGTCCTTAACTTTTTGAAGGTACTTTTATGATGTCACGTGACCTGATGACGTCATAGTCAATAAATATTATATTGTAAACTTTGAAGTAAAATGCGGTCGCGAGTATAACTGAAGACTCCAAAGTAACCATGCTAAACTGTGAGCCTTAACGTACTTCACAACATACAACCCGCAAAACCTGACTTCAGTGTTTCTCTAGTGAGATAAAGCCCAAAACAGGTCACGTGACTTTTACTGTTTTCTTTTAAAATTTGATTTACTCAGCAATGTTAAGTGTAAGACAGGTTTTTCGGGTTGTATGTTGTGAAGTACGTTAAGACTCACAGTTTAGCGTGGTTACTTTGGAGTCTTGAGTTATACTCGCGACCGCATTTTACTTTGAAGTTTACAATAAAATATTTGTTGACTATGACGTCATCAGGTCACGTGACATCATAAAAGTACCTTTAAAAAGTTAAGGACGTCGAGTTTAGTGGTTTATCGAAGAAAGATATTCATTCAAATCTTCTATGTCCTCAAAATAATTTTTTATCGAATTTGAGTCAATTAGCGATCTAACCAGGCCTTAATATACTCGAGACGACCTGGTCAAGTGCGCAGTAACGACCTTTTCCCCTAGTAATGAACATAATATTGCTTGACATCGTTTGGCGGCGAATTTAGTGCAGAAAACATGAAACCTGAAGCAGTAAATCGTCGCCGTTTTTAGAGATGATCTAAAATACAGTTTTTAAAGGTGTTTTAGTAAATATAATATGTGCGAGACCAGTCACAGGCTACAAACTCTTCGGAATATGGTTATTCGGATATGTGTATATTGGTAAACTTTACTGCGCTAATGCTGTTGTAGATCACTAGCTGGTGGAGTGCCGCTGATGTAAATAAAGGATATTGTACTGCAATGTATTCACCGTCGTTTTTGAAAAACAGGAAAAGGTTTTGCCGGGTATCCTTCCAAAGATGTTCGTTTTCAAGCTGACCGGTTGCCCATAACTAGTTGCGTGTTATGGCCGGATAGGTGTTTTTGAGCCAGTTGTTGGCTGCTATTTAGATTCTGTGTCAGCAAATACGGCATTCTTAGGAGTCTAGCAAAAAGACTAAAAACACACACGAGTGATTTTAGAATGTTAATCGAAGACGGCGGACATAAGAAAGAATTTCAGTGCTCGTTAAAACAGATTCGTGAATACTAAAAGCCCGGTAAAATATGTCATAGTGACACTGTAATAGATGGCTTTATGTTCTGGTAAGGCTCTGTTATGATTTTGACTCCTGAGTATTTTGCAAGACAGTAATGAAACTGCGCTGGCGTGGTTTGCTAATAGATAGCGAGGTGGAGTCTGAAGACGAGGCATCAAAGTCAGAAAATCTTTAATGTCGACACTACTATCCTCAGTTATTTACAGGAAGTTGAACAGCTGGCTGGCTTAAAGCTAGCAGAGTGAGGCTGCGATTTGGATATGTGTAGTCATCTTGTCAGTTCGTGAAGAACTGTTGCTAATGCAAGACCGGTTTCGGACTGTGAACGACAGGTCCTTCGTCAGTTGCTGGTTGAGTTGCTCGCGAGGAGCCGATGACTGAAGACTGCGATGAGTTCGCCGTTATTTATGCACTAACGCGGAACATAGAGAACCAATGAAATCAGTCTACAGCCTTATCATAGTCGAGACAATAGCTCACAAAGGCGGATGTGAGGAGACTATTGTTCGGATGTGATTAGACTTGGTAAATATAATATGTGCGAGACCAGTCACAGGCTACAAACTCTTCGGAATATGGTTATTCGGATATGTGTATATTGGTAAACTTTACTGCGCTAATGCTGTTGTAGATCACTAGCTGGTGGAGTGCCGCTGATGTAAATAAAGGATATTGTACTGCAATGTATTAACCGTCGTTTTTGAAAAACAGGAAAAGGTTTTGCCGGGTATCTCCAAAGATGTTCGTTTTCAAGCTGACCGGTTGCCCATAACTAGTTGCGTGTTATGGCCGGATAGGTGTTTTTGAGCCAGTTGTTGGCTGCTATTTAGATTCTGTGTCAGCAAATACGGCATTCTTAGGAGTCTAGCAAAAAGACTAAACACGCAACTAGTTATGGGCAACCGGTCAGCTTGAAAACGAACATCTTTGGAGATACCCGGCAAAACCTTTTCCTGTTTTTCAAAAACGACGGTGAATACATTGCAGTACAATATCCTTTATTTACATCAGCGGCACTCCACCAGCTAGTGATCTACAACAGCATTAGCGCAGTAAAGTTTACCAATATACACATATCCGAATAACCATATTCCGAAGAGTTTGTAGCCTGTGACTGGTCTCGCACATATTATATTTACTACTGTTAACTTCATCGAACATACCAAATTACCAAATAAGTCTCTCCTAGCTAAAAAAAAAAAAACTGCTTTGTCAAACTCTAACTTCACAGAAGTTAAAGATAATCTGTCAGCCCAAGAAAGAAAAGCATTAGGTGCCCTACGCAAAAATTCTGATCTAAACTTCAAGAAAGCGGATAAAGGAACTACTACTGTTGTCATGAATACTATAGACAAAATCACGGAGGGTGAAACTCAAGTCAAAGACTTAAATTTCTATCGCCCTCTTGAAACACCTATAGTTCAATCTACAGCCAAAAAGGTTTCTGTGTTAGTTAATGAACTACACTTTAACGGCTTTATTGACAACATGACACACAAATGGCTTTCCTCGAATACTAGTCCACCCAGAATTCCTGAATTTTATACCTTAACTAAAATTCACAAACAAATTCCGGTCGGAAGACCGATTGTTTCTGGGAGTAACGGTCCTACTGAACGGATCTCCAGCTTTGTGGATTCTCTTTTGCAACCCATTGCTAAAAAACAGGAGTCGTACATTAAAGACACTACAGATTTTGTTAACTTCATCGAACATACCAAATTACCAAATAAGTCTCTCCTAGCTACGCTGGACGTTTGTGCTTTATACACCAACATTCCACAGGAGGAAGGAATTAACATTATTTGTAATTCCTACGAAGAACACTATCAGCAAAAACTACCAATCCCTACTCAATACTTGAGTAGTTTTCTACGGCTGATTTTAAGTGAAAACTCCTTCAAATTCAACGATAAGCACTATCTCCAAACACACGGCATAGCTATGGGCACCAAAATGGCAGTTGCTTTCTCCATAATTTTTATGGCAGATTTTGAAACTCAACTGCTTGAAAACAGCCCGTCTAAACCACTTATTTGGAAGAGATTTATTGATGATATCTTTACAGTATGGACAATCAGTGAACCGGAAATTAACAACTTTGTTAATTATGCAAATTCGCGCCATACAACCATCAAATTCACTAGTGTAATCTCTACGAATGAAGTTACTTTTCTTGACACTGTAGTTTATAAAGGCAATCGTTTCTCTACTAGTAATATCCTCGACATCCGAACACATTTCAAGCCGACAGAAACTTTTCAATATACGCATTTCTCAACTTGCCACCCTTACAGCGTAAAGAAAGGTTTCATCAAGGGTGAGGCTCTTCGCCTCCTCAGAACTAACTCTAGCAAAGACTCTTTCGAAACCAATAAGCAAAACTTTATGTTACGCTTAAAAAATCGAGGCTATCCGATTAGTCTCATCAGAAAGACTTTGACTGATGTTCAGTTCGAAAATAGAAACTCGGCTCTCAAACGATCAGTTCGGAAAAATATACAGATATTACCCTTTGTTACCACATACAATCCTTGTTTGGATAATCTTAAAAAGATTCTGGTTGAACACTGGCACCTTATCGGTAACAATCCTAATCTAGCAAGGATCTTTCCAGACCAACCTATCATCTCATACAGGAAGGAAAAATCACTCAAGGACTTTATTGTCCGTGCCAAACTCCCTTCCAAAACAACAGCTAATCAACCATAACTGCTCTCAGTTATTTTTATTCAAGCTGTACACCCCTTCAATGAGAATTTCAATCCGGTCTGTTTTTAAAGTTTACCACTATTCACACATCCTAATAACCATATTCCGAAGAGTTTGTAGCATGTGTTTGGTCTCGCACATATTATATTTATTATTACAAAAAAGAAAAAGATAAAAAAGAAAGAAGAAGAAAAAAATCTTGCAATTGTTGTAAGTGTTCGTTAATTCTTGAATAGCTATTTCAAAAATTGAATTTTCCAACCTATTTCTGACTGTTCGATATTTGTTAGAAATATTAAAGTGCCCCTAACCCCTGCTATTTTCCTTTTTGACGAAAAGTTCGAGCATTTCTAAGGACTTGTACGAAAAAATTACGCAATTTGAATAAATTCCAAATATTTTACACAATTTTAAAGTTTGGAGTTCCATGGAACACTTTCAAAAACATGAACTTAAGCCTGGATAGACGTCACACTCTTTTGTTCGTTTCAAAAGTCTTTTGTGCAAAACAAAAGAGTGTGACGTCTACCTAGGCGGAAATTTATTCACTCCGACTTCAGACTCTTCAGAATTGAAGCTTTTGCTGTTCTTTTTTTACCTATAAATAATACGAAAAATCAGTTTTGAGCTGCTTTGAATGAAATTCAAAGTGTATTACGTATTCAAATCTACATCACTTCAGCGATCGAATTAGTCAACCAAGTTCCCATATATTCTCAGGTGTGCCACCACAGGAAGCTCAAAGGCCTTTTTCGATGTTTAAAATTTTGTATAAGCTTGGAATTCATTCAAATCGAGTACTTTTATCGTAGACGTTCTTAGAAATAGTCGGAATTTTTATCAAAATTGGAAATAACAGGGGGTTAGGTGCACTTTAAAGCTGTAGCTCTTGTCTTTTGCCAAAGTTGCGACAACGGAGAAAACCGTGCGTCACGCTTGAATTTCATAGAGCGTTAGTAAGCGTCAATCACTGTCACGAAAAATTCCAACCAGAAACTCTCTGGTCAACTTGACAAAGCAGGTCGACACCACAACCCATTGTAAAGGGATAAACAGACGACAATCACATAGAATAGAATGCATGCATCGGAGTATTCAAAAGAGGTTCATATACGAAAACATGTTTAATACGGGTGTCAGTGTATTTACAAGATATTTTAGTAGATTGAGTCTGTAGGGTGAGTCAAAATGAAAAATGACGATTAAAGTAAAAGACGATGACGATGGTTTGAACCTTAAACACGTGTGACAATTTTACGTGAGTTACAACAATTTGGAACAATGTATGTGTCTTACTAAATATTAGAGTATAGAGCCTCATCTGACATTCATTGGTATACTTTGTAATAATTACCGGATTCACATTTGTAAGATGGTACTGGACCATTAACCAGTGTAGTATTTTTTTCATTTTGAATGATGTCATATAAAACCTGAAATTAAATAAATAAATTAATTAATTAAATGATAATGAGTAGTAACAAAAGGTTTGACTAATTTTCGTCGAATTCGGCCAAAATGAGATAATACGACGTTAATTTAACTAGGGCTAGGTATTACGGTCTCTTAACGTAACTTGTGCTAATATGCAATCTCGTCATATTTTGTCGAGTTTATTAGTTGAAATTTGCTTTAGTGTATAACAAAGACACTTTTTCCTACGATTTTACGAGCATCTGTAAGTTAAGGACGCTTTTGAGGGTCATTGGTTTACCAGTTTATACTGTCATAGTCACCCTTTTAAAATAAAGTTTATTATATATTATTTGTGAAACGGTGGCTTTATTTAATGAATATTACCTTTAGGTAATTTGATCTTGCATCTGGAACATGAACATATACCAAAATGTCACTCTTATACCTTAACCAACCTCTGTCTATGGAGATACCAGAAACTTTGGCTCGCTTGTGTGTTGGTGTAAATCTATCTGACCACCGAAAGTTTTTAGCTGGGGCATTGACTTCGACATTAACGGAAACAGGTTTTTCACAGCCATTAATCCTGATAGTCCATATCAATTTTGTCTTTTCTCCCAGCGTATCGCATGTGATCTTAGTGCAGTCACTATTCACAGAACAGCCAAAACCAACAGACCGCGACAAATCTGGGCAGTTAGCATTGTATTTCCCTGTTGAATTCAAAAAGAACAAAATTGGAGCCTATAACGTAACGAGAACCAGTTTAATTTTGCAGTGTCCTCTGTTGCTAAGAAAACTAGGAAATTTTATTTTCAACAGTTAGATATTTCCAAATCGAGCAGGAGACTGGGTACCAGTTTCTAAATTAAGTGCAATATGAAAGTGGGAATGGGATTTTGAGAAAACGTTGGCATGGGAAATGGGCTTATATGTAGTCGGGATGTCGAGAAGTCGGGAAGAGAAACTTTCACAAAAACACCAACAGAAACACTAAGGAATTTAGGCGTAGAATCGTCGGACGTGAATTTCTTGGGCCACTGACAAAACGCCAGCTTTTATGACACTGAAAGATGTGACTGAAATTTAATTTAGGCCTGTTGTCACGACCTGGTCAAGTGCGCAGTAACGACCTTTTCCCCTAGTAATTAACATAATATTGCTTGACATCGTTTGGCGGCGAATTTAGTGCAGAAAACATGAAACCTGAAGCAGTAAATCGTCGCCGTTTTTAGAGATGATCTAAAATACAGTTTTTAAAGGTGTTTTAGCTATCTTAGGCTATTCAGAACCGATATTTGTCAAGATCTCTGTACATTTCTTCTGTTGATATATCAGTTTGATTTTATTTCACATTTGAACTTAGTTACTGATTGCAAGTGAAAATTGACTTCAGCCTCCTTTTATTTGTAGCTAGAATTCACCAAAGTTTCTTCGTAACAACACTGCTGTCAAATATGTCTACGCATGAGCCTGATTTCTACGCATGAGCCGCGTTTTGGCCACAGGAAGCCCGTGATATATGTTTTACAAATTTCTTTCGTATTTTTGCTATTTAGGAGTTTTTATTAATGTTATTATTGTGTAGTTTAAATATAGGATAAGCAAACATATACTTAAAGGGTACCGTATAATCTTTATTTTAGTTAGAAACTTCAAAAAAATTATTTTAGTCATTTTTTTCTAATTTTGATAAACTTGATAAATTCTGTTCGAGTTTCCTGTGGTCTTAATTATTTTTAGTTTTGGGATCGACGAAAATCGTAAATTTGAATCGTGACGCATCTTCAAGTTTTGCTAAGTGTTGTTCTTTATTCATTGAGTATTTGCTTATTAGAGACTAATTTATTACCTTACAGAATGAAAAACTTAGGCATTCAGGTTTGAGCTTAAACATTGCTGTCAAAGTCGTTGTCTTTCGTTATTTTCCCGGACATTTTCTTAAGAATTCGTACCTATGTCAGTTATGTCTCCTCGGCTGAAAATTATTTGACAATAGAGCTTTCACAACAGGTACAAACGAAATTAGAAAGCAAACTCGAGGCTTACTTTAGAAACTACAAGGAGTTTATCCCACCTGAAATGCATAAGACTAAATTAACTAGAACTACGCTTGGAGTCGCTCGAAAGAAAATAACACGGCAAGTAACTTGGTATCCAATTTTGAAACTTTTTCTCCATAGCTTTGAAAATAGTTCCTTGTTCAAAGCCTGGGCTTAGGGCCGATGCTCTATAAACTGAAAATTGTTGTTACTGGTATTCCCTGCTCACAGTATCGCCCGCGTAAAAATCCTGACGAGAAACTCAGAAAAGCGAATGACAATGGTTGTCAACTGAATACAAAGAAAAAGCAATGAACAAATGGATATAATACTTTATTCATTTCCAAACTGCTCTTGAATTTGGTCAATGCAAACATATTATATTAGTAAAACATACTGTTTCAATTTTCTAAGGCTTGCTTTATTGATGTTTTTTAGTATAAACTGCATGGTTAGAAAATTAATATCATACTTTCACCCTTGACTGGTGTCCCTCACTCGGGCTTTGATACGTACGTGATAGCATTATAAGTGAATTTTCAGACAAGATAAAATGAATTAAAAACTAATATCATATAGCTATTCTACAGCTATACTTAAACTCTTGTTATCTTTTCCTGGGTGAACTAAAGCCCCCCTCCCCACCAACCTCCCCAAAAGAATCGCCTGCATATATATAATAAAGCTGGGCACTAAAGTTGCCGTAACTTTGGGCAACTCAAAGCGACTCTGGGTGACTCTATTTAAGCAAAAATTGACCAAACAGTCGTTGTGACTTAAGGCAACTTTGTGCGATTTAAGGCGACTTTAATTTGTGGGACCGGAATAGGTCTTAAAAAACAGAACCTGAGTCACACTTGCTTTTCAAACATGAGTAAAATATTGAAAATCTAGAGTGAGATAATTGTAGTTAAGTAAGATCAGTTATTATTATGACTTACCCAGTACTTTCTGATCAAAGGCAAGTAAAAACAGAACCGTGTAAAACAAAACCATGATCGCTTCCTCTTCAAATATATATCAAAAGCACAATAGTTCTCAGATATAAATCTCCTTGAAATTTATGGTTTGTGCAAAGTGTAGAACTCGATAGGACTAATTGGATAATAGGAGAAGTGAAATAGTACAGAGAAATTGAAATTCGATTATCATACTGGTAAGAACGTCAAATTAGTGTCAAGGGACTGAGTGAAAATGTTTCTTCAAGGGTGAGGCTTGTTCCATCTCTTGTCAGATCAGGCAGGGAAGTTAATGTCATGGAATTAGCAAAGAGAAAGACAAGAAGCTGAAGACGAGTTACATGTAGTTCTATTTTGGAATCGAGAAATATTCCATGATTTGTTCTACAAATTGTAGCTCTATCATTTTGCAGTTTTATTTCGATTTCAAATTACAACTAAATATATATATATATCAACTCAAAAATTACCTTTATAAATTTTCACTCTGAACTGTTACTAGTTCTTCGAGAAAATTTCTAACAAATTTGTGTTTGAAATGTAACCTTCCATTATCTCATTGCTGTTATAGAATATTTTCAACATGTGAACGCTTTTTGCGAGCTATGTCTTCGTCCCTTTGCCATTATGATATAAACACTGGTCTTCAGTGAATCAGCGCGCATGTTATATCCCAATATTTTAGAATAGCTATATAATAGCTACTATCTTTTGGACTCGGTGCACAAAAACACTTCAAAATATTTAATAAAGGCGCCATATAAAACGATCACCATTCATCTCTGTACTGTAATATTAACACTGTGGAAGATAGAACACTTGAAAAGCAAGAAAAACAGCTAGGCTATGCGTTTATTCCTAAGCTTACTTTTCTTGTGCTCTACATCTCCCATGCATCGTGTTCGTTATATCACAGAGACATGCGCCTGCGTTTTATATTACTTAAACATAAAAGTGCTAACAGTAAAGTAAAATCCAAACTATTCTACAGCTGAGGTAAAAGCGGTAAAAGCAGCAAAACGTCCTAGCGAGCTAGCTACTTCATAAAAGGACGGGTTAGATCTTGGTGTAACCTAAACTTCGTCAAAAAATGGTCTCATGGGGACGTTGGTCTTTGTCGTTGAGATGACCTTTGCAGCCGGTGGCGGTGCCATGGCAACTGCACAGAACCTCTGCTTTCTACAGCAACAAATGTAGCAAAAGATGCACGACCCAAGGAAAGCAGCAACGTGCCCGATGACGATCAAGATTTTGAACCCAATGGCGAGATTATTCCACCAACGAATCATTTCTAAATTATAACATATATAACCCTGCATTAAAGAATACTTCATGTACTTTAATTTGCGTTCATATGAACAATTTCGTCCCAACTTCATTTTGTCAAGTCCTCAGATTTTATTCCTGTACGAAACTGCTACACAATGAGCTTTTATCATGTAATTCCAAAAGTCCGGCAGTACAGAAATATAATTGCCATAACCTGAAAGAGCACGTCAAAATTAGTAAAACTGTGAAGTTTGAATGAAGTAACTTTCAAACTCACGAAGATATGAATTTTCCGAAATCGAAATTTTGTATGAAAACATTCGCTGGTAGGCAAGAGATGCGGCCTACCAGCAAAGGTTTTCTTACAAATTCACACTTTTCAAAAATTCATATTCTCGCGAGTTTTGGGTTTAATTCCTTCAAACTTCACTTGTCTTGCTAATTTTAACATGCTCTTTCCAGCTATGGTAATTCTTTTTCTGTTTCACGAATTTATAAATACCTGATTAAAAGCTCATTCGTAAGGTGTCAAATGCGTGGTGCTCCCAAAATATCCGAGTGTTCCTAGGGGAGAGTCTTCCTGGCTATCAGGGACAACTCGTCTTTTTATAAACAGGCCTTATTATAAATCATCAGGAATGACAGAAAGGAGATAGAGTTAGGACAAGGGTTAGATTACTGAGGTTTTAAACCTTACAATATGCAATAATTACCACATATTTTGGAAGGCACTTTTTTGGCACTGTAATCATCCAGCCTGATGGAAAGTCCATCAGTTGTGGACACATTTGGGCAGTTCCCTGTAGGATTTAAAGAAGAAGAAAAATGGGATCTCTATTCTATTTTGATTGATCCAGAGATCTATAATGAACGCCAGTTTGATTTTTCAGTAGCCTCGATCTGTTACCACCAAAACCAGGACATCGTTTTTGTCAACAATACATACATACATATACATTATTAATTTCTTCAACACTCGCGGGAAATAATTTTACATAACATTATTTACATAGTATATAGTACTGTAGATACAATGCTAAAAGAACATATCATGATTATGCATGATTTTCTAGCCTGCGCAGTAAGTGTGTCCTTATTCTTTTTTTTTTTTTTTTTTTTTGTGGGGGGGGGGGGGGGGGGGGGGGAGTCGTTTCTTTTATTTAGCCGTGCAAAACCTGGAAAGGGGAGCGACGAAACGCTTATCAACAAATTTAATTTCAGCTGGCCAAGAAAGAGCGGGTTTGATAATCTAGGCATTGTCCAGACTCTGGACCGGTTTTGTAGCCCGCTCTGTTCGTTCCTCATGGTTACTTAGCACCGGAGAAGGAAAGACTCTTAATTGCGCGTGACAGTGTTTATGTTCACCTCTTGTGGCTTCAAAGTTGCTCTATCTGTATTGATCACCGATTATGAACTTGTAATAATTCTGACAAATATGATCGATCCGAAAATATGCAAAAAATAGAGAATTCAAATATTAGCTATTTGCTAAAGAACTGATTTTATTGTTCTGGCAACAAATCAGAATGCTCCAATACGTGATAAAAAACGGACAGGCTGCAGTTTTCAGATGCAAATATGTAGACAAAACGTACTATGGTCAGAAATGAAAATATGAAGTCAATGATATCGTAAAAACGTTTTATCACGAATGAAAAAAAAAAAAAAAACTAAACTCTTGCCACATACATTTTCAGACAAGATAAAATGAATAAAAGCGTAACGCATTCTATCTATATATGTCCCATCAGCTACCAGCAATTAAACTCGACTTTATAATGAGTTAACATTAAAAATCTAGTCATATATGTGATAAATCAATTACCGAGATCAATTAATGTTATCATTTAACCAGCACTTAATTTATGTTGAAAAGCAAGTAGAAAAAAAAAAAAAAACCCGTACAAAACAAAATCATAAGTCGATTCCTCTTCTTCACTGAAGAATTTATAACAAAAGCACAGGTTCGGCCGGATATAGATCTTTTCGGAATTTATAATTTGTGCAAAGTATAGAATTGGGCTGGATAGGTTATAATAGGAGAAGTGAAATAACACAGAAAAATTGAAATTCGATTATCATGCTAGAACGTCAAATCAGTGTCAAGGGAAGTGAAAACGTTTCTTCAAGAACGAGATTGGTTCCATCTCTTGTCAGATCAGGCTGCAGGGAAGTTAATGTCATGGAATTAGCAAAGAGAAAGACAAAAAGCTGAAGACGAGTTACATGTAGTTCTATTTTGGAATCGAGAAATATTCCATGATTTGTTCTACAAATTGTAGTTCTATCATTTTGCAGTTTTATTTCAAATTACAACGAAAGATATCAACTCAAAAATTACCTTTCTAAACTTTCACTCTAAACTGTTCTCGTTTTTCGAAGAAATTTCTAACAAATTTGTGTTTGAAATGTAACTTTCCATTATTCCATTGCTTTTATGAAATATTTTGAATGTTTTTGTGTGAGCCATGTCTTTGTCCTTTGATGGTAGCCAGCCAATCAGCGCGCGCGTTGTATCAACTATATTTAAAAAAAATAACTATATGAAATCTCGCGCACAAAAACCGATCGAACATATTTCATAAAGGCAATATAGAATGATCGCTTATGTCTCTGTACTGTGATATAAACACCGTGGAATATGTAGAATATGTGGAATATGTAGAATATGTGGAATGTGTAAAGCTCTCGAAAAGCAGAAAACCACTCAGCTACGCCTTTGTTCCCAAGCTTACTTTTCTTACAACTCAACGCATATTTGTTATATATATCACAGTACAGAGACATGCGCTCGCATTTTATATTACTTAAGCATAAAAGTGCTAACAGTAAGGTGAAATCCAAACTATTCTACAACTGAAATAAAAGCGGTAAAAGCAGCCAAACGTCCTCATCGAGCTACTTCACAAATAGACGTGTTGGGCAATTTGTGCGCGTTCACACTCCACATACTGGTGGTGGAACCTAAGCTTCGTCAACGAAAGGTCTCATGGGTACGTTGGTCTTTGTCGATGAGATGACACTTGCAGCGGGTGGCGGTGCCATGATAACTGCACCGGGCGTCTGCTTTTTACAGCAACAAATGCAGCAACAGATGCACGGTCCGATGACAACAACAGCGCCCCCGATGACGACCAGGATTTTGAACACAATGGCGAGATTTTTCCACCAACGAACTATTCCTAAATAACATAAGTCATTGCTTTAAAGAATGCCCCATTGTAGCTCATTGTTTCAGTGTTAAAAAATTCCCCATTGTGTATGTGTGATGGGGGAAGGGTGTGGAGGTTTGAGCTTAAGGAATGTGGGAATCACACGTACTTTAGTTTGCGTTTATACCGTGATTTTGTTGCAGGGCGAGTTCGTCCATGTGCGTGCGAGTTTCACCTCTTGTTTACATAAGACGTCGCTCCCAACAGGCCTAGCTGGTTGCTCGAAAGTGGGCTAGCCCTAAACCAGTGTTAAATCTAAAGAAAACTATTGATGTTAACTCTGGGTTAACGCTAACCCATTTTTGAACAACCTGGCCTATAGAGCATTTCACCAATTTGTTAGCCCCAGTGCGCAATGGCATTCCAGGACAAAATGCGGTACAAAATTCATAGAGGTGACAAATGCGTGGTCCTTCCAAAATCTCTGTGAAAGTGTTCCCAGTGAAGAGTCACCCTATCTACCAGGAACAACTCATTTCCGAGATATATATAGAGAGTACCAGAAAGGGGATATAGTTGGGAGAAGGGTTAGGCTTCAAGCCCCACAATATGCAATAATTACCACATTCCCAAGTGGATATTGGTAAGTCACCATCAACCAGGGTAACACTGCTACCGACTTGCTTGAAAGATCCAGCAATGTCAATCCCCAGCAGCATTTCAACCTGCAATAAGTATTTATTTGGGAAAATATCAGACCTAGGTCTTGACAGTACGGACCGAGCGCAGCGAGGTCTGTACAAAAAGACAGAGGTCTGATATTTTCCCATACAGACTGAGCAAACGAAGTTAATAACTTATTTATTATATGGCTTTGAGAAGTCCCGCTAAAACAATTGCCAAACGCAAACTTTTCTTTTCATCCGGGACAGCGGTCCTGATATGGCAAAATACAGACCATGCGTTAGCCAATCAGAATTCTGGAAATTATCTAGCCATATAATAAATGTTTGTTATGAAATGTTGACCAACTTAGCTTAAATAGTGTTATATATATAGCATGTTGACCTTAAGATTTAGATTAGAGCAGTTGAGTAGTCTTAAATATAAAATAATCATTAATCTTTTCACAGCAGCATATCCACATTGCAGCTCTTTGGCTGGGACTCAGCACACACTACCTCTACATTTTACTTTTTGAACATCAATCAATTCGGGTCACACACAACCAAACTTGGACAACAGAGGCGAGTGGTGTACACTGACTAACCACTCCGCAATTAAATCAGGATACCAATCATATACAGTACAAAGAGTATTACTAAGTTTAAATATAAAAATGATTTGAATTATGATGATAATCATGATGATGATGATGATAGTGATGGTGGTGGTATTTAATGTAATTATTACCTTAAGATTCAAGTTAGAGCCAGAATCTGGAAGGGAAACTTTGACATAAACCCCAGCAGAAACACCAAGGATATTCACTGACAAACCAGGAACTCCTATACGCTCATCTGAAGAGAATGTCTTGGACCATTGGAAATCTAAAGCTGTGACTGTGACATCAATAGTGACAGGGTCTTCACATTTGTTGATCTTGATAGTCCATGTCAACACTTTGTCTCCCTTATCATCCACAGTGCATGTTATCTTGGTGCAGTCACTGTTCACAGAGCAGCCAGAACCAAGAGACTTTGCCAAATCTGGGCAGTTATTATTGTAATCCCCTATGGAATAAAAGTACCAAAAAGTACTACTAAGGTGGCTAAATATAGTTTTTTATTGACAATGCTTCCATTTTTCATTCCACGAATTGAGCAACTTACTCTTGAGCAACTAAAATGGTTTTTACACCAGTTATTGGACTTGAATCAAAATTTTGATTTTAATTTGTCTATTTTGCTTCGATTTGTGTTGCCATAGCAATGGTAAACAAAGATGGCTGCAATCAATTTTTCTAAAATATCTCAAACTCGAGCAGCTCCAGACCATGGACTACATAGGCAATAGAAACGTCATCAACCTTGGGGCTTATTTGCTCTGAAGCCAATTCATACAATTCATTCAAAACCGGTTCGGTAAAAAAAGTTTGAATTCTGTCCTATTTTCTTTGCCTAGGTGTGTAGTTTATTGCCCATATAGCCCTTGTCGAGAGCTGCTCGAATTGGAGAGATATTTTAGAAAAACTGCGGATTGATTTTCGTGATCTTTGTTTATCGTTGCTAAGGTATTAACGCCCATCAAGCGGAACTTGACACTATGTGAAACCTTCATCTAAGCCTGATAACTGGAGCAAAAGGCGTTACGATCCGTCTTCAAGAAGCCTATTATTTCCTAAAATAAAAAGTAGAATGGTGTGCTCACTAAAAAATCTATTTCGAGCCACTTTAACGAGCTGAGAAAATTTCATGTAAAAGTGCAATAATTATAAATTAAAGAATATAAGCTTATGTAAAACCATTGTCTAGAATTGAAGAGCAGAAAAATTACAATAGTTTGATTGCTAACATTCAAGTGAAGCAATGCAATATATTGCGAAGGAAAAGCAAAACAAAAACAAACAAACCGAAGCAAATTAAATAAAACAAAACAAAAACTCACGAAGTGCTATGCACCAAGAGGCTACTTCTGAGAGTGCGTCATTGTGTTAATATTCCTGCATTGTTTAGAACTTTATTGAAGACCAGTTGAGTCACATCTCGGACTCGATTCAACGCGATTTCAACCCAGTTAATTTAATTTGTACGTTAAGATACGTGTAAATAAATATTCATGTGATCCTATGTTCGACTGATAACTTATCCAGTCGGGTCGTTCCAGAAACGGCCCTTTGCAATTATATTAAGTCAAACAATTTTTCTAACAACTGTGGGTCACCTTGCAGCTACTCAGGCGGAGTCTGACTTCATCCGCGACGGAAACACATGCGGTCTTCTAACTATAAAACACTTTGTATTGTTCCATCACCGGAATTATTTAGATGATTTTCAAAGTTACAGCATTGCACCACAAACGTTTTCCAATTAAAATTGTTTACTGTAATTCCATGAAGTAATGCATACTAAACTGCATCAGTGAGTCAGTTCGGAATTGTTAAGAAAACTGTCAAAAAAACTTGTTTTACTTTAATAAACTACCATAAAAAGAGCTTTTCTTCGCAATTTTCTCAACAAAAGCTGGCGGCTATAACAAGTTAGCAGCTCCAAGTTAGGGACTGGAAAAACCAAGTTTATTTAGCTAGTATTGAAAAAAAGTCAACAACCATAAACGACGTAGTCGACACTCGAACGACAATTTCAACTGGATCCTTGTGGCTATAAAATAGCAATAATATTGATGTGTGATTTGGAAATCGTGAGTGAAAAGGCTATAACTTGTGGTGATTAGAAAGTATGCTAATTTAACAGTCCTTGTTGTTGAAAAATAGCATTTGCATGCCAACGATTAATTGAAGAGTTTGAACGTGCTAAAAACTATCTACACGAATCACTTACCATATGCTTTCTGTAAACCAAGCAGAAGAAACAGAACAGAATACAGAACGGCCATGATATCGCTTTTCGCTTGCCAAAGAACGTGGTCAGTACTAAATATTCTGAGAAACTGTGTCATTAATATTAATGTTTCTCGGAATTGAGTTGATCCAGAAAGCTCTCATATGTCACATCACGTGATAAAAGAATGAAGGGAATTTTAAATTGGTAAACAGTTACAATTCAAAGAGTTTTCTAGCAGTTCTAGTTGTAAAATGAAGTCATATTTTTGCTGATATATATTATATAGTAAAAAATATATTTTGTCAAATTTAAGCCCATCAATGATATTGAAATAGCCGATTTCCAAAATTTACATGCCTTCGCTTGCCCAGAATTAACTCTGGCTTGCCGGATACCAAGGAATCAAGACGAGTAAATAAAGCTCAGTCATCCGTAACAAAACAAACGTTTTAGCACGTAGCCTTGTTCTAAATCCATTTTATGTGGCAGGCGCAATAGAGAGCAGATTTCGTACGACTGTGAAAACGGCACGGTACGTCACGGCACGGTTAATTACTGCAGGCAGAATGTCGAATGTTCTTATTCTTGGTTGGCATGTGACGTCATCAAAAAGCTAAAATCAAATTCATCACACGAAACTATTTCCTAGATATTTTATTTATATCATTAAGAAAAGTTCTCACACAAAAAACAGAGTTCTTTCGATGAATGGTTTCGATTTATTGCGAGTCAGTTTCTGTCACGCAACGCTGTCACGTATATCGTAAAGACGCAGAATATAGGCAAATGTGATTCAAATCGTACGACTTTAACTTTGTAAGTGATCAATAAGTTTGTTTTGGTGATCGTTTTTATAGAAAACACGAATTATAGTGATAGTAACGTGATTTTGGTCCTTCGTGTTACGTACTGTCCGCCATGTTGGTGTCCAAGGTTGTGCACCAAGATGGCGGACCCATACATTTCACACCAAACAATGAAGATATTTGATCGCTTGTATCTCGTTGACAAAATATTCTTATGACTAAAAAATTTCTTATAGATGCAAACCTTCAACTGCTTTTTCTGATGCAAGACATTTTATTCAAAAATATTCTATATTAAGCGCGAAAATTTTTATGATGACGAATGTGCAAACCAAGAATAGACATCATGACTATCATGGTAGAGCAGATTTCGATTTCGTATGAGCGTAAAACGGACCGCGCCGTGCCGTGACCGTGTCAGTGCCGTGTTGAATAGAGTGGTTTTCGTATGAGTGGAAACACTTAACGGTTACGATACGATACGGTTACAGCAGGAATTTCGAATGTTTTTATAGATTAAACTATGATACTGGTACAGTTACGATACGGTACGGTAAGTTTCTCGCTCATACGAAAACGACTCTACAAAAACATTCGAAATTCCTACCTAGTCCAGTCCCAGACTCTCTTTCTTGCCGCTCCAGGACTCGCGGAGAAAGAGAGTCCAGTATAACTTGCATGCGCATGTCAGCTTAGTGACTACGCGATCACCACATTCATGTGGTGATCGCGTGGTTACAAATCTTAAAGTCATCTAATGATTCAAGAAAGTGTTTTGTATACACGATATCAGTCTCATTTCGGAAAGCCATTTGTTGATTCAGTGAGCTATGCACTTGGAAAAATCAACTATATAATCTTTTACCAAAGTTTGAGCAGTTACAGGCCATTTACGGATGGGCAGTTGTGAAAGACGTATTTGTGAATTTTTCGATACGCATCACTACCACTGCTACCAAACACTGACATTTGCATATTGCAAGCTCACAAAATACTAATTAATCAATGGATTGGCTCATTTTGCACATGCGCATGCAAGTTATACTGGACTCTCTTTCTCCGCGAGTCCTGGAGCGGCAAGAAAGAGAGTCTGGGACTGGACTAAATTCCTACCGTAACCGTGGCGCGTGACCGTGCGCCGTGCCGTTTTTACAGTCATACGAAATCTACTCTATCTCGGAACAGGACTTTTACGTTGGCAAGTTTGCGCGTTGGTTTACTTCAGCTTGGTTGAGTCACTGTCGGTGTTTTTGGTGAGCTTTGACCGGACGACGAATGCTCAAGTCACGTCCGATACGCTAAACATGTTACATTCAGTTCAAAGTATATAACCGGCATCTTTTTGCTAGGGTTAGGCTAACCGTCCACACTAGCGTTTATAATAATTTCACAATGGAAGTGAAATCATTTAAAGAACCAGATTCTGGTTGCATGGAATGGAAAGCGCTATCCGTTGGATAGTTCGATCCTCATTCAGTGATATAGATTTATTGGATAACACCATCATTTTGTCCAGTGGATAAGGATTTATCAGAAGTACTTCGTCCACCCTTCTAGCTTACTTAGTGGCCCTGGGGAGGGAAGGGGAAGGGGAAAGGGAAATGGAAGGGGACTGCGGAGGAGGGAGAAGGAAAGTGAGGGACTCCATTTCCTTTCCCCTCCCTCATTTCCTTTCCCCTCCCCCACAGCCTCCCTTTTCGTCCCCTCCCCTCCAAAGGGCGCTACGCAGGCTACCACCCTTCAGAATGAGAGAGACCAAAATGTAATGACCATTAAAGTAAAATTACCTGGTAGCCCATGTAAACGCGCCTTTAGGCTCTGTTTATATGAGGGCGAGTTGTCCATTGTAGCCGGGACAACTCAACTTCGTTCCCAGACCCCTTTCCCTTCACTTGGGGTTGGGGTGGGGCGGGAAAGGAAAAGGGCCTGGGAATGAGGTTGGGGGCAAATCTTTTGTTTTTCTTTTCCTTGGAGACAAAAAAAAAAGAGTTGTCCTGGCCAACAGGGACAACTCGCATTCATATGAACAACCTAAAGACTACTTAGTAAGAGATAGCGTTCTGAGCTGGGTTTTTTGGTCGCGTCTTAAGACAGAAAGAAAAAAAATCAATAAAAATTCAAATTATCGTTATATGGAGAGTTCCGCAGGTCTAAATTTCGTTCTAACTAATGGCTCTATTATTTCTGTCGATTATCCTACCTAGCCAAAACCTAAACAAAACAAAATAATCATACAAAAATACACCAAGACCTGCAATGTTATGATTTTCGTTTTTACTATAATAAATATGATCTTATAGCTGTCTACTCTGATCAAGGGAACATAGGCCACGAGTTCTGATAGGAAAGCCAGTCAAGTGCTCTTCGATATCTCTACCAGGTAAGCAATTCATTGATGTTTTTCAAGTAGAATTTAGAAAGGGTACCTACAGCTTATTGTGAAACAACAGCTATGCTTCCAACAGGTCAATAATATCAAATAATATCAAATTACATGTAAAAACTGCCAAAAAAATGGAAGCGAAAAGTTAAAAAAATAAACAAAAGCTCATGATCAGGATTAATTTTGTTTCCAAAGTTTTCAAAAAGCACAACTAGTAAATAAAATGAAGATAAAGTAGTTTTTTGTCAAATTGAAGTTATTTTGAGTGTGTGAAAATAGGCCGATTGACTTGACGGGTTTGGTTACTTAGCAACAGCTGCTGGTATTATTGTTGTTTTTATTGGTAAAGTTTTGTAAACAAAATTAGACTACCGGTACGTACCTGCAAATCGTCCTGACTTAAGTCCACAATAAAAATCAATCATAGAACAAAATTAGCAATTTCAAAGGAAAAACTGATTCTAAGTTAAGAAATTAGGTTTTTGGTCAGTCAATTTAGGGATTAGATTATTACTTTTTACATTTCTGTGAAACCGGACCGCTGCCCTAGACCCTTATCACGCTAACGTGACATTATAAAATATATTTTATTTATCGATAAAACGAATTCACTATCAAATTCTTCACACCGATATTAGAAGAAATTGCAGAGTTTCGTAAAGATTGCCCTTAAACTGACAAAGTTATGGATTTTTGATGTGCAATTTTTACTAAAGAAATGTATGTATGTATGTAAGTTTTTGTCGGTTTAATCTCCCCGAAATTTTGCAGTTTACTAATATTGATGTGACGAATTTGATGGTGATTCCTTTTTCCGATAAAGCAGATAATTTATGATTTATGTCACGCTCAGTGCGTGATATGGGTCTCTTACGGCACTTATTTACGTTCGTATCCGAAGTTGAAGTTTATAAATTTCTTTTTCTGCATTAAAGTAAGGATTTCTCTCAACTAGCTTCAAAGAGCAATGACAGGTCTATATATTCTCTGATCTTCAAATACATGTTAGTTAGTTGGTTAGTTCTTTATTACTGATACCGAGATTTGCCGTGTATATTATATTACAATACTTTTATCAATAATATGTATGTTGGGTAAATGCGATTAATAACATAATGATTTCAATGAAGTATATGTAGAAGAACCGAACACAAATACAGTGATCAAGGTAGCCCTTGGTGTCGTTCGCTGGGCTTCCTGTGTTTTTTACTATTGGACCTCCTGTTTAATAACGAAATGCGAGGTTTCTAAGCCATTTTCAAGATGGTGGACAATGTGATGTGTTCCTTCGCTACAATATCTGCAAGTTTTGATAAAATGTTCGACCGTTTAAGACTCTAAATGGCAGAAAATCAACAAAAATGGATCTTCGTGACTTCCAAATAAGGTAATGCCTGCCCAAATATAGAATAGATTTGATGGCCGTGCGAACAAGACCATTTTATTGGGGGTTGTTTGATATGTAGCACTAATCCGCTGGATACTAAATCCTTATCCGATAAATTCAATTATCCAATGAATAAGCTTTGATATACACAACTTTCGTAGATGAAACCACACGTGAAAAACTCTCAAATTCTTCAGGGATCGAACAACTTTTTTCCGATAATAAATTAGGCATAAAGTTGTGAAATCATGTCAAGAATCATTTTTGTTTTGTTACTTTTGCTCAGATCTTTTAGTTTTTTTACGTCATGAATAGAATAGAACAGTTTTTATTAGCTTCTGTATACTTTACAGTATATTAGATAAATGCTAATAAATTGTAATAGAAAAAAAAATACATATTTTACGTCATGCACACTTTAAACATTTGGCATCATGCCATCTGAAGCCTGGTTTTCACGAGAAACGGAAGCAACATACGCAGAGTCAGTATGCATCACTGAGTCTGCGTATACGTATTTTGCTTCCACTTCTTCTTCCGTTGCTCGCAAGCATTTTTACCCTCAATTGCAAAGCCGTCATTTTGTTCTATAATCGATCTTCATTGCACACAAACAATAGTGTCGAGTGGAGGTTGGACTTGATAAATACAATAAATGTATAAACGCTTCAAGTCCGACCTCGTTTTGAAGTGTAATGTATATCTCTATAATTTATTTAAAGTCGATAACGTAGGAAGTGGTTTCCCAATCTTCTGAGCTGGTGGCTCATGTTAAAAACGCTCGACAAAAGAGAAGAGAAGCTGTTATTTGGTAGCATTCACACGGCTTTGTGTTCATTTGTACGGTATACGTAAAGACGCGCGAGACAATCGTATCATTTAAATCGATCTTTACGTTTCCCACTACGATCGCTTTGCGTAATGGAGCGTAAGGCATTCTGGGTTGTTGAAAGCATTGCGCGCGCGCGCTTCAATTTGTATAGCTATTGCATCACAATGCCAAGTTATGTATCTTCTGGCCTAAAATGTCGCGCCTTTCTCAGCTAAGTTATGTTTCTACGGAGTTCACGTCAGCGTGTATTTTCTCACATTGCAGAATTTAAAGTTCATCGCCACACAGCTCTAGTGTTTTCAAATGCAGTTAACGAGGTGCAAAACCGTCTTCCTTTGTTTCTTGTTTGGTCTTTTGATATCGTTATACGATGAATGCGTTGCTAAGCACTTTGCCACGAAGACAAGGATTAACCTGGACAAGATGGATATTACTAAGGAATTAGTTGATGGTAAGTACATCTGAGTGGGGAGAAACTTATAAAGCGGTTTAGTATGAGTGAAAACGTACCGCGCCGTACCGTGATCGTGGCAGTGCCGTAATGTCTATAAGAACATTCAAAAAATCTGCTGTAACCGTACCGTGCAGTGACCGTGGCGTTTTCACAGTCATACGAAATTGGCTCTACAATCTATTGACATTCAATTGCAAGGGACGCATCGAAAGATTTTTCCTTCCTATTTTTTGTAACTCTGATGTCGCATCCCACATCCCAAATTTGCGGTGATCCCATGAAATTAGTTGTTCCCTGATCCCGACCTTAAAAGTTTTAATTCCTGATTTCAAATTCAATTTACAAAAATTCTTGATCCGCATTCAGTTAGCAGAGGTGAACAAAATGCAACGGCATTATAAACGAAGACTCTGCTCTATTTCGACAATTGTTTGCCAACAATAACATAGGCGGCAGAGCCTGTGTGTTGGGTGTGCCCTACTACCCCACTCTATAAAGCTGGGGGGAGGGGGTCAGTACCTCGCTTTTGGGTTGATTAATTTTGTATTTTGCGACGAAAAGTGGTGTAATTTCACGTTTTCATTTATTGAAATACTGATAAGCGCTGGGTCACTGAATGACTGATTTCTCTGTTTTAGAGGTTAACAAAATATTTAGTTTTAAAACATCTCCCCAATGAAAAAAAAATTGTTTATCCCTCACTTATACATAAATACATCTACGAATTGACAAAACGCTCACGATGTTAGAAATATATTAATGACCGATTTTTTACGAGTCTTGTTGGCTTATATACTTTATTCATATAATAATTGGTATATTACGCGCGTTCTGATTGGTCGAGAACCGTGTGTTATTACAGTACACATATGCACGCATAGGTGACAACTACACATATAAAATCTGAAACTTCGAAAAAAGTCGAAAATAATACTTGAAGGTCGAGCAAAATTTATATTTTGGAAACAAAACTAAAACCAAAACATAACGTAACATAACATAACATTTTATTGATTTTGTTTGAGAATATTACAAGAACACATAGCTTAATGCTAGCTAGTCGAGGCAGGTTAAAAGTTTGATATGAATTAGAGTGTTGAATATATATTTATAAGTAATACCATGACCCTGAGGGATATTAGTGATTAAATGTCCCCGAAGCCGAGGGAGGTTTAGTGGAAGTCCCGAGGCCGTAGGCCGAGGGACTTTTACTAAACCTCCCGAGGCTGAGGGGACATTTAATCACTAATATCCCGAAGAAGTCATGGTATTACTTTGTAATACCATGATCACCGAGGAAATAAACGAAAATATACTTCGCTGTTTGTTCATCCAAAACTTGAAAATATTATACAATTCTTTTACCAATTGTGTGTAACCCTGTTCTCTGGGGACCTTCGAAAATAGATTTCTTTGTTATATACTTACAATGAACAAGTATTTATAGGTTGTTAATCAATTCGAAAGCTAAATTGTTTTTCATAATGCTTCCTTTGCTTCGTTATGCCCATGCACAAAATAGAATGCATAGATCCCACACGCGTAAGAGTGTGCAGTGGTAAGAGGTATCGGTGCGTTAGAGAGTTATAGAGTTTCGGAACAGCGTGCAAAGTTGTCCCGATCGTCCCGATGATTGATATATGAGGGACTGTACCTCATGAATAACATGAGGGACGATTAGTTCTAATCGTCCCTCATTAATTATGGATGAGGGACGATTAGTTCTAATCATCCCTCATTCATAATTAATGAGGGAATATTAGAACTAATTTTCCCTCTTTCTATTCATGAGGGAGGGATGTTAGCGATTAAACGTCCCTCCAAAAACAATAGATCCCGAGGTGATCATGGTATTATACAAATAAACGCAAAATCTTGATATGAAGAGGGATATTATCTACATATAGTAAATGGATGGTTTAAATTATATATGTCTTATATTAATTGAAAAAAGAAATTATAAACACACTATTTCTGAAATAACTTTGGAATTTCAACGTAATAACCACTTGGTTTTGGATATCCCAGCAAGCTTAGCCGAATTTCTTTTTTGAAACAATGTTTTGACAAATTTCGAATGGAAGATGGGATTTCATTTTCACAATCGTACTCTCCTTCGAGAGAAAAACTCTTTCTGTATATTTAATCTGGAGAATTTGGAAGATTATTTTTCATAGAAGACCTTGTTTCATAGAAATAAATCTCTTTGATATGGACAAAACTTGAATGCATAATGCAACTGATTTGAAACTGTCTGTCTATTGATGAACTGCTGATTTGAAAACTGTCTTCATTGTCGTCGCCCGTAGTCGTAAACAGATCGAAGCACAACAGAAATTTCGAGGGGTAACTTTGGGTGTTGAAATTTGCATGCATGTAGAATAACTAAACAACTATTCCAAGTATTTTATAGTTGAATGCTCTTGAAAATTTTGGCCGGCCGTTGAGGGCCCGGGAGAGAACAGCAGGTTTGACAACTATCACAGGGTCGTCACGCAATGCGTCACGCAATGTGTGACGACTGCTAAATTTAGTAGTTTTAAGGCCCGGACACACGGTGCAACTTTTCCCGAAACATTTGTTGAAACACCGCGCACAACACGGTTGCACCGTGTGTCCACCACTGAAACATCTCGTGCAACAATATTCGCGCAACTCAAGCAGTGCCTACCTTGCTCGTGTACACTGTGACAAACGCTTTTCATTGGACGAGAGCTTTAGCGGTGTGGCACGATTTGTTGCAGATGTGGTCACACAATGCAACATCTCGTGCAATGTTGCGCGCAGCAGTTCTGGACAGTTGCAGAAGTAGAACTCGATATTACTTCCTTCTTGCGACTGTTGTGCGCAACGTTTCGCGAAACATTGGAATGGGTGGACACACGCTGCAACATTGTGTTGCGCGCGATGTTTCAGCAAATGTTTCAAGAAATGTTGCACCGTGTGTCCGGGACTTTACGGGACCACTTACCCGATATAAGTTTACGGGTATTTCTCAAAGTGCACGTTATTTTCAATTTCTATGAATTTATTTACAGGCCAGCTGGTGCTCGCGCACTCCCGTGTTTTATCAGGTCTTTCGAGAAACAGGCTCCAGGCCTTTACATTTTCTTTATGGCAGCTTCGCGATAGAGTTCGGCCGTTCGTAATGGATAGTTGCAGGTTCGAATCTCGACGGATTCGCTCAACTTTTTTTATTCTCTAATCAGCCTAAATATTGATTGGAAAATCGAACTACAGCTCAGATCAGAGTCATTGAGCGAATCCGTCGGGCTATACTCGAACCCGCCACCTTCCCGTACGCACGGTGCACAGGCACCCCAGGCAATCATTTAGAGCAGCGCGTAACTGATCAGCGTACAAAGCAATGCGAAGCAAATGTAAGGGTTCGGGTTCGAATCCTGCATGGAATTATTTTTTTTCGCCTTGTTATATGTAGTAAATATTATCTTTTCATCTTTTTGTATGCTTTTTCTGGTTTTGAAGCGTTTTAAGCTGTTTTTTTATTTTATTTTTCTCCCCCCTTACATAGAAGAGGAACATTCGGTTTATACTTCATGGCTGAATGTCCACATAGTCGCTCTAACAAACCCACATTCAAACATTCGTATCTTCGCGGGGAAAAGCTCTTTTGACTCAATACTTTCTAGAGTTACATAGATTTAGTTGTTGTTGTTTTTAGGTACAAGCACTTTTATCTTATCTGATGCTATGCGGAAACCGACTTTATTTATTTTATCGATGACGTCACTGAAATCGATCTATACTCAAATGACTTATTCCCAAAACTTGCATACCAGGATAGTTCACGGTAAATTTTCAAAATGTCCAACGAAATTGCTCTAAATCGTCAAACTTCTCAGCAAACCTCTGGTGCCCAGGGTACTGACAACGCAGCTATGGCACAGAACAACAGCATCATAAATACTGCAGGAGATGCTGAAATAGCTTACGGAATTCGAAGCACCAAGCTCAATTGGATTCTCATCATTTTAGTCGTGGTATTGGCATTACTTGCGGGTGTTTTCATTGGCCTCTACGTCCACAGGGGACGGAGATTAAGCTCCCAAGCTGAAACACCAACACCAACCAACACAACTTCAACATCAACACCAACACTTATCCCAGACTATTGCAACTCCTTGAGTTGCGTAAAAGTTTCCTCTAGTAAGTTTTTATTTGCTTTAATAGTTGAGGGTCTCAACAGTGTGGCCTGAATTCGGTTTATAAGTGTTTACATTTGCTAGTACAGGAGCCCCTTGGCTTGGATCATTGAGATGCTTTAATAGTTGAGGGTCTAACCGTTGACAACCGTCCAATGATCAAAATTTACCCGTCAAGCGTCAAATTATCCTGGAGTTCCTGGAGATCAGTGGTTTTGATTCACTCTGAGCTAGGGTTGATCTCGGCATTTTTGTATTTTTATTTTTTCAGGCCTATGAATAAACTAGCCTTTTCTAATAGAAAGTGAAATGCTGCGAGCAGAAAATAGCTGGTGTATCCACATTAGCAGAACTGTTCCCCTAAAACTCACGAAAGTACACCACTGTCTGATATATCTTTCTTGACAAAAATATCAGAGAAAACCCCAGGAAGGAGTCAAAGCCTTTGGCCTGGTAAATGTTCACATTTTTAAACTATTTAAATAACTGTGATCGATGTCATATTTCCGCATGCATTATCAATTACTGCTTCTTCGATGTTTCCTCAAATGCCTCTTCCTGTGCGTATATTCCTTTTATTTCATGGTGAAATATTAACCCCTAGAGGACGAAGGTCTGTTTGTTTATTTTGGCCATGCTTCAAAGGAAAACGATCTAGAAATTATTCCGACTCGAAACTGTTGTTTCGAAACACCAAAGGCTCGCTGTTTCTCGTTCTTGGCGGTCGGCGCTTTCGATTGATAATCAAACAGCGTGGCCTGAATTCAGTTTTGGCCATTTGCTAGTACAGGAGCCCCTTGGCTTGGATCATTAAGCGAAAAAAAAAATTGTGAATAGACGATGTTCTGGAAGTATTTAGAGGTTGGAAGCGAATTGGCCAATTGCAAAACGAGCAGTGAAAAGGTACTAGTTTCTACATTTTATGCAATAGGCCATATGCACTAACAGGTCACGTGACCCTATCTCCCCTAAATCAAGCAGCACCGTCAAAATGAACGCCAGAAATAGTAAAAGTGAAAAGTTCCAGTTTATAAGATGAATAAGAGAAAAAAGGGCAGTAAATTTAAGACTGGACATTTTCTTAAAATTCGTTCGAAAAAACGCGTTAGATGGCACGAGCTTGCCCTCCAACGCGTTTTTCCGAATGACTCCGTTAAGAATGAATCCGTCATTTCTCCTGTATTACACCTTATGAGCTGAAACTTTGTACTTTTACTAATATCGAGGTGCACTTTCTATTCTTGGAGTTCATTTTGACGGTACTGCTTGATTTAGGGGAGATAGGGTCACGTGACCTGTCAGTGCATATGACCTATTAAGAAATTAAATAAACCCATAACATGAAAGAGCGCATCAAAATATGCAAGATAACCAATTTTTATTGTAATTGGTCAGATATTTCTACTGCAGTAAGCTTTCAAAGATTCATAAAATTACAAGGCAATGTATATGGTTCGGGTGGACAGTGTCCGCCACCATACATTTCTTTGTAATTTTTCACATATTTAAATGGGTTCCATTTGCTCAATATTCCACACAATACAATGAAACTTCGAAAACTTGTATATTTTGATTTTGATGTTGTGGAGTTTATTTTTTCATCACATTTAACGTAGAAACTAGTTCCCAGTCCCCTTTTCGTTTTGCAATTGGCCAATTTACGCCCGACGCTCAATCGTTAAAAATCTATATCGACTTCCCAATCGATAAGACGTTAAAAATCTTGATTGATCGTTTAAAATCGATGACACACCGCAAAAACGAACGATTTTTTTTCTGTGATTAATTTTATCGATTTTAACGATTCAGTAACGTGGACACACATACTTCTCAAGCGATAACAGCCCTCTACGGTCCGGCACTGGTTCATTCATAAGTCTAATAAGAACGTTAATTAAAATTGTTTATGAGAATACGGTTCTGGACTTGATTCATTTTCAAAAATGCACAACAAGATTTATTGCACAAGTTAACACTGAAAGGTTTTCGATTTAAACCGTGACACGTTTCAAAACAATATTTCGCGGAACGTAACAACGAATGCCCCACACCATTTTACCCAAGCTTGACTGACGTCCTGGCTTAGTTGTTTGGTACTTCCTGATTTGAGCGGCTTCAATCAGACAGCTTTGGATTTTTGACGAAACGTGTTTACTTTTGTAGTATAAACACAGTATTGTTTTCGTTGTATAGTCTCAATTTAATTTGCATGTCTTGCATGTGAGGCGCTCTCAACGCAAAGGTTTTATGCAAATGAAATTAGAGCAGAGGCGTCCCTCAAATGAAGGCCATACCTTCCGTGACCGTTGCAGCACAGTGGTGTTTTAAAATCAGCCGAGATAAACTGAATTTGGCTTTCGTTAAAAATCGGTAAAAAATAACGATTTTGACACACTTTAACGATTTTCACCAATTTCATAAAGAAACTTTTATCGGTATCGATTTTGAACGATTTACTACGTCGGGATTTACGACGGTCACAAATGGCGGCAAGGTTTTTTAATGTGTGATGTCTTAATGATGAAGCTTCCCTGGTCGTTCCGTAGTGGATTCCAGAACCCACCAAGGCAATTTGGACCAGTTTTGACTTCTAAAGAATGCAATATCTAAAACAGGAAATCTGGGCTAAACGATGTCGAAAATTTGTATAATTACCCTCAATGCTGTTTCGATCGAGCACAAGGAAAAAACCTGTTTCCGTTAGTAGAAAAACAAACGGCTGTTGCTCGGCTCTTCGAAGAGGTAAGATAGAAAACACGATGAAAATCACAAAAACTAGGTCAAAACTTTTCTGTGAAAGGCGACTTTTGCTTTTTAAGGAAGGTTTTCCATTAAGAATCAAAGAGAAAAAGCATATTTCTGAGTGTTGATCTACGACGCGCAAAATACACATTTTTAGTTCAGTTGTGATAAAACAAACGTTATCAATATCTTACAAAAATCCGGACTCAAAGTGGTCTGTTTCGCTGTCAAAGTTTGATAGCAAAAGTTAGCAAAAGCAATTAGCCTTTAGAATCGTGTTTCTCGAAGTGTAAAAGGTATAATTTTTTTAAAAAGGTCCGGTCAACTTATTCACCTTAGCTGTTTGTGAAGAGCGGTAGATTAATTAAGGCCCACAAAATTTTACACCATTTTTAACCCTACTACACTTTGTCCCAGCAATTCCATCCATTTTCAACATACGTTACAAAATATAATAACTAAATGTGACCATTACCTGTTTGGATTGATGCCTACCCATACAGTGGGAAGAGAAACTTGAAATTATTTTATTGATTCCGCCTCTGGCCCGAAAACCGTTTTGAAATAGTAGTATATGTCAATAGCAAACAATGAGGTCAAATCAAGGCTCAGGGCCAAATATGGTCAAATGAAATACTTATTACGATTTCTCGTTTTGGATTGCATTGTGCGTGATCATCAGCTGATCATTCAACTGATTGGTCTATAGACTCGGCTGGTCTGCGCATCATACGTAACACAGGAATCCCATTGTGACAAATAGTAAGATTCTCTCGCAGAAATATGACAAGAATCCATTCCTTAGGACCAAGAAACTCAAAATATAATACGTTGTTGACAGATATCCTGCTAAAGACGTCCCTCCGCACCAACCCATTCTCTTTCACGACATGCAGAGGTAGCCTGTGTACAGCCGTTTCCCACCCTTCCCCCCTACGGGGAAAAACCGTGAAAAACCGTTTTTCCCCGTAGGGGGAGAGGGGTGGGAAACGGCTGTACACAGGCTAATGCAGAGGCAACAAAAACCAGAATAAAGTAATTGTCTCCGACGGGGAGGGGGGAAGGGAAAGAATATACCTTATTCACGCGAGCTGATTTTTAGATCAGAAAGGTGAGATCTTTCTCATAAGAACACCTGAAAGGTTATGTCCAGAACATCATATCTGGAGGTGTTTAACAGTTTAGGATGAAAGCTCAAAAAGAGATCAGAGATAAGATTTAGAAAGTTTAGTATGGGAATTTACCGCGTTCAGAGCCTCGTTTTCATGTAAAATCAGAAAAGCATGACTCCGCAAGGACACAACATTTTGCCATAAAACTTTCACATTGTTCTTATATAGATATCCTCTTTTAGAGGAAAGAGTTAAACCTTGAGATTAAGCAATTTGGAAAATTCCTGTACGCATGAGGGCAAAATCCTACATATACTAAACTATATAAATCCCATCTCTGAGATCTTTTTGAGCATTTATCCTCAACTATTAAAAATATCTAGATATGTTGATCTGCACATGACCTTCCAGGTGGTACAGACTGTTCTCATGAGAAAGATCCCACCTTTCTCATCTAAAGAATACGGTACATTCTTCCCCTTCCCCCGTCCCCGTCGGAGAGAATTTCATTCTGTTTTTTTTTTTGTTTTTGTTTTTTGTTTGCCTCTGCCGAAAGAGATTGGGGTTGGTGCGGAGTGACGTCTTTAGCAGGATATCTGTCAACAACGTATTATGTTTTGAGTTTCTTTGTCCTAAGGAATGGATTCTTGTAATTTCTGCGAGAGAATTAGCCAGCAGCTTACAATTTGTAACAATGGGATTCCTGTGTTACGTGTGGTGCGCAGGTCAGAGCCGAGTGAACGATGATTTATGATTTATGACGTCATCGAAATATGCATGGAATGCATGATCACAGCAAAATTCTAGTCCTACGACTAGACTCAGCTGCGTTTTCGAGGAAGGGAACTTCTATTATTATTCAAATTATCATGCTAAATCCAGGGTTTTCTGTTTGTGGAATTTCACGTCTTCTGGAATTTCACTTCTTTCAAGCGCATTTGTCAGTGACAGAGTTAAATTGTTGACCCCATGTCATATCTTCATGGAAATACAATCATACTATAAACGCGTTTAGCAGGAAGACAGTGTTTTTAATGAGTTTTTCAGCGCTGTTGTATCCTCAAGTTCATCCGTCGTATCAGGTTGTTTACTAGGCTCGCAGCATTTCACTTTCTATTAAAAATGGCTAGTATTTTTTTATCCTATTGGATTCCGGACATTATTTACAGGGAGGGGGGCTGGTGCAAATCGAGGGATTTGATCGGGTACTCTCTCCGACCTTGTTATATTCAGTCTTACGTAAATGACATTATCAGTGACTCAGTAATCTACATTCTGTCCTTTATAACGTCTGGTAAAGCCTTATTTAACAGACTTTCGTTGATCATAGGCTTAATTAGTCTGTTGACATTATACCATGGAGGGGAGGGGAGAGATCTCGAAAGCGGGTACGATGGGACGGGGGTTGAGCTCTTGCTGCTGTTTGTCAATTAACATGCTATTGTCTCGTAAAATAGAATTATCAAATTTCGAGACAAATTGAGATTTGAGATCAAAGCGTGCAATTACGGAGTTGGCTCAAGTTTAGTAGCTTGTTTAGCTCAGTAAGATGGGAAAACCAAACATGGAAATGGGCGATCCTTCATCCTCTCAGGTGGCACTAACTGAGATAAGTTATGGCAGTGAGAATTCGAAACTCAAATGGTTTCTAATCTTCCTAGTCTTCGTGTTGTTGGTTATAGCAGGGGTTTTCATTGCACTTTACATCCTCGAGAGACAAAAAACAAGCTCTACGCCTACCCCAACACCAGCCGTAACTGAAACAGAATATTGCAAATCCGAAGGCTGTGTTCAAGTTTCTTCAAGTAAGTCTGTTTTGAATTTGGTCGAGGTTGGTTGTTATGTGAACGGTTTCAAATAGCGCGCGGTGTTGAATTACGCTTTAAAACGTACCTCGAGGCTTATAACTATTGTAATTTAACAATATAAGCTATTGAACGCTAGTTGCTGTTTTGCCCGGGTGTTTTGCTAGAGTTTGCGTGCAAATCCAGATAAAAAATACTGATAACTAAAGTAGATTTGAGGCTGTGTCTTGTGGTTAACGAACTAGATCGAAACCTTTTATAAAGGAATTATCAGTGTTAAACTTCCTCGTACTGTTAATATATCACTTTTTGTAATTTGTATTTTATTAGTAATCAAGTAATTTAGATTCTTCATTGATTTTGATGTGGAAGATAAGTTGTTTACAGGCAGATAATTTAATAATTCAATGATTCGTGTTTGAAAAAAAACCTCCCTTCCACTGCTCAGTAATAGTCTATAAACTTCGTGTTTTACGATTGGTTTAATGTTGTTTTAAATGCTCCTCATTAGCTCCCAACTGAGAAGTTTATTCATACGGTCAATAGGTCTCTACACTTCCATTTCATTCAACACCTAGTGCAACATTTAAAATACGCGTTCCGCCAGACGAAAGAGGGATTTCATGGCAGCCATGTTTGTGGACAAGTACAATAGAAAGTTTTTGAATTAGAAAAGATTTCTTTTCTCTTGGGAAAAAAGCTCTATTATTTTGACCACAAACATGGCTGCCGTGAAATCCCTCTATATCCCGGCAAACAAAGTCGGAGTTTTCTGTACTTATCTATGTTATAAACACTTTGTTGGCTTCCCGGTGCCTTGAACCAAAATTAGTCTTGCTGGACGCGTAATTATGGGTGGTAACTTAAATTCCAAGTGCGACATTTGAGTACTATCTAAAGGATCCTACCACTCGACCTTCAGATAAAATTGCATCCTTTCAACAAAATATCAATTCACTATTGCAGAGTATATATATAGCATGGAATGCTTGTAACTGGAATGAATTCGTGCGGATTTTTGGCTTCTGAATAGATTTTGTGATTTCCGTCAATGGATTTGTAGCCAATAAAACAATCATGCTTCTACTATTTCATTTGAAATGCGACACTCATTTATTGCGAAATGCTCTTCACATTCTTCAAGATCTGTATCTTGATTACCGTAAGTATTTGATTAAATTTTTGTGTCAACAATTTGACCTTCTACTAACATTCTTTGGTTACTGCGAAAATTAAAGTCAACATTGGCTGAATATCTTAATTTTGTTGCCATGGACGTGTAAACAATCTCTACCTCTCACGCTACCACAGAAGAACGCTTTTCCCATTTTTCAACTTAAAAAGTGTGTATTTAGAATCATTGATCATTTTAATGGCTTGCAAATTGTTGTGCGACTTTTCTGGCTTGTATTTAAAAGGGCTATTTGCCATGTGTCATAGATTTAAATTAGGTTAAATCCTACTCAGACCTGTACAGTGGATATTGTAAATATTGACCTCATCTGATGTCATAGTAGTTTAACAAAGAGAGGTGATTAGAAATGTCACTTGTTTTAGGGCCTGCACGCACGAATGATCAGTTTTATTATCGGTTTATAATGACGGCGTTGGGAGAATATATATTCAGGTATTGGCTCCGTCGCTGCACGACTCCCCCCCCCCCCCCCCCCCAATACCGAATATATTTTCTCCCATATAGCTGTCATTATAAACCGACAATGCCGTCTCAAAATCGAGTTTAGTTTATAAAAATATCTACAGATACATAAAATACAAAAGGTTATGGACAAAGTGAAAGAGAGTGAGAAAGAAAGAATGGGCATAAAACTAAGTGTATGAATACTGGATCATCTAGTACCTATTTAAAAAACGAGTTTTTAATGAGCCTTTTGAAGCAATTTAGCTTCTTCCGTTGGCAACACTCGCGGGTTTTTGTTGTTGTTGTTGTTGTTGTTGTTGTTTGGGGGGGGGGGGGGGGGGGAAGCTGTTTTTTGGTCTTCCTGAGCTGTGTTGCGAAGTCTCCGATAACTAGCATAAGAATAGATGCTGGCGAAACGATTTCCGGAATCTTAATACTAAACGTTTTATATATCGTGCAAGAGATTCTTGACCTTATTATCTTGATGTGTGTTTCGTTACTACCCACCCACCGATAACCTACCGCCGATAAGCTTACCATAATCTTCGGGCAGGCATCATAATCAAAAATATCTCACACGTAAGGGACGGCCCATTAGATTTTTTTTTGGAAGAGGGGGGGGGGAATTTTTTTGTACAGGATTTTTTTTTTTCGGTCCTTCGTGGCGGTACAGGAATTTTTTTTTCCAACATGCACGAAATGTTTTTCTTCCTTTAAGGCTGTGCTCGAATTTTTTTTGTTATTGCCCAACACCCCCCGCCCCTCAAAAATCTAATGGTCCGTCCCTAAGGGAGAGGGTAGGGAGAGCGCTTGTCTACAATAGATAAAGAGGTCATCTTGGATGCATGTACTCATTTTACAGAGCAGTTTTCGTGTGAGTCATGATACGGACCACGTGCTCGCCGTGTGACCGTGTCAGCGCCGTAATGTCTCAATGAAGGCATTCGAAATTCCTGCCGTGATCGTGCCGTGACGGTACCGTGGCGTGACCGTCACATCTTCACAGTCATAGTAGCAGCTCTGCTCTACAGGGCCTACAGAACACTGTAAAAGTGAAAAAGTGCAGTACGTGCATTGTGGGTAAATTTTAACGTCATCAGGATAGAATGCCGTGAAGCATTATGGGTAACTCTTTGCAATACGAAATGCATCAGTCGATTAGTCCAGCATTTTATGGGTGCATTGTGGGTAAATTATGACGTCAATTGGACGCACGCATTATGGGTAATCGAAACATACGCCCAGTCTACGATATTCAAATGTTCAAACTACCAGATTTTCGCTGAATTAATTTTGGCTGGTTTGTCGGCTGACTAAAGATGCAGTAATCTCACATGTACAGGCGAAACTTATTTTTTGACAGAAGGGCAAGTTGATCATACCACAGTCCAATATAAGGAAATAATTATTTTCGGTCCTTTTCGCCGCCAAAACACCAGTGGTCTGGAATTTCTTATCTTTATAATATTACATGGTGTTCGTGTTGTGTATTCACCTGCCTAGAGAATGCATGCATGTTTAAAATAGAGCCGAACTAAGAGCATTTTTAATTGTAGTACATTTTATTTGTATGGTCCTTACTGAATCGAATTCGCGGCAACTCTACTGATATTGTTAGTCTGCTTCAAGTATCTTAAATTTTACATGATATCACAACAAAACATAGAATTTTGAAATCTTGCTGGCATCTTATGTAATCACGCGGTTACCCAATCAAACATTAATTCATTGTTTCACAGGCCTAGGGATTTTGGTTTGTCTCGTTTAGTTAATAAAATGAAGAATATTATTGTACTAATCCGATCGCGGTGATTCTAAGTCAGTTTTAGATGTTGTCTTGTGGTAAAGATTAAATGAGACAGTGTGCAATAACTACATGATTTTGTTTGCCCATATATACAACTTGTTAGGCGGGAAATTAACCTATTATCTCTCCTCTCCTCTCCTTTCTCCTCTCCTCTCCTCTCCTCTTACTTGGTACAGTAGTTCTGAGTCGCCTTTGAAGTTAATTCCACATTACACACAACAAAACCTGATTGGTCGTTAATATCATTAACAATATCTGGTTTTGTAAATCAAGAGCATTAAATCTTATTTTGTTTGAAAACAAGTAAATTTTTATGTAACAGCAAGGCCCGCCCCTCTTATAATTCTCTAGTATTCACAATGCGAACAAAAAACCCTGGTTCACTGATTCGTGAAGTTCCCTTTGTACTTGAGAGCGATGTAAATAAGCGAGCAGACCATTAGGTACCAGTAATTTGACTGTGAAATTATTTGCAGTATTGACCTAAGTTCTTGCCTCTGTCATATCTAGAGCTATAAGAGAGCTTATGTAAACTACCAGTACTGTTTTACGTTGAAGTTTGCTCGCTTGTTTTACACACAAGGAGCTTATTAACTCACGAACTGTAATAACCCAAGCTCATCTAGAAACCACAGCTGCGTATTCGAAACGTTCCACCATGATGAACGAAATCAATTCTTACGATGCCGAAAAGCTGAATATTTCGATACCAGACGAAACTAATGGAGATGTCGACGTCGAAGTCATCACGCCGGCAAAATCTGGGTTTTTGGGGTCTCGGAGGTTTCTATACGTAGTTATAGCTGTTCTTGCCATTCTTCTTCTAATCTTCTTCGTCTTGTTGCTGTGGTTTGCCCTTTCAAAGCCTGAAGAAAAAGATATTTGTAAAACAGCGTCTTGTATATTTACGTCTGCAGGTACGAAAACAGAAACTTTCAACATTTAGGTACTATCTTGTTGAGTATCTAATGTCATAAATCTGTGCTGTACTGCCACTTGACTTACTGATTGTTTTCTAGTTCTTGATTACAAGAATCGTCTCGTGTTTCGAATTATCTTTATTTTGTAACCGAATTTTGGTCAAAGACGAATTAGTAATTACTGCTTTCGTAAGGACTCAAAAAACACTTTCTGATACAAGTTCAAAGTAATTCACAGACTCTGTTCGTTTTTGTTCAAATTCACTGAGCCGTCAGAAAGCATTAGTATTTGACATTGGCCTCCAATAGTGAGCTTGTCTGAAAATCAAAAACTCGGAATGCATTAAGACAATAAAGTGTTTGATATAGGAAAAGGGACTTAACTCTCTAATCTCTTTTCGTTTATCTTGGGAACTACATTCTCTAAATCCTTATGTTTTTTATTGGATCTTCGATGATTTCGATTCTTTGTTTATATTTCTCGCATCTGGCTCTCATATACAAATTTCCGTTTCCAGTTTGAAGTTTGGTTTTCATATTCACAAAAACAGAGATTAATCGACTTAAAGATTGACTCAATGTACGAGTAATTAACACTCGTGCAGGGCTTGGCAGATTAAAATCATTTGCTTGTTCCACATTTAATCGCAAATCTAGAAGCTGACAGTTTTGACTTCAGGAGTGATTTTTTTTTTGCCGGCTTTTTTTATTTTCATCTGTAACTTTTCCTGTATTGACGGAAAGGGAAGGACATTATTATTTAATGACTTGCAACTCAGCTGTCCAATATTTGCCAAAATAATTTGCTTCTAATCTTTGAATCTTTGGAACTAAAACGAATTATCCAACCACACATTTTGTTATAGACCAGTTATCTTTGAACCAGCGCCTTGGTTATAATAAATGCGAATAAGATTTGCAAACCGCTAACAATTATCATCTGTGTCAAACATAAGCTTTATATTAGCAAATTCTAGAGGGAGACGGATATTAGAGAGGCAGAACGAGTGATGACAGAAAAATTCGACTGTACACGGAACCTCGGAATTTTTGCGGGTTACTTGAGCATTGTTGAGAGATCAAATTGAAGGAATACGATAATTAAAGGACCTTAAAGCGATAAAATGGAAAGGGAGAAAGAAAGAAAGAGAGGAAGAAGGAAAGAAAGAATAAATAGAAAGAAAGAAGGAAGGAAGGAAGGAAAGAAGGGAGGAAGGAAGGAAAGAAAGATGGAAAGGAAGAAAAAGAAAAAGAAATCTGAGGTAAAAAAAGACTTGATCTAAAGGAAAACTACGATCGAACTAACAGAAACGGAGACGAAATACAAAATTAAATTTGAGAAAATTGTACATTACCTTAAGAAGTATAAAAGTTCGAAATTTCATCGTTCTACAATTTAATTTCATTTTTCATTATCTTTCCTATATTGCGGACACAACATTATGACACCTGTGCTACGTAATTACCCATGTTCTCGTAACCGCACGATAATTTAGCAAATTGATAGCTCGTTACACCATCCATATCTAATATTAACTCCCAACCTCACATATTCTTAACTATATTGCACTTTTGTCTTTTTTATTGGTTTTTATTTCATACTAAGAGGAACAAACCACCATTCTTATTAATATCTCTGTTTTGTTCAGTTCAAGAAAGACGACTAAAATTAAAAATCGAATTCATAGAACAATGCATCGATAACTCTAAACTGTGAACTGAATTAAGTAACAGAAAATCTATGTTGTCCTAATTTAAATGACGAGTTGGTATAACCAGCAAAAATCCGTTCGACCGCACTATCTCCGGGCGTTGAATCAATAAACCCTGATACTGTTTTCCTAAATAGTTATGTACTTAAGAAGAAATGATTCTACTTCTTCTTTATTCAGTATTTCAGTTTGCCGTCGGCCCCTTACATACGGTAAAACTTCTTTAAAGGACATCAAAAGGCCGAAGAAAAGTGTCCTTAAAATTGAGACTAGGGCGAGATTGCGTTTGGATTCTATCTTATAAGAAGCCGGAATTTGATGCGCATGCGCACTTGGGCTACATATCTTTGCGTCTGTACTCTAATAGATGCAGAAAAAAAGTACGCCATGAGATGAAATCGAGCATAAAATACTACTAACGGCAAAAAATCAGATCCAGATTGGGCCGGCCCCTATGGATATCAGCCCAGTTGCTGAATAGGCTACCCTGTTGAAATAAAGTCTATTATTATTAGATTCAGATTGACCAACGTGAACGTTTTTGAAACAGCTATATGTAAAAAAAAACGTTAACCCGGTAATTTAAGAGCTCCACCTATAGTCTAGACTATATACAGCTATACAAAATACGTTGAATACTGGATTCTGCATACTGAATAGTGCATTCAAAGACCAAAATGCCTTGTAGTTATACACTATGTTTTGGAGATGGCATAGTGAAAACCTCTATAACAGCTATAACTAAAGCGAATGAGTGGCAAAACGACAATGGAAACAATCAACAATGCAATTTGTAAGTCTTGGAATGCACTATTCATATGCAGAATGCAAATTCAGTATTCAACGTTTTTTGAAATAGCTGTATACTTTATATTTATGTTGTGTATTTTTCTTTAGGAATACTTGCGGGCATGAATAGCACTGTTAATCCTTGTGACGATTTCTACGAATATGCGTGTGGCAATTGGATGAAGAACAATCCTATCCCCGACACCAGAACATCTTGGAGTCAGTTTAAGATTCTATACAAACGAAATGAAGGAATGATGAAGCAGCTCATTCTAGATCCTAAAACGCGGACGAAATACAGCAAGGTACATTTCCTAGCTCAGCGCAATTTACCGTTTAGACATTCAAAGCGACTGTTGCCATTTAGAGATTGACAGCGTGTTTAGCCGTTCAGCCAATCGCAATGCGTTTTGTCATTTAACCAATACTGAGCTTAAAGCTTTCCGTAAACGACAAACGGTAAACGGCGGAGAGGATAACGTCATATACTTTTTTCGCGTTTGACGTTGGCATTTTAGGTAAGTTATTTCGCGTTTGACGTAAACGAGAAAAGTTACGTTCAAAAGTCCAAACGCGATTCTCTAGGCGCGAAAAAAGCAGGTCACGTGATCGTCTTTGCCGTTTCCCGTTTATGTGAAGCTTACGTTCTCTGTTACAGCGCTTTTTCCCGTACAGCCAATTACCGCGCGTTTTTTCGTTTAGCCAATCACAACGCGTTTTGCCGTTAACCCAATCACGTAGCATTTTGCCGGTTAAGGCAATCACAGCGTTTTTCCGTTTAGGGTTAGGGAATCACAGTGTTTAGCCGTCTAGCCAATCACAGCGCGTTTTACTATTTAGCTAATATCAGAGCGTTTTGCCATTTAGCCAATCACAGTGTTCAGCTGTCTAGCCAATCACTGCGCGTTTTACCGTTTAGCTATTCACAAAACGTTTTGCCATTTAGCTAATCACAGTGTTAAGTCGTCTAGCCAATCACTGCGCGTTTTACCGTTTAGCTAATCATAAAATGTTTTGCCATTTAGCCAATAACAGTTTTTAGTCATCTAGCCAATCACTGCACGTTTAGACCTTAAAAAACAGCGCGTTTAAACCTCTAAATCACTCTTAGTCCCAGATCAAACGTCGAACTTTGCATGTGAAAAAGATGGTGTCCTTTGTTCTTCACGTGTAAAGCTAGACTTTAGACCTGGCTCCAGGTGGATAACACTATCCGTTTGCTAAATCCTTATCAAGTGCATAAACTTATTGGTAAACACAATCATTTCGTCTACTGGATAAGGATTTATCCAACAGATAGCGCTATTCACCCTTCGTACAACCGGAGCCTGGTCCTTAACCCTCCAAAAGACTATAGAGATGTAGTTTTCGGTAGCTAACAGTTATCGATTACGATCATTTTCGATGACTACTCTACACAATAGAGCAAAGTAACTGTCGATAACAAGCTGCATGCGCGCATTTTTTATCGAAAATTAAAAGGGGTTTTCGTTTAGAAAATGGGAAACTCCTTAATCGTGTTTGTTTTGTTATTGAGAAGGTTTTGTCATTGATCACGCTGCGATTTAAGTTGTTGATATTTTTAGCCATTGATAACAAATAACTCTCGACACTTATTTCCCTAATGCGTGGAGGCCAGGCGCTTAGGAAATTCTACATTTTGTTTTCAGAACAAGGCAGTCTTGAAAGCGTTTGACTACTATGACGCATGCGTGAACGAATTAGCGATCGAAAAGCTGGGCGCGAAGCCATTACAAGATCTCATTAAGGACTATGGGTCGTGGAATGTAACAGACAAGAACTTTAGTGCCTCAAGCTGGGACTTCATGGGAACATTCGTAAAAATTCAGAAATACCTTTCAATAGCACCGCTGTTCAACATGTTCGTGGCCGCAGATTTAAAAGACTCAACGAAGAATGTGATTGTGGTAAGGTTATTACGTCATAGATAACCCGCTTTATGGTAACGATGACGTACATGGTGTTCTAGATGACGGATATTTAACAAACAAATAGATTCCACTTTTCCGTGCGTCTGTATTCTAATAGATGCACAAATGACGTCAAAATGTGGTGAAACAAAAAAGTACGCTACGAGACGAAATCGAGTGACGTGACTGTTGTTCTTACCACATTTTGACGTCTTCTGTGCATCTATTAGAGTACAGACCCATGGAAAAATGAAATCTATTTGTTTTATATAATATTTATCGAAACATTTCAACCAATCAGAGCGCGTGTAAGATTCAGTGACGTCATCTATGTGTGTGTACTGTAATCACACATGCTATCAACCAATCAGAGCGCGCGAAATATACCAGTTATTATATAAATTGTTTTAGACGGCGCGCCACATCGATTTTGCACGTAACATTGCAGAAGATAGATATACGAGTCCTACTTTTACTCGCTACCCCTGCGCGTAACTGATTATACGTACGAAAAATTTAACGTAACAAATGTTCCAGGAAACGTAACACGCAATGTTTCGTTATGTCCCTGACAAACGATCCAACTTTTCTTGCGACTTTTTCTGCAACTTTTCGCACAACACATAGTTACTGCACCGTGTGTTCACCTCTGCAACAGTTGCAGGTTTAGGATCGAGTTCTACTTCTGCAACGTTTTTTGCAACGTTGCACGCGACATTGCAGAGGAGGACACACGGTGAAACTGTATTGCGAACAACGTTCCTGAAAAAGTTGCATCGTTTGTCCGGGCCTTAAGACCAAAGTTTCTCTACAAGTGAGGTACTTTAAAGATATTAGCCCCATTAATTTTACGTATGTTTGATGAACACCCGATCACCCGTTATCCAATCCGTAGAAGAATGCAAACATCGTTGATAAAGTACAGGCTTTTTGGACCCCCCCCCCCCCCAAAAAAAACTTTGTCGGGAGGTTAAGGGGCTTTTTCAGATACGTAATTAGGTCTTTCCAGGAGCCTCCTGGTGTTTTGAGAAACGCCCCCCTCACCACCCCCGCTTTGGTCCTTTTCACAGAACTTGACAACGTGACCAATCTCAAAATGGCCGAAGGGAATTCGAGAGAAATTATAACATTTAGTATTTAGTCAATTTATTGGATATTAGAACATCCAATTAATAATTCGATATTATGTTTGTGCTCCCTTACAGTCAGTTAGGCTCTGTTATAGGAAGCCTGTACCACAAAAACAAGTATATCTGAGTCCGGGGGGGGGGGGGTACTCAACCCCATTTTGGATAGGGGTGTGCCGCCGGAGTTCTAGAAACCTGACCCTGTTTAAGACACTCGAAAGTGAAAAAATCATACCCTGTTCAAGACAAAAGAGAAAAAAATCGACCCTAGCCTCGTCATTTGATTCCGATCCGTTGCATATGATTAGACAAAAAACGGCCGAGGAAGCGCTTTTTTTTAATTTATTTTGAATATAGTACCCTATCTATTATAGATCCTGTTTAAGACAATTTTGGGTAAAATGTATACCCTGTTCAAGACAGCAGGGTCAAAAACCATACCCTATCCAGCGGCACATACCCGTATAGCAAATATATGGGAGTAACCCCCCCCCCCCCCCCGATCTGAGTTCAAGCATTGATATAATATTTTGTTTTCTCTACACAGTTTGACCAAAGTGGCACAGGACTTTCCAGGGAGACATATTTCTTCAATACTAGCTATCATGCAAAAGTAAGAAACAATTTTACGAGCTACCATTAGAGTATGTAGATTTCAACATAACAATAGCCTGGAAACGAAGCTCTTTTGGAGGTGCACAGTGGTCTGCCCCCTGTGGGAGTGGGGTAGGGGTTTTAGAGATCGTCACTCGCAAGGTACGAGGGAAGGGTACTCCAAGACATAAGATCTTACAGTGGAATCCCGATAAAGGGACATACCAAGGGAAATGTTAAATATTAACCATTGTAGTTTTGCCGTGAATTTTTTTCGAGCGCTTATAACGAACCCTTAGTATATTTATATATAATATAAATTGGAGTTTTGTTCCATGGACTTGCTGTAACTGCCACCCAATTGAAAGTATTTTATACGGATTTAGCAAAGATGATGTGGCGTGAAAGAGGATGCCGTGATGTCGTCACGGTAATCACGCAAGGAACAAATGTGATTCTCGTTTTGATCTCGCATCGCGTCGCCTTTGCTGAATATATATATACCGTGCAGTTCGTTATATAAGAGTTCCACTGTAGCTAAACGTTGTATTTGCTTTCATAGATTCGCAATTCTTACAAGATTCTCATGACTGACCTGATAAAATTGCTTGGTGCTGGCGATCAAGCTGAGGATCGCATGAAAGAAATCTACGCTTTCGAAGAAGAACTGGCATCGGTGAGCTCAAGTAGTTTAATAATAATAACTAGAATTACATTTAAGTAATTTTCATCCAGGCCCTAAAAAACATGCAAGAATAATAAATAATAACAATAACAGTTCATTATAAATAACATATAACATAAGATTTTTTTTTTTTGAAATATTTTAAATGTCATTCAATGTCGCTCTTTAATTCCTTAAACTTTGCGTTTAAGTACAGTCTTTTGAATGAGGCTATACTGCTTTCATTTCAAGTTTTCACGAAACATAAGCACACAAGCAACTCTAGGCCATTTTTGCTTTTACTAGATTGCTCATTAACAATACCTTGCCTTTAATTATGATGGGAAAAGGTAGTTGTCTCATTGATGCAAAATTAGCCTGTCGAGTGTGAATTCGCCCAAATTAGCTAGCCGCTTGTTACGTGACCAGTTGCGTGACGCGTGACTGCTCCCAACTAGCTGAGTGTTGTATGATTTCCATAACATCCGTTTGGTGTGATACGGGGTTTTCTGGGCGTGAACATGATTGCGCAACTATTCTCCGCGTGATGCGTGATACGTGGAGAATTATAATTTTGTGTGTTTATATTAAGGTCACCTAAGTTTAACTTTCTCCGCGCAGGCGGCACTCGCGGTTTTATTGAAAAACTGTCTCTCCGGTTTCCTGTACTGCCAAGCATCTGATCGAGCGCTGAGACTGAGTCTAGCAATCTCGCGTTCGCCTCAGTCTCCGAGCGCTTCGCAACACAGGAAACCCGAGAGACAGCTTTCCCCCTAAAACTGCGAGTGTTGACTACGGAAGATACCACTTAAGTATATTCACAACGATTATGTTCCAATCTTTTAGATCACTATCCCCAAAGAACTACGTCGAGACAGCAATAAGATGTACAATAAACTAAAGCTCAACGAACTCAACACCAAAATTGGAATCCATGTAAGTATTAAAGATATTTTATGTTGTCTTTAGACAAAAAACACTGCTTTTCATGCAACATCATTCATATTGATAACTAATTCTTTATAAAGCAACATACTCAGACTCAGTAGTGTAGTGCTCATTAGCGGTGCTTGTCTTTTCACTAGTGACATAAGCATAAGCACAAGCAACATACACAGACTCAGTAATGTACTGCTCATTAGCAGTGCTTGTCTTTTCACTAGTGACACAAGCATAAGCACAAGCAACATATACAGACTCAGTAATGTACTGCTTATTAGCAGTGCTTGTCTTTTCACTAGTGACACAAGCATACGCACAAGCAACATACACAGACACAGTAATGTACTGCTCATTAGCAGTGCTTGTCTTTTCACTAGTGACACAAGCATAAGCACAAGCAACATACACAGACTCAGTAATGTACTGCTCATTAGCAGTGCTTGTCTTTTCACTAGTGACATAAGCATACGCACAAGCAACATACTCAGACTCAGTAGTGTAGTGCTCATTAGCAGTGCTTGTCTTCACTAGTGACATAAGCATAAGCACAAGCAACATACACAGACTCAGTAATGTACTGCTCATTAGCAGTGCTTGTCTTTTCACTAGTGACACAAGCATACGCACAAGCAACATACACAGACACAGTAATGTACTACTCATTAGCAGTGCTTGTCTTTTCACTAGTGACACAAGCATAAGCACAAGCAACATACACAGACTCAGTAATGTACTGCTCATTAGCAGTGCTTGTCTTTTCACTAGTGACATAAGCATACGCACAAGCAACATACACAGACTCAGTAATGTACTGCTCATTAGCAGTGCTTGTCTTTTCACTAGTGACATAAGCATAAACACAAGCAACATACACAGACTCAGTAATGTACTGCTCATTAGCAGTGCTTGTCTTTTCACTAGTGACACAAGCATAAGCACAAGCAATATACACAGACTAAGTAACGTCATTTCAGTTACCATACTCATATAACACATATCTAATTTTAGTAACACTTTGACGTCATTGCTAACGAATTCTTTTTATAATATTCTAATTCTCTTTTAACGATGTGAAATTTCTAACGCTCTGCCCTTCTTGATGACGTCAAAACACGACATTACATGTGACTTGATGACGTAACCCTGATGACGACATAATGTGACACCCTGACGTGACTTTACCAGAGTGACTGTAACTGTGTCCCGTGTCCCTGTTGTTGCCCGTGTCCATGTTGTTGTTGCCCGTGTCAGATCCAATGTCCGTCCCCATGCGATGATAAGGTATCAAAAACGGATCCAATGATGTGCTTTCTGAAGCAAGTTTTGTATAAATAATAGTTACACTATGGTTTTGAGTGGAATACATTGTAGTTATACAATGGTTTAGAGTGACATACTGTGGAATATCCCACGAGTCATTTGTGTACAAACAAAGTGACGAGAAACCGTTGTATAACTATTTCATCCCACACCATAGAAATACAGCCAATTATCGCAATGTCTCATTGGAAGAGACAGTTGAATACCGCCGAATATACAATGGCTTTCCTGCTTTCTTATTGGCTGTATTTTCTATAGTGTGGGATAAAACAAATTACGTTGTGACGTGAAGCTGCAAATTGTGAGAACCGCGCGCACACTTCTGGGAGTGATTATAAGGTTTGATATTGCTAGCCTACCCCCATTCCATCCCTACCCCCTACCCCTCCCCTCCCACCCTACCTCCATCCCCTGCCTTCCTACCCCATACTCCCCACCCCCACCCTAGCGCGCAAATATTCCCTCTTGACCTTGAAGAGTTCCCTGCAAAAATAGCATAAGTGATTTCTGATCAAACACTGATTTCTCCTTTGAAAGTAAAATTTTTTTTGGGAGAATGTACACTTTGATCAGAGAGCACTTACATTGTTTTTGCACTTATGTTTTCAATTGTAAATAAATGAAAACTAAATGTTATTTAGTTGTTCTCAATCTCGTCTTCATTCAGGTAACGTTAAATCTTACCGAGTTCCTTGAGCGAATGTTTGTGGAGACTGGCTACAAGATCACTGAGAACGAAGATGTAGTTGTGTATGCATTGGAATACATGAAAAACGTTACTAAAGTTATCAATAAGACCGATAAAAGGTAAGAGCACAGACAATTTCCCTGCGCCGGGGAGTTTTATGGGGACGTGTCGCACCGCTTTGCCTATGGGGACTTGTATGGGCTTTATGGGAACTTTCTACTCCACAGAATTTTTTTTATCGTGAGATTAAGCTCTCTGAAAAGGACAGGGAGGGAAAGAAGGAAGGAAAAAAGGAAGAAAGGAAGGATGATAGGATGGAAGGAAGGGAGAGAGGGAGGGAGGGAATCTAAATTCACGTCCCCATTATGTTATCGGAGTGGTTTAGTAGAAACGAGCCTGAGAGTGACACTTATTCTCGCCACGTTTTGACGTCATGCATCTATTAAAATACAGACGCACGGAAAATGAAATCTATCTGTTAATTAGCTTTTTTCATTTTCGTAGAGATTTATTGCCAACTATATGATGTGGAAAGTTGTCAACAAATATTCTCACCACATTTTGACGTCATCTGTGCATCTATTAAATCACAGATGCACGGAAAATGAAATCTATGATCTGTTAATTAGCTTTTTCTCCATTCTCGTACAGAATCATTGCCAACTATATGATGTGGAAAGTTGTCAACAAATATTCTCACCACATTTTGACGTCATCTGTGCATCTATTAAATCACAGATGCACGGAAAATGACATCTATCTGTTAATTAGCTTTTTCTCCATTCTCGTACAGAATCATTGCCAACTATATGATGTGGAAAGTTGTCAACAAATATTCTCACCACATTTTGACGTCATCTGTGCATCTATTAAATCACAGATGCACGGAAAATGAAATCTATGATCTGTTAATTAGCTTTTTCTCCATTCTCGTACAGAATCATTGCCAACTATATGATGTGGCACGTGGTCAACACATATGCACCTTACCTTTCCAAGGCATTCGGCGCTGTGTATGATAGACATCGTGAAAGAGTCCTGGGTACTAGCGGCAAGGACCCTCGATGGCAAGACTGCATGAGCAGCGTGCAAGGAGCATTTGGCATGGCAGTTGGTTTGTTGTTCATTGATACCAAGTTCAGTGGAGAGAGCAAACAATCGGTAAATTGCTGTCCTTTTGTAAAATACCTAGCCATATGAAATCATGAGTTAAGGAATCGTTTTATACGTAAATGATCACTCGTAAGGTTACCATAGCAACCAATTCCAGCTTTAGGAATGTCTTTATTCTCATTAGTCCTGTTCCCATTCCCCTGTGGACCGCAGGGGATATTTTATTCATATTTATTTTATCTTGACATCATCGAAGTAAAATTCTTCGAGTTCATTATTGCCCATGCGCATAGACTTGCTCGTGCACTTTAAACTGTATGGATCCACCTTAAAAACTGTATGAATCCACCTTAAAAACTGTATGGATCCACCTTAAAAACTGTATGGATCCACCTTAAAAACTGTATGAATCCACCTTAAAAACTGTATGGAACCACCTTAAAAACTGTATGAATCCACCTTAAAAACTGTATGGATCCACCTTAAAGTTCGGTGTTCCAAATAAATATAAACCGAACTTTCCATGTATTTCATTGCAACAATTTGGTACGGCACGTCTAAACTTGACCACCAAAACCCATTATCCAATGTTATTCAGGCTGTTATTATTTTGTATTTCCATAGTCCGAAGAAATGATTCATGCCATACGAGGAGTTTTTATTAAAAATCTCGAAGGCATCGATTGGATGGATGAAAAGACCAAGAAAGTAGCCAGAGAAAAGGTATATAGACTACTTTAACGTCCTCCACAAACATCCATTTTGGTATCATATATTGCTGTCGGGCTTCCTGTGTTATCTTTTTAGATATTTGAGCCCACCTATAGTGAGATAAAGTGTTCCCATCCAAGGCGTTTTCTCTAAATGGGTTTGATCAGAGTAAACTGTGTAACCTCATCATTGATCAAAACATCAGTATGCCATGGGTCTTAATTGCATTTGCATTTTCCGCGGGTTGGTCCATGGTAAAAGTTTTAAATTGTAATACCATTTTGCAGGCTGAAGCCATAAGAGAGAACATTGGATATCCCAATTACATCACCAATGCCACTGCTCTGGCTGAGAAATTTGAGGGTGTAAGTCATGCAGTCCTTAACAAATAGACTGCATTTTTCCGTGCGTCTGTACTCTAATAGATGCACAGATGACGTCAAAATGTGGTGAGAACAAAAAGTATGCAACGAGACGAAGTCGAGGGCGTGACTGTTGTTCTTGCCATATTTTGACGTCGTCATATGTGCATCTATTAGAGTACAGACCCATGGAAAAATGGAATCCATTTGTTTTATATAATATATATTCACATTTTTCCTCATGAGCTTATAGCTGCCTGTTCATGACCTACTTCACCAAACAACATAAAAATATTCAGCCAATCAGAGCGAGAGTAATATGCCAACGAATTATTATATAATTCCTGTCAGATAGATAAGTAGAATAACGGCTGTTATTTGTTAAAGCAGGCTTGGCTAATTGGCAACCATTCGGCTGATTTTCGCCTGCTATCTCTCACATACACTACCACTACATTCATCTATTCTTCCATATGACACTCAACTTACATGTGTATTTTCAAATTTTGCGTGAGATAGAAGAAGAAAAAGGCGAACCCGAGGAAATACCTTTCGTGGCAAGGGAGACAACACATTAAACAAACTCAACTCACATCAAGATGCGGGCGACCAGCGGTGAACCACAACGCCACCCTTGTCACCACCCTTGCCAGCCACTTGTATTGTATTCATATTATGTGACCTTTTTGTAGTTAGCGTTTTCTTTTGTCTTTTAGTTCGATGTCACGAAAACAACCCACTTTCAAAACAACTTTAATAGAAGAAAGTTTAATAATTTGAAAAACTATCAGGAAATTAAAAAACCAGTAGATAAAACAGTGTAAGTTGATTATTCCTGTATTAGTTTATACATCTTTGTGGAGGCTGTTTTATCTCATACCTTTTTCACATGCCTTGCAAGCTTCCATTCTCTTATCATTCCATTCTTCTTCCATTTCGTCCCCCTTTTTCTTCCTTCCCTCCTTCCTTCCTTCCTTCCTTCCTTCCTTCCTTCCTTCTTTCCTTCCTTTTACTTTCATTTTACATTCATTCATTCTTTCTTTTCAATCAGTTGGTCCATGACACCTCCAACAGTCAATGCCTACTACTCTTCAACAGACAATAAAATCGGTAAGTCTGTCGAGCGCACCCAGCAATATCTTTATTTCCTGGTACATGAATGCTCCCCTATTTTCTTTTCTGTAGCTTCTGCAAAGCCTTTCTCTTTACTTTTCTCTGTCCGCTGCATAATTCTTGTGTGTAGACGTCCTCTCGTTTGAATTCTACCTCTAAGCAACCAGTATTAACAGTATTGTTTCTCTCTTAGTGTTTCCTGCTGGGATTTTACAAGCTCCGTTCTACGACCAAGCATTCCCTAAGTTAGTAAATCATTTGATAATGACATTCTCTTCGAACAGACGAACAGACACCTATGTGGACATAAGGGGACGCGAGAGCAGGACACAAGATGACGAAAATATCACATTCGTTCATTGTTTGACGAACGTGACGACGTCGCGACGCCACGCCCAGGAGACGATTTAACTTGTTTTCACGTCCTCTTCTTGACGTCTGCGAACTCAACAGATACTTTGTACATCCAACGCATATGAAATCGTCTTTCCCGTCTCGTCGTGCATGCTTGCTTATAAATCCACCTATTGTTGAAATACTGACTTCGCTACATGAAATCACCACTATATTCGCCGTGCACGGATAGCCTTTGGAGGTTGCACAATTAAACTAAAGTGAAGTGAAGTGATAATACGTATATACGAAAATCATCTCTGCATGCGGTCTAAGATAATAGAAATACCTGCTATAAAACGACACCTCTTTTAAACAGACACGTTTGTGCTAAGAACTCTATAATACGGAAAAATGTAGATCTACAAAAGACAAGCTTATTTTAGGTTGAGTTTACTAGAAATGTTTTGATAATTGTTGATTTGTTTTACAGATCTTTAAACTATGGTGGTATAGGTATGGTGGTAGGACACGAGATTAGCCACGGCTTTGATGATAATGGTAAGATTTTTTGATAAACGAGGGAGAGAATGAAGGAAAGAAAGGAAGGAAGGAGGAAGGAAAAATAAGAAGGAAGGAAAGAAAGAAGAAAGGAAAGAAAGAAAGAAAGAAGAAACACTAGAAAAAAACTATAATTCTCGATTAAAATGTGTTTTTAGGTCGAAAGTTTAATAAGGATGGAAATTTAGTAAAATGGTGGACAAACAGCTCTATTGAAAACTTCGTGAAAAAAACCGACTGCTTAGTAAAGCAATATGGCAAATACTTATTCCATGGGAAAAACGTAAGTGCGATAATTTACTGCATATAATATGGAGTTCGTATTACGAGCAGTTTTCGTATGAGTTTATTAAAGTGCCCACAACCCCTATTTTGAAATTTTGATCATTTTTTCCATTGCCGTATTTCACGCCGTTAGGGACTGGTACGAGTCTCTTAATATTGTGATAATCAATACAATCAATACACATATACATCTACATATTCAGAAAGAGCACATCGAGCTATACAAAATTCCAAAGTTTGGTGTTAATCGGATCAATATTGAATGAGATACAGCCATTCTAAAATTCCTAATATTACTAAGAAATTTACTAAGAAATGTGTGAACGACCGCACAAGTTGTCCGGTAACCATACATTTCTAAGTAAATTTTAGGGTTTTTGAATGGCTGTATCTCGTTCAATATTGATCCGATTAACACCAAACTTCGGAATTTTGTATAGCCCGATGTGCTCTTTCTGACTATGTGGGTATTGTGCGGCCTTGTGTTGATTATCGCAATATTAAGGGATTCGTCCCTAGTCCCTAACGGCTTGAAATCTGGCAATGAATTGAAAATCTGGATGGTTTAATACATAGTTCTTCATAGTTTGACTGATAACATTTTTATGTGCTTTAGCTAAATGGACGTCAGACTTTAGGAGAAAACATTGCAGACAATGGAGGTATCAAGCAATCCTACCAGGTAAAGATTGTTTTCCGTGTGATAGATAAGCTCACTGAGAGCATTTTGTCATCTTTGCCAGGGGCGTATCTAGGGGAGGGTCACAGGGTGCCCGTGACCCCCCCTTTCTAAGCCAAAAAGTGTAAAAAAGAACAAATCTGACCGGAGATGCAGAGTGTGAGGATTTATTTAAACTAAAATGATATGTTATTAAACAGTTGTCATCCTTTCACACTGGGCAATTACTTAAGGAAATCAGTTTTCTCGCCTCTCGGAGTCGTCTTTTCGTTTCGTTTCAAAGAAATATCGTTTAAAATCGAAATCACCCATTGGGCTTCCTGATAAAGACGTTCCATATACGGCGATGCACATGACTTAAAGCAAAAAGCCCGCGAAACCTCACACAGAGCTCGAGCAAGATCATTGTAGGCAGCATGTCAACTGTTTCAATTATATCCGTGTACGTTGTTCTGTTTCCCTCTATCGACCAAGGATTCTTTTTCGTCAAAACAATAGATTGCTATGACGTCATAGTGACAATTTGGTATGTAAGGACCCCTCTATGAAAAATCCTGGATACGCCCCTGTTTGCATCTTCATTACAAACTCTGTTACACGTTTATGAGTCATTAAGATGTTTATAAATATGACCCTCTATGTGACCCTCTGTGACTATGCCATCATTAGGCCAATACCAGGAATTATGGGGTCCTGTCTGTGCATGTTTGTAACTTGTGCAACTCTTTATTCATTCTCATCCAGGCTTATCAACAATGGAAGAAGAAGCACGGTGAAGAAAAGAAGTTGCCCGGTCTAGAGGACTTTTCACATGAAAAATTGTTCTTTCTGAGTTTTGCACAGGTATAGAGGTCTACATTGCTTGCTGACCATGTCAGTGATATCATAGACACCTTGTAGGAACAGACGCCTCATTGCAACAGTGTGTACGACATTTCCCAAGTTAAATTTTCACTAGTGACATAAGCATAAGCACAAGCAACATACACAGACTCAGTAATGTACTGCTCATTAGTAGTGCTTGTCTTTTCACTAGTGACATAAGCATAAGCACAAGCAACATACACAGACTCAGTAATGTACTGCTCATTAGCAGTGCTTGTCTTTTCACTAGTGACACAAGCATAAGCAACATACACAGACTCAGTAATGTACTACTCATTAGCAGTGCTTGTCTCTTTACTAGTGACATAAGCATAAGCACAAGCAACATACACAGGCTCAGTAATGTACTGTTATTAGCAGTGCTTGTCTCTTCTCGAATGTTGATAGTACGTGAGTGAAATGTATATGTAACGCGCGTCGAGGTACGTGTGTTAATGCCATTAATGTAGTCTCTAGCTACGCTTTTCTTGATAAAAATGTGTATGTAACATTTTCTAATTTTATCTGATTTTGAAACAGATCTGGTGTAGTGCGTTCCGTCAGCCTGCTGCAATAAGTGCCATTGAGAATGGTGTCCATAGTCCTGGAAAATGGAGGTAACTTCATTATGCACAGACAGTTTCTTCTTCCATTACGTTATAAGACCTTCATCGCTGACGAGTTCGCTAGCGACGTAAAGGTGCTGTTGTATGGCAGCAAAATCGTGCAAACTTATAGTGCAATATTATTGTGTTGCAAGAGACGCAGTGCAAATGTTGCAAGAGAGCAAAACATTTTGACTAAAAACAATACAGAAATCGATTTTAATCCCATGGGTCTTTCTTGAAAAGTAGTCTAGCCATGGAATAAATGCGCCTTTTGTCAAGAAGCTCAGCCGACTCTAGCAAAAAGAAACTGGACTATTTAGGCCTTTATGTAAAGTGTTTCTATTTCCCATGATAGCTTCAGTTTTCCAACACTGATAAAAAAATCAATGCGTCCTTGATGTTTATTTTCTTTTTCCTTTCTTTGTAGGGTAATAGGTTCTTTATCCAACTCTCACGAGTTCGCCAAGGCGTACAATTGTCCTGCGGGTTCCAAAATGAACCCTAAAGAAAAGTGTTCAGTATGGTAAAGCTCGTTGGTCTGTAAAACTCGCTGAAGGTTGTATACAGTTTTTGGTGCTCTGCCTTTACCTGGCCAACTAGTTTTATTTATCTATATCACCAAACATGAATACTGTATGGAAGTGTTTTTAAAGCATTTTAAGCTGTGGTACAGTTCGATTTGAAACTCATCCAAACTCATCTCCAGTTCTCTAAAGTGTATTTTTGAAGAGTGAAGTCTGTGAACGCCTGTTTCTGTTCTTTGTTTACATTTCTGCTGTTGTGTTTGCCTCGATGCCGGCTTTGGGTCAATAGACGTTTAAGCGTACATGAATCTAAGGGATGATAGGTGTGGTAAGAAAATTGAGAAAACGAAAGAATTAGCCTCATTGTATGAGGTCACTCATTTGGGAGTTTGGTTTATTTAGACTGGAGAGTTGGAATATCATTTTATCTTTCGAGTGAAATCCTCTATTTTCCACAGTCTAGCCGAATATGCCACTCGTTTATCGCATGATAATTGAATAAGATTGGGCTGATTTGTATTTGGGTGTAATTATTTGTCGACTCAAAGAAATATAATATCTATATTAGAAATTGTCCTGTAAAGGCTTGTAGGCCTTCCCTGTAAGGTACATTTGGCACTAGTTACTTTAAAAAATGGGCAAAGCATTCTGGTAGTTGTAGTATATGACGCAGTGATATAAGCATTTCCCAAGCATCCTTGGAAACCGAGAGGTAATCTTTTGTTGCTCGTTTCTCTCTCCCAGATAAGAACTTGTTCCGGATGTAAAGTGTTCTCTTCTTATTGCTCGACCCTATTAGGTCAACCCATCAGCATCAAACATATGTAGACAAATTGCTCTTTCCATTGAAATGCCGCCATGATAAATTTGTACTTGCGGAACAAGCTCTACAAGAGTATTTAGAAAAGAGCGAATAACTCTGGGTCCCTAGGGGTGTGGCGCCAGTGTGTTAACGCTTTGGCACTGGATTAACATGTAGAGTGTATCTTGGATTACCATAAGTATTTGATAAACTTCAACATCACAAATTAAGATTTTATGAGAACAATGACGTATACCTCTTGCAATTCTAAGCATAATTAAAACAATGAAAATCTTTTGTATGGCGAAACGGGCTAAAAACTTTGATAGTTGTAGCCTTTTTCGTGTTTTGTGTTCTAGTCCACCATTGTTTACCATAAAAAGCTCGACACTATCTTCAATTTATCTTAGCTATAGAATGCAAACAAAAGCCTTGAAGTCAACGATGGATTGAAAATTGCTTGTACTTCGATTAAACTTTAAAAATGGCATCCTCTTAACGTACATTACTCAGTTCGTTAAAAATATCTAGTTTATATAGAAAAAAGTACAAACACCAAATGCGTGCAGTATAATTAGTACTAAATAGTGTGCTAAATTATAGTGCATGCAAGAAGTAGACAAACCTTTTTTGTTCTGTTGCATTTCTTGTTAGAATGTCTTGATTTTCAGAAAGAAAATACATCAACCTATAGTTAACATGTTTTCATAATAAAAAGTGCATAAATCCGAATCTGAAACCTAGTATCTTTTGAGTTAAAATATCTCATCCAATCATAAAATTGGCCATGTTCACCACATAGAATTTCATTATATTAGAACTCAGGAAAGGGACATTATTTAATAAGTGCTATTTAGTACTAAATACAGTAAAACCCTGGTAACTCAAACTCCCAGGGGAAGCTTAATATTGTTCGAGATAGCGGGGGCTCGAGATAACCGGCTGAAAAAACGACTCAAAGGAAATGAATTTGTGTTCGGGATGGCGAGGTTTTCGAGTCAACCGGATTCCACTTAGAAGGGTTCTAGTGTAGTGCAAAGTATTGCACGCTTTTAGTGTTTGTACTCTTTGCATGCATTTGTTAATCGGTTTTTATTTGGGATCATTGTCCAGTTAGTGGATTATTGTGTATGAGGGTGTACCTCAAGGATCAGGCTGTGGTCCATTTTACTAATTAAATTTATAGAGACTGGTTTCTCTACATTTTATACATAATCAAACTGATAGGGTATAGTCAACAATTGGACGGATCTTTTTAGTGTAGGCGCTTAATTCTTGTGATGGCGCGCTTTGATCAGTCGTAAATTCCCAAGCTAACAAAATATTCAACAATTAGACCAAAGCTCCCAACGACATTCAACATTGCTGCCCCCAAGTTGTTGGACCAGTGGCCGTTCAAACGGACCCAGGTAAGTACTTGGTGTATGTAACACCATTTGTATGCAGCACCAAATGTATCAGAATTGTATATCAATGGATGTATCATCTATTGATACACTTGGTCTTGCATACACCAAGTACTTACCCGGACACAGCGTTGTGTTACGCTTTGGTGAAAACAGAATAAAAGAAATGTTGGAAGTCGTTGTCTTAAAGCGATGTTCAAACGCATCCAACGAATTGGAGCCAACAATTTTGGAAAGTCTTGGCCAACATTGTTGAAGGCCGAGTTTGCCAGGGTCGATGGCAACTTATTATTCTAGAGCCAAGAGGCAATTTTGACCGACTGAACATTAAACGAACGATCACAGTTTTACTTGTTAATTACATTTATAAATGGTTATAAAACGCGTTTTTGATTTAAAAAGCTAATCGTTCACGAATAAATGTCTATCTACACTTGTTTGTGTCTTGCTTACTATGCACGCGTAACAATCTGTGTTGTCTGACACGCAACCCGACGAGTGTTGCATATATTGCATATAGCGCCATACGTATAAGTGTTGCATATATTGCATAGCGCCATAAGTATAAGTGTTGCATATTGCATAGCGCCACACGTATAAGTGTTGCATATTGCATAGCACCATAAGTATAAGTATTGTATATTGCATAGCGTCATAAGTATAATTATTGCATATTGCATAGCAAATATAAGTATAAGTATTGCATATTGCATAGCGCCATAAGTATAAGTATTGTATATTGCATAGCACCATAAGTATAAGTATTGCATATTGCATAGCACCATAAGTATAAGTATTGCATATTGCATAGCACCATAAGTATAAGTATTGCATATTGCATAGCATCATAAGCATAAAGTACAATATTTTAGGATATAATAATATTGATAGTAATAAGAACAAGGACTGATTCATGCAGCGATTGCTAGAAGCTCTTTTTCTCATGTAGCGAATCTTTTAGAAAAACAGCTAAAGACATATACTTTGCTACTTGTAAGTTTGATGCATGGTGGAGGTGGTATATATATGTGTGTGTGTATATGGGGGGAATGGTGGGTATATACGGTGCTACAGCTCATACCGGACACCGGAAATATCCCTCCAAAATTTAGCTGCAAATCGTGAAAGAAAAACTTAAACATCTAAATGACCCCTAGATAGGAAAAATGTATTTGGAGTTGCTTCTACTTCTACTCTACCTATGGCGCTTTAATCACAATATTTGCAACACTTATTTAGAACCATGTCGTATACACGATATATAGACAACAAATTTTAAAAAATCTGTCTGTCTGCGTCACAACCTACAGCAGTTAACTCAATTGTTCTGATCATATTCTTTTATTCTTGAAATGTGTAATTATTCACATTTTTAGGACATTACCTTGTCACATAGTTTTTAATAGAACTATATTTTTCTTGTTTACAAACAAAAACAAACGACGTTTATATTTAGCACTGTATACCAGTGGCGGATCCAAGGGGGGTCGAAGGGGTCCACGCCCCCCCCCCCCCCCCTCCCCCCATGAAGGTTTTAAGCCATTGTTTTGTCAAACATCGACCAAAGAATAATTAAAAAGTATTATACACAGCTGCGTTTAAGAGACTGAACCCCCCTGGACCCGCTACTGTATACTCTAGGTACATAAGTGAAATCCAAATATAAATTTAAATCGGTCTAGTTTAAAGTGATTTGATTTTGCTTTCTCTTGTCAAACTTTTCCTCATAGACCTGTATAAGAGGTTGTTTGAATTATGCACAATTCATTGCATTCCTAATTTCTGAGAACAATATAAAAAGTTTCAATCAAGTCAAATTAAACCGGTAAACTATAAATTTTACTCTATCCTAAAATACTTATTTCATTTTACCCCAGATCAGGTAGAAGTGAAGATAGACATAAGACACTGACGAACGTTTACAAATCTACCTTTTAGAACTCCAATAAAACGATCAGCTCGGAAGGCATACAATAGAGGATTTAGAAGCGAGTTTAAACAGATGCTCAGTCCTGGAAAAGCATTCGATAAGTGCTCTATGGCACTATTACTTAAAATTCTATGTCTGCGACCTGAGATTGCAGCCACAGCACTAACAACAAGAGGAAGAACAAAGAAAAACACATTGGTGAACACCATGAGGGCAACTCGCTTTGCAAGTTTAGATTCTCGTTTGATGCCAGCTGTTTGTGTTGTGCGCTTGGCAGCGATGTAGATATGGATATATAAAATGGATATTGTAAAGTAGGAAAGACCGGCTAGCGATCCCACCACTTTGGAAAATATGGCAACACTAATTTGTGCAAATCCAATGGGAACACACAAAGATGAAGTGGCAAACAAATTGTAGTATGAAGCAAATCCAGTCAAGACAAATGCAATTAACCAAGATATCACTAGCAAAATGACGCCCATTCGAAGACGTATTCGTACACGTGGATTCATACTGAACACAATGACCAGATACCTCTCCACTGTTAGAAGTAACGAAGTGGTTACAACACTGGACTGACCAATCATCCACAAAAAGCCGAACTTTTTGCAAACAAACTCAGCGTTATCATCAAGATATTTAACTGACGGTACACTATTCCAATAAACACCAATAGCTACGATATATGCATCGACCAGAAAGTCACTAATGGCTAAATTACAAACAAACAACATCGACACATTTTTACGAAGATCACGAGAAGTTAAAATGGTAACAAACACTACGAGGTTAAGCAGTGAGGTTATTACTGCTAACACAGAAACACTGGTCATAAAAAGCAAACTTTCTTTCCAACAAAAGTCTGTTGTAGATATATGTATATAATATGCATGCTCGTTCCGAATTTTGCACTGAAAATCTGGGTCATTGGGGTAAAATCGTGAAACTTCAGTATTAATGTTACAACGATAACGAAAGTAAGTGTTGTTTAGAAGCTGAACAGTTGAAAGTAGCTTATTAGCCCGATAATTATGATAACGACAAAAACCTCGTCCCCCTATAATTTCGACTGAGTCTGAGAACCACGTTGCATTAGCTCGATAAAAAAGGCAGTCTTTACAAACCGCTGACCAAGATAATCCGGTGATGTTTTGAAGCATGCGCAGTTGAAGAATCCTTTTCTCTGGTTTCCAGTAAGAGATCCCTGTGGCGTCAATTGTAAGAAGCGAAGGAAATAAGTCCGGCGACAATCTACCAGTAAACAAACGGAATGGGTTTCCACTGATATTCCTGAGTATAACAAACAAATAGTTGATTACTGATTTGTATGTGGATGACATCCTGATCATTCGATGAGTAGTGTAGCAGCCGTTCTAGCCTCCTCCGCAGGCAACCTTTTGGGCTTCCTGTGCGAAATTTTGAGAAGAAAAAAGACTGGGGACGAAAAGGAGGAGGGAAAAAAGAAGAAGGTTTTTTTTCTTTTCTCGCCTGGCGTCCAGGCCACTACGTGTCTTTAACACAGGAGGCCCAAAGCGAAAAAGCTAACAGTTGCCTGCGGAGGAGGCTACAGCCGCTCGTAAGATCTGTTGTGAAACCCACAAAACGCGCACAAATGAGTCAAAAAACCAGCCCAAAAGACTCCAAAAGTTCTAATCTTAGTAAGAAAAGAGACAGTTCAACCATGCAAGCTTTCAGAATTTTATTGATTTTTAGCGAGATTTGTTTTTCCTCCCAATGGTCTTAATAAAATTGACAAACGACACAGGTAGCCCAAACTAATGATCACCGCGCGTAAAACACCCTCTCTGAAACAGAGCTTGGGGTGCCTGCCTGTGAGAAACCTAGCTTTTCGGTACACAGGAAACCCAATAGTACAAACACAGGAAGCCCGCATGAACGACACAACATGTTTGTTATCACTAGCTCACTACCTCTACTAACTTATTTTGCTTCGTGAGACTTAACCACATGCAAAAAGTATGAAAACAAATAATTGTTCTTTTATCTAAAAAAGAAGCGTTTATAACTAGTGTTGTATATTTAGTAAAGTACTTACACAGTTGTTAGATTGTCTAGTCCATAAAACGCTTCGTATGGCAAAACTGTGAGGTTGTTAAAAGCTAAAGATCTAAGGACAAAAAGACTTCATAAATCTGTACAGATTATGGCATTTTGTAGCTACAATTTAGGGAAAGGATTATAGTGTTTAACTATTTTATTGTTTGTGTGATGCCATTATTGAAATACAAACAAAAACGTATTTGCCAAATGCTCGAAATGTTTTTTTTTTTATGAAAACGGAAAATATACACATATCTAAACAAAGGTATAAGGTGTAGAGTCAATGGCCGTTTTCAGACTAGAAGACGAACAAATCGTCTCAGACGTACAAATCGTCTGATGTGAAAACGGGACGAACAAAGTTTCAGACGAGCAAACCGTCTGAATTTGTCCGTCTGTTTATCCGTCTAGGAAGACGGTTATTCCAAGACGATTTGTTCGTCCAGACGATGGCTTATGGGAAATTAGGCACAGGTATTCCAAGCCAAGCCTTGCGCCAGTCTATTTGCGTTCATAGCTATCCGTTTCAGTGTCGGTCGACTGTACGACTAGTATGACTTTACGACGGATCGACAACGTTTTCATCTTAGGCCGTCTCGAATTCACATTAGCCAGACGATTTGTCTGTCTAGTCGATTTGTTCATATTTTAGTAAGAAAACGGCCAATGACCAATTGTAATGATGGAGTATGATGGAGCATCTCTTTTTTATTCTTATATTAATTCTTTGAATATATATATCATTTTAATTTCCTATACATACAGTGATTCAAGGTTGATATACTGAGCAAAACATCTCTCTGGCAGTTCTTGCAAGTGATTGTACGACAATTCTCTACAAATTAAATAGAGAGGACAAGTAATCGATCGTTTGTCGAGGACTTTTATCAATAAAATCTTCCTGAAGTTCTCAGTAGGGTTTTTACTTACAGATGAGTAACGTTGGTTTTATCGACCACAAGACTTTCTAACTGACATACATCGGTAATCTTACACGATACATGGTGTGATGATGACCAGTTTGGTAAAGTAACTGCACAATAACTAGTCTTTGGTACGAGACACTTGTTGGTTTGGTTCGAGTCTGTCTTTTCTTCGGTACAACGTACTTGGAGAAGAAAGAACACAGCTACTATTCGAAGTGCACTGCATGAATTCATGGACGGTCTGCTACCTTGTGGCTGTCAAAGAATGCCAGAAAAATAATTAAATAAAAATAAAACCCATTACGTACATTCGACGTAACTCAGAGAAACGAAAAAAAAAGCATAAATTATGGTAAAAAATTCCATGCATGCACCTTAGTTCTCGAAGAATTAACGAAAAATACCGCTTTTAGTTGTATTAATTAAGCCTCTTTCATTAAATACGCCATTCCGTCTAACTTTGAAATAATCGTCACGTCGCCCTTGGAAATAGCTGTTTCAAATTGAAATAAAAGTAATTTTGAAGTAATTTTGATTGCCGCACTTTGAAGTACTTGTCGCAGTTTGAAATTTTGAAATAACAAAGCTGCCGCAATTTGAGATAACGCACTGTTTAAAAGTAAGAAAAAGATTGGCATAGCAGAATAACAACTAAGCTGCTGTTTTCATAGCAGGGGTATGTTTTCATATGAAAATTAAGTTTTTCCCTAGCATAACCCTTTTGTTGATGTACTAGTTCTTAGTTCTTCTTCAATAAAGTTGTTATATATATATACATAGTTTTTTCATAAACTGATAATGAAGCATGAAAAACAGTAACTGCTACACTTGACTGGCTTAAGTAAAAACTTTTTACAAAACCTTTGTGACGTTACAGTAAAACTTTGCGGGAATATTTATTAACTGAATGATTTTTTCTGCTGATCAAAACGTCACCTCTCCCAAAGTACGGGGCATTATGTCTCAGAGACACATGTACCAAATTTTGATATTTTTTCTTTGTCTAAAACGGCTTGTATACAAAATATTGAGCTTAAAAATCCTATAGTGTCCCTATAATGAGAGGCTATTAAACGTTTTTCCGCCCTGTCGCACAGAAAATGCCAAAATGTGGCGAGAACAATAGTTACGCCACTCGACTTCATCTCATGGCCTTCTTTTTTTTTGTTCTCAACACATTTTGATGTCATCTGGGCATATCTATTAGAGTACAGACGCACGGAAAATGGAATCTTTTTGTTAAATACACCATTCGCGGTTTGATTTAGTAATTAAAAGGTGCCCATACATCAGAACCTTTGAGCTGAACCGCACAAATAGCTAATATAGGTAACTGCACAAACATCTCGATCCATTCAAAATTATAGAATTCAATAATATTTTTTGTTTTTGTTTTTATTTATATGTTTTAATTGCGTTGCATAATCTTGTTTGTAATGTCACCTCAGTTACTTTATGAAATGTCCACATGCTTCTTAAAAATCACCTAATCAACAGATTTTGTAATATTCATATGATTTCTACGTTCAGTTAATGATTTAATTTGAAAGGGTCAACGTTTGTGCAGTGTTACAGTGGTACCAAGAAAGTTGTTTCTAGCGACAATTCTTTAATTATTGAGGCACAGAAAGCGCTATCCACTTCGTGTAATGGGCCAAAATGGGCCTAGAAGGCTATGCGGGCTTTCCGAGACTTAGTCGAAAACTGGCGGACACGAAAAACAAAAAGCAAAAATACAAAAACAAACAAAAAACAAAAACAAACAAAAAACAAAAAACAAAAAGCAAAAACAAAAAGCAAAAAACAAAAAACAAAAGCTAAAACCAATTAACAAACCTGAGAGAACCGCTGCATGGATGAACTGCGAGCACAAATACAAGCAGTATGGGAAAACGCAGTAAAGAAAACTCGATCCCAAGCCCGTGTAAAGACGAATAAGCACATAGTTCAAATGTTGCCCTATTAAACCGCTTTGGCGGCAGCTGGGAAAAATAATAATAAAAGTGGTTTCCAGTCAAATGCATATAAACAGACGTTGGCTCTGGATAATCACTTTAAGTGGGCTATATCACAAACCCTGCATATTCTGAGTGGCTACTCTACTAGGACTACTAGTGGTCTGATTAACAGTTATTCCACGAAATCAAGACGTACGTGAGCTCATATTAGCCATGTTCGACGAGATATGAGTGGAATAATTGTTTTATTATATCTACATCCACTGGATATAAAATATAAACAATTTTGTATCGACACATAAACATTCCCGACATTTTGATTTCATGTGAAACGCGCGCGTACAGCCAGCGATCCAGGCTCGATTTCCCGCCATGGAGAGCTTCGGATAAAATTCTTACCTAGCTTGATGAAATCGAGCCTGCCAGCGTTCACCTGAAAACTTTGCACATTCAGTCGAAGTCGTTTTACAACAGTGAAAGTTAATTTATTGAAAGTTTGTAATCAGTTCTGAGATTTATCTACAAGAAATATCTTATAAAGAAATACAGTGAGGAAATTCGAACTGTAAACACTTGAAGTTTTTTATATTTTTGACACATTTTTTATATGCATCCTTTAAGCCATTGTTTGGGAAATATTACTCATTTTGATCGATATGCATTTGAACTCAATGATTCATCCCAGAGTGTTGAAGTAATAGAAGGGTTTGAAAATAATAACCTGAAAAAAACTTAAGCGTTCATGGTTCGAGTGTTACCAGTCAAAAGATTTGACACTCAATTAAGACAGGACTTATTTGAACTGAGAAGAAGAAATTAAAAAGATAATAAACAGACTGGACGCGTGTTTTCAAGACAAAAGTGAATTCTTCGTGAATAAAAAATTATTAAACTAAATTATTTAAAACTATCCTTTTCCTAGTAATTATTTCAAAATTTCGGCATAGTAATATTGCAAAAGTGACTTTTTTGACGATAGTTTTCACAAGCTTGAATCTGCGACATATAAAGTGTTTTACCGGGTTTGAAAAATATGTTTTGAGTCCTCTCTAATTTCAATTCTTGAATTTTCTACCGATTGACGACGCTGGGAGAAAATATATACCACTTATTAGATATTTTCTTGTGTATTACGGGCTGATATTTTACGAGTCGCGTATGTATTTTGCCGCCAACCTTCAGGCGATCATAGGAAAATGCAATTTCCTAGGTATTTTCTAGATATTTCCTATCATAGGAAGTAAGCAAAAATTTCAGTTACTTCTCGGGATAAATTTGACAACACTGTCACACGAAACCATTTACAACGACGTTATTTTGCGCAACGCTGGGTCAAGTTCGTAATTTTGCATTGCGAGTCGTTTTACTTCAAAGCAAAAAAATCGCAATGTGTTGCCAAACCCAAAATTGCACGTTATGATTTTTTATGTTCCACGGCATACACAAACTTTATACATATGCCACAGCGTTGCGCAAAAAATCGTCATTACCGCAAATCGTCTAATTGTGTAACATGCGCCCGCTTTATGGACGTTGTTACTGCATAGTGTAATTTTCTACGCAATATCAGTTATAACAGGCCCGTCGCTTGTAGTGGTTTTCGAAGGTTCCAATGAACCCCCCCCCCCCCTCCCTTCCCTGACAGAACATAGCGGCTTAGCTTAGGCTACTAGTACTTTCCCTTAAGAAACTACAGTCATATGTATTCCTCTCTAAATGAACCTTTGGTGAATGCTGGTGAATTATTTTATCAAGAACCCCGACCTTCAGCTATTTATTTTACGATTTCTTAGTTTTAACAACTGAAGTATTTTCCACCATTTCTATTTATTCTTTCATATTTAATCTTTTCCTTTTTTTGTCTTTTGTCTTTTCTCTCTCTCTTTTAAATAACAACTAATTTTGATTGTGCAACAAGAGAGACCAAAAAAAAAAAAAAAAAAAAAAAAGAGATGGGCCGCCCCTGGCCGGTTTCGAACCCGGCTCTTACATCTGCTCACTTGCTTCACAGTTCAAGGGTTTTCCGACTGCGCCACGGGATCGCGTAATTTGCACAACAATAGACAGTCATTCACAGGATACACTAGGTTATTTTGTCCTCCAAATCCCTTAGTAGTCCAGTTTGTCTAGTGGTAAGGTTCAGTTATTCATGGCCTAGGATCCGACTGTTTCCTCCCTCTTTGACCGCGAAGCTTGCTGCGTTCTACCGGATAGCGCGGAAGGGGCCGAAATCTCCATCCTATACGTAACATGCGATGATTCAGCTATTTGTCTGGATGCATGGTCCGATTTTTGGGGTTTTGCATAAAATTAGCATACTAATTTCTTTGGCTAACGGGTTCGAGTCCTGCCTGCGCCGGCCAATTTTCTTTCTTTCTTTCTTTCTTTCTTTCTTTCTTTCTTTCTTTCTTTCTTTCTTTCTTTCTTTCTTTCTTTCTTTCTTTCTTTCTTTCTTTCTTTCTTTCTTTCTTTCTTTCTTTCTTTCTTTCTTTCTTTCTTTCTTTCTTTCTTTCTTTCTTTCTTTCTTTCTTTCTTTCTTTCTTTCTTTCTTTCTTTCTTTCTTTCTTTCTTTCTTTCTTTCTTTCTTTCTTTCTTTCTTTCTTTCTTTTCCCCTTCTGTTTTTAATAAATTCTATTTCTCTTCTCTAAATTCTGGTCTTCAATGAAGAAAGCTACATAAACTCTTTACATTAGCTTGATGCTTTTAAAATTTGCGTAATTTTGAAAAATCAAATTCCCTGAAATAAGAGTTATCTACAAAAATTTCATTTGACTTTTAAGAAGCCAGCTGGACCTCTGATACTTATACAGTTCATTCTGAAGCATTCCAAATTCCCGCCGAATATGGTAGAAATCGAACCTCCCCTATCAATATGCTTGCGATGGGTCTGATTAAGGGATACGTCTATCTTGCACTGGCGAAAAAGGAGAGACAGTAGCGGATTTAGCCTTGGTGCGGTTGGTCGTAGCTCCACGTCTTCGAACAATAAGAGTCAGCGGCAATTACCCAACAGCCATTGCGCACCATGGTGAAAATCAAAATGACGGATGAAAACGTGTAGCAAAATTTTAGTTCTTCCAAGGAGGATTGGCAGATCTTCCCATAATGCTTTGCGCACAACTCATATTATCACTTTTTGCTGATCACGTGATCAGTCATTTGGCGATGGATTTCTTAGAGATAGGAGCTCGTAAGTCGAAAGCATTTATGGACAAAACCACAATAATTCTGCATTGCCTTGATTATGCACAGACGCAAAAGGTTGTTATCGAAAGTTGTCTATGTTTAGAGGTAAATACCGCCATTGGTCACAAGTTTTCCTGAGAAAACAGCCGAAACTGGAGTTTTTTTGTGTTCCCTTTTACAGACCTTTACATCAAAACTAGTCAGCGAGAGTCATAGAAAACTATCTTCTATGGCTTTTATCAAGAACGATCAAATTGTGTTGTTTTTATGATCAAAACTAATAATATTCTCAAAACTTGGACAAAAGTGTTCGTACTTTTGACTAATCAGTGTGACTCAAGAAGCGGCGTTTTTGACAATAGTTTGACAACTTTCATCGAAGGAATCTGGCAGAAATTATGCTGAGCAAAGAGTTTTCTGTTTTTATATTAAATGGAACTATGACTCGAAAAAAGACGAAATGGTAAAAATATAAGACCATATAACTTACAGTTCTTCAAGATTTGCAAGTCTTTACGTGCTCTTCGATGAATCAGGCAGCGTTAAACATGGTGAATTGAAAGCCGTGTTTTTGGCTGAAGCTGAAGTTTGAAAGAGGCTTACAGAATGAGGATTTTGCTGGTAAACGAGAAGCTGTCGATTTGAATTATCTATTGGCTGTTTACCAATAGCTTGTGTTAAAACATCTCTTCACTGGCGTAGTTGGATTTTTACGAATAAATGTACAAGTTGTCTCGTGGCGACTGTCAAGTTTGGAAATCTTCTTCTGTACATTGTACATGTCTTTGTACGTAAGTAAGAAAAAAAAACTTTGTTTAATTTAACTGACTGGCGTCGTTTGAAAATTAATGCTCAACCAAGTCATTTTCTTTGAATATTTACACTTTTTTGCTTGTGAAACTCAGTTTGTATTGTTTGTAAATTAAACTAAAATTGGAAAGATGGAAAGTCTTTTTTTATATCTTTAAGTTTTGGTTTCCTTACTAAAGTAAAATTTGTAGCCACACAAACTCATTCGTCAGAAAACCATGTCTTTATCGGTGAAAGCCATTTAGTTATCAACTCCATAACTCGAAGATAGCTTTAATTCCTTAGCCGAGGTTTTGCCCTTCCCATCAACCACACGTCATATTGGCTTTCTTGTTCATAGTTCTTCAACCGTAAAAGGGCAATGTTCATGTCTTTTGTTCATCACAAAAACATGGAGCCCTTTGGAGCCCTTTCTAAAAATTAACATCCAAATTTCTTCTTCTATCAGTTAATAAGGGTATTTTTCCTATATGTTCAATTTTTCAAGCTGATTTTTACTTATTTTGTTGGGTTGTTTGTCACTGTCCCGGCATTTTCTACAAACGGTGAAAAAACCGATAATTCAAAGCGACGAAAAAAATCAACAAAAACAGATCACGATGTTTTAAAGTTTTCTGAAATGGAAAACACATGTTAGAGAAGGTTTTCTTGCATTTCTCTTGTCTATTTTTCGCCAAAAAAACGATAAAAAAACAACTTCAAAAACCAAATCTCAACCACAGAATCAGCTGTTCCAATTTATTCACTTCCGGTCACTACGGTAATTTGTGCGCAAAGCTTCATGGGAAGCTCTGCCAATCCTCCTTGAGTTCTTCGATCAATTTTAGGCAATTTTGTCGTGCTTTATGATTATGATTTCAAAGTTTTGAATTTTTATCGCAAGATATTTTAGTCTATATTATATTTTGTAAATCAAAGGCGAGATAGTTACAGGAAAACTGAACATTCAGACTATACTCGAATCGTATCAATTGAAAATTTTTAGATTTCATCAGAACTTTTTCCCAAAAAAATGCCTGTCTGTGACACAAATGTTGAGGATATCGAAGACTTCGTCAAACCAGGAGATATCACACCGAATGAAAGGATAAGCACACGAAAGAGTGTCTTCCCCAAAGTCAACAAAAAGAAAGTCGGAAATGGCTTGATTTCAGCTGAGAAACCGATTGGAGATAGTGTAATACCCGGAACACAAACGATATTTGTAAGAACATGGGGTTGTTCTCATAATAATAGTGATAGTGAATATATGGCAGGACAGCTGGCAGCCTATGGATACAAAGTAACAGGTATATATTGATATTCCTAATAGTTTTAATGAAATTAAGCTTTTTGTGAAATAAGATATATTTCACTGGATTTCACCATACTACTTGACTGTGGAATAGAGCAGATTTTGTGAGTGTGAAATGGACCACACTGTGTCGTGACCATGTCAGTGCTGTGATGTCTATAAACAACATTCAAAATTCCTGCCATAACCGTGCCGTGACTGTATGGTGCTGTTTTTACAGTCATATGAAAACTAATGTACTCTAAAGTCAAAATATCACTACATCTTTAACTGCATTTCAATTGAAATAAAAATGGAAACTAGCAAGTGAACTAGTTTGGGCTGCATAGGTACATAAAAGGGAAGCAAGGGTAGCCAATTGATGAGAGTGCCAGTTTGTCACCTATGGAACATTACATGTGGCTTGGGTTTCTTGTTTGTTCGCTCCCTTGCTTCAAGGACATGCTTGCTCCCTTGCTTCAGGTATTCTGGTTTTTCTTCTCTCAGTAAAAACAAACATCTAAGCTATGCTCAGTGATCAGATATGGGTTGTATAGTGGCTGCTACGTGTGTGTGTAACTGTCTCGTAATGAAAGCACCTTTGTATAGCTTTGACTCAATCACATTGAGCTGTTCCCTTACTCTTGTTGGAGCAAATTTTGATCATTGCCAATCATCAGCAAATTTGTTCACCAATATAGCCAATGGCACATTAGGCAAATGAATTTTGATTGTCACCAATTGCCAGCAAATTTGATTGCCAATTTTGACATGTCAGTTATTGGTGATTTCAATTGCTGATTGCACCAATCAAGATCACTCTGGACATTTGTCATCACATCAGCAGACACACACACATATGACCATTTCAGGTCATGATCAAAATTCACTCCAACAAACGTATGAAATTGCTTAGTGTGTTGTCAGCTTAAGGACGTTTGTGGGCAAAAAAGTTTACCATGCTTTTTCCTTCATACTTCGCATGGTGAGATAATGTCATCATAGAAGTTCAAAGAGCAAATAAAAAATGGGGGTCGCTGTTCTCCTTGAGGAGTGAGGTGACATCAAAGTGCACCCACTTTCTCATAGAGAAGATCGCTTGCATGCCAATGTATATGAGTCGAGCATAGAAGTCATTTTTTTGTGGAAAAACTAAATAGATTGCTCAGTGTTTATTTACCCCACCACTTAATCACCCATGGAATAATAGTATGTGAAAATATTTGTACATTGTAAATACTTAACAAATACATGTAGCTGTTGTTTTTAATTCGAATTGGCAGTCATGAGCAATGCTTTTGCTGTGACAGCTCAAAGTTGTCACGGAAATCTGTGTTTTTATTATGATTTTACCATTATAATATTTTTTTCTCAAATTTAAATATTAACAGCCTATGTAATTCTTTGTCAAACATTGAAATAAAAAGTGGGGGTCACCGTATTCATTTATTTTTGTTTTATTCAGATGATCAAGATTCTGCAGATTTATGGCTTCTAAACAGCTGTACTGTCAAGAGCCCTGCTGAAGATGGCTTTAGGAATACCATAAAGAAAGCAAAACAGGATAATAAATACCTTGTTGTAGCTGGATGTGTGCCCCAAGGACAACCAAGACATGATTCCATTCAAGGAGTCAGTGTTGTTGGGGTAAGACATGCTTGCATAGTACCATGGGAGTGATACAAGTTACTTTTTGAATTTTATTGGGTTCTCTTATTTCAATAGGTGTTGTGTTGTATGGTGTCATGTTGTTGCTACCAGCAATTAATTTTTTTTCTCACTGCAAGCTTTCAGTGTAAAATTATGCGTTTATGTTGATGGTGATGATGTCTTAAAACATGGCATAAAAAGGGACTTGTCAGAAATTAGCAGGGGGTGGGGTGGGGGAGGGATGGGGGGAGGGGGTGGAGATTTTACATTGAGTGATGAACATGATGTGACCCTCCCTAGCAATGGGAATGAAAGTTCCTTACCCTCCCCTGGGATTTGGCCTAAAATAGCAAAGTATTCCCTTTTATGCTACCCATTTTTTCCATGACCCTCACTTTTCACGGGCCCAAAAAGTTATGACCCTACCCCATTTTCCACCCCCCTCCCCCTGCTAATTTTGTATAAGTCTGTTATCAACATTGTTTTCTTTACAGGTACAGCAAATTGACCGTGTAGTAGAAGTTGTAGAGGAAACTCTAAAAGGTGAAATATTAATCATTTATTGTGTATTCAAAATAATAAAATAATTAAAAGTTTCTAAAGCTAATTTTACCTAATCCATTCTCCATACAATTAACTGTATTGTGATATATATTTCTTCAGGGCACACTGTTAGACTGTTTGGTCAAAAAAAGAAAGATGGCAAGAAGTCAGGAGGCGCTGCTTTAGATTTACCAAAAATACGGAAAAACCCACTAGTGGAGATCATTGCAGTTAATACAGGGTAAGAAGAGAGATGGAGGGTCCTTTTTGTGATTCCCTGCTTTAAATTACTTTGCATAAAAATGATGAAATGGTTATAGTGTGACTATTCCAACCAACTGGACACCCAAACAAACTTTCATGCAAATTATCCAATCGCAATTGAGTTACATATATCTACAATAGAATCACTACAAAGGATTAAATAAATAAAAATAAATTAGGTGTAGCTCATCACCCTTCCTTGAAGCACAATCACTGAATTATGAAGGGTGCAGCTCAATGTGATTGAGTGGACTTGGTATACAAGGGCGCTTTCATTATGAACAGCATTACACATTTACATACAAATTTACATACACATACACGTAGCAGCTGCCGTACGACTCATGTCTAATCACGGAGCACAGCTTGGATCGAAACTAGTTCGTTTTTACTGAGGGAGGAAAAACTGGAGAACCCGGAGAGAAAAAACCTCAAATCAAGGGAGAGAATGAACAAGAAACTCAAGCCACATGTGATACCCATCCAGGAATCAAACTAGGGACCACAGAGGTGACAGACCAGTGCTCTCACCGCTCGGCCACCTTGCTTCTCTGATTAATATTTTGCTAAAATGGATATAATCGCTATTTGCTTTGTATGTGTACTGTACAAACAACTTTGAGACAAGAAGACTGTAAGAACTCAGGTGCCACAAATCTGTTTGTGAGTGTCATACATGTAGATGTGCACTGAAAATTTGTCTGAAAATTTGTTTGGATGTCCTTTACAGTTGCACTATAAATGATGCCCTTAATGATTACCTTGATAGTGATGACAAATAGTGTCAATAGACCTGTCACTTGCATTATTGCATCATACCATAAACTACAGCTTAAAAGCTCTGGGCTAGTTTGGAGGGCTTGTGTCACAGTGTCACACGGTCACTCACTCAGTCACTCGCTCAGTCTCTCACAAACTGTAAACTTTTGATCTCATGTAGTTGTCTAAATCAGTGTACATATTGCAAGACAAAGCATGCAAGAGGTGAATTAGGTAGTTATCCACCTGAAGAGATTGTGGCCAGAGCTAAACAAGCATTTGATGGTAAGATTTGAAAGGCTCCATCCTTTGCCATTTTGTGTATTTGCTGTTACTTGGTACAGTGTTTACTAACATCTGGTGACTTTTTTATTACCTTGAATGGTGTGTGATAAAGCACTTTTCCTGTGAGTGTAAAATGGACTGCTCTGTGCCATGACTGTGTCAGTACCATGTCATCTAGAGAAATATTTAAAATCCCTGCTGTAACCATTCCATAATAATTATAGTAACTGTTTATTTAAGTCTCCATGTCTTCTAGCACTTGCACACTAATTGGGGGACACTATACTCTCACACTCACTACCTCTACATTAAATATTTTTCATACATCGCTCAACTAGCATGTTGATTTTGCTGAGGGAAGAAAAATGGGAGAACCTGCCTGGAGAAAAAACCCTTGTGGCATGGTAGAAAACAACACATCAAACAAACTCAGTTCACATATGATCGGGTGCTTGAGCTGGGACTCGAAGCCGGCCACAGTGGTGAAAGGCTGGTGCACTAATCGCTTGGCTAACCATGCTGCCCATTCCATGACCATGCCATTCTCACAGTCATACAAAATCTACTCACATGTTCTCGACTGATCAATCCCTGCATGCTTGAAATCTGCACACAGCTTGTGCACATATTTTCTATTTCTTCACTAAACAATAATGAAGGGCTTACCATGAAAATGACCCAAGTGACTTTTTTATGGATGTCAAGATATTGATTTTTTTAGCAAAGGAAAGTTAATTAACATCATTTTATACCATTGAATATAAATCATCAAAAAAGTCACTTAGGCCATTTTCACAGGGAACCCTTCTTATTTTCCATTTAATTGACTGATTCACTGTTTAACTCTACATGTACAGAGGGTGTTGTAGAAATATGGCTGACATCAGAAGATACAGGTGCCTATGGACGTGATATTGGTGAAACCCTCCCATCATTGTTATGGAAACTTGTTGAAGTAATTCCAGATGGTGGACGTCTTCGTATCGGCATGACCAATCCACCATACATTCTAGAACATTTAGAGGTGAGATGACTACAAAATGATATAATATCACTATTTGTAGATGACCACCTCTCTACAATGACCTCCTCTGTACAATGTTATATTTAGCCTTGTTACTGTTTGTAAAATTAGCTTTTGCAATACTTGTAATCAAATAATTCATGCAAATAAAGCAAGCTACAACAGCAGCAACAACAACAACAACAATGACCACCTCTGTACAATGACCACCTCTGTACAATAACTACCTTTCATGTACATTTATATGATTTATTTTGCAATCGGTTTTTACCTGACTTTAGGAAATGGCCAAGATCCTAAACCACCCCAAAGTGTACTCCTTTCTTCATGTACCAGTTCAAAGTGGTTCAGATAATGTGCTGGCTGACATGAAGAGAGAATACTTCGCCAAAGACTTCCATCATGTTGTGGACTTCTTACGAGAAAGGTAACACCAAGAATAATCCAACCTAAATACTGTAATTTCGCTTCTCAGTGGTTATCAGTACAAGGGCGGATCCAGGAATTCTTGAAAGTGGGGATCCATTTTTGTTTGTTTTAATTCAAAATTTACTTAAAACCTGTGGCAAGATAAAACAATTAATTGAACCTCAGGTATGACGGGGGGAGGGAGGGGATGCGGAATCCCCCGACCCTCCCCCCCCGGAGCCGCCACTGTTATATCCTCCCGAATGCTCTCTTGAGTAATCTTATTAGTCCCCTACAGTTAACCCATTTCACTTATTCAGCATTTTCTTGTAATCGTAGAGTACCACACGTCACCATAGCAACCGATCTGATTTGTGGATTTCCTACTGAGACCCCAGAAGATTTCCAGAAAACGCTTGCATTGGTTGACAAGTATCGATTTCCAAGTTTGTTTATTAATCAGTTTTATCCCAGGCCTGGAACGCCTGCTGCTCGTATGAAACGACTTCCAACCGAAGAGGTAAGGAGTGACGTATTTCCGGGTGCAGGAGCGCAGAATCTGCACTGGAATTAAGACATTACTCCTTTCTAAAAGTTATAGCCAAAATCGTTGCATCGCGACCAGCAAATTACAAATTTTGTTTTGATTTTGGGTTTTTCTGAGCCGTCAATCACTTTGGGGCATAGCCTCTTTCATATCAACCAATCACTGAACGAGTTCGTGAAAGTTCCGCCCCAAGAATGATGGATGGATCAGAAAAGTCAAAAATCTTACCGACGTTGGAGGTCGCGATGCAACGATTTTCGCTATAAAGTACGCTCAGAATTATTGAAAATATAACTATCTGCAAGAAAAACAGCTAAGGAATTATGTTGGACCTTAGCCTCCGTTGCAGACGTCTTTTATGGTTCGCCGAAAAGCTCCTATCTCGTGGGAGCTTTTCGGCGGACTACAAAAGGCGTCTGCAACGGAGATTAGTTGGACCCGGAAGTCGTTTAATTATGGGTGCGTGTACAAGGAGGATTTCGACCGGAATCAGTTCGTTCTGGGTCGAGTATTGTTTAGTCATTGCCCTCAGCACCTTCTCCGTCTCTTTGGGTAGGAATGCGATACATGTAAAGGCGATACGCTCGGGAAAGAGTAGTACCGGGACGCTGACTTTTCTTAATCCCGAAATGAAGACCTTTATATCGTCGGTGTAAAAACTACTCTTGTAAACCTAAATGAATTGTTCTACTGGGTCGATTTCATGTTAAGACTACGCCCACATCAATACGGACAAATTTGAAAACGTTGTTGTTGTTGTTTGTTGTTGTTGTTTGTTGTTGTTGTTTGTTGTTGTTTTGTTGTTGTAGTTGTAGTTGTTGTTGTTTTATGTTGTTTTTTGTTGTTGTTGTTTGTCGTTTTTTATTGTTGTTGTTTTGTTTGTTTGTTGTTGTTGTTGTCGCTGTTACTGTTGCTGTTGTTGTTACTATACGTAGGCCTTTCGTCCACACGAATAAAACGGCGTTCTTCTTAGAGTTTCTTTGATTCGGAAAAACCGAGCTACAGACGAGGTTTGAACCCGTGACCCTGTAAGTACTGATCAGACTAACCACTGAACTACCAGGGTTCTTGTGGCGAGCAATGCAAGGTCGTATGTGTGTGTATTTGTATTCGTGTTTTTCTGTCTGAGGTGCTAAAACAGATGAGTTTTGCCCAAATTTACCCGAATTATCGTACATGTATCCTACGAGTTTAATTGATTTTGAAAGCACAACTTTAGACAGATTTAATACAACTTGAGACGATACTGCTGGGGGAGCATTTTCGGAGTCTTAGCTTTGTGTGGTATTCATTCCAAGCCACACACACGCTCGCGTATTTTGTCTGAGATAATTTGATCCCAATTGGGATTGTGACCTTTAATATGTTCAACATGTGTTTAGGTGAAAAGAAGAACACGTGAAGTATCTAAGCTGTTTCATTCGTATACCACTTATGATCACAAGGTAGGAGCTACAGTAGATGTCTGTCTGTCCTCCTGTCTTTTTGTCTGTCTGTCTGCCTGCCTGAATACATGCATCTGTGAGATCCGTACATTCTCTCCGTCATAAACCGATCCATCAATTCATCATTTATTCATTCTTTCGTTTACGTTCATTCATTCATCCTTATCTCTTTCTTTTTCTTACTTTTTCCCCTTCCTTGCTTTCTTGAGCCCATTGCACTATTGCACTTTTGCTTGCTTGCTTTTTACATTGTCTTAAATCCATCCATTTTTTGTTCTTGCAAATTTGCTAAAGATTGGTTGGTGCCAAGATGTCCTGATAACTGAGGAATCTCACGATGGCATTCACTACGTTGGACACAACCAATCATACGATCAGGTAAAACAACGTTCATATTTTAAGATTTGAAGAAGAAGGAGTGGTTAAGGAACGAACCATTAGAAAAGTGATGGGGGTGGGGGATTTTCAGCTTGTACAATTTTCCCAATTGCTTGGACATCCTTTCCGGTCTCCCTTGCATGAATTTCTCCTCCCCCATCACTTTTCTAATGGTCCACCCTGAGGTGCGTTAACATGGACGATTTCGTCAAGGGCTGAGTTCGCTACGGGACGATTTTTAGCCTTGGGCAAAAAGATCTTAATGTTGTCCGGGGGTAGAAAAGACTCACGTAAATGTAAATGCGGTCTCCTTGTAAACGTCTCATCCAAAAATCATGTAAAATCCATACCGTGACGGAACTCAGCCCGGAACGGAATCCTCACGTAAACGCATCCTTACGTAAACACAGCCTTAGTTGGTTAGTGCGTGTCTTTTTAAGGGAGAGGTCGCGAATGGAAAGCAGGTTATCGGTTCCCTTAGCTAGTTGAAAGGGGGGGAGGGGAGGGAAGGTTTCAACTACCCCTCTGCCCCTGTGTTGTGTATGGTCCTGTCTATAACAAGCCTATTTGATAATTTTGTAGGTTTTGGTGAGAAAAGACGAAGGCGACTTCATGGGTAAAGTAGTCCAAGTCAAAATCACTACTACAGGCAAACATTACCTCATAGGAACACTACAAAAACAAGCAGAAGTAGTCACCCCTGGTTTAGTCGAGCCGTTACCTAAGGGCGTGGTCAGTGGTATCAAGACTGATTGCGTGACCACTAGTAACGCAAGCTCTGATTCCAGTCAACAGTGGATCAAGATTGGAATTTTTATCTTGTTAATTGCGGTCATATTGGACTTAGTGAAAGTCGGCTGGTCTTGGGTGCACAGTTGAATTTATGTTGCCAAGATGTCACGCGTGAGAGTGGATACCATGTTACGTGACTGAGGCTACCTCGTTGCGTGACAAGATGTCACGCGTGAGAGTGGATACTACGTTACGTTACTGCGGCTACTGCGTTGCGGGACAACAGAGTAAATTATTTACCATCACGTCCTCTGTGACAGATCACACAATTCGGTGGTTTCTTTCCCGAAATCCCCCTCCCCCCTCCCCTCCCCCCCAAAAAAACCAGAACACTTCAAACTGTTAATTAAATTACAATTCTAAACTTCAAGAAAAATGTCTGGTGCACTGTAATTTCTGTATACTTCCTTAGGGAAGCATGTGTAGCCGCGCGATAAAAAGCTCCGGTCTGTCCTCTCTGTGGTCCCGGTTTCGATTCCCGGACGGGGTATGAGTTTGTTCGTTCATTCTCTCCCTTACTTCAAGGGCTTTCCTCCGGGTCCTCTGGTTTTCCTACCTCAGTAAAAACGAACTAGTTAGCTAAGAGTTGTATGCGTAGAATATTAGTGGTAGTATGTGTGTGAGAGTACAGTGTCTCCCAATTAGTGGGCAAGCGGTAGAAGACATCGGACACTTAATTATTTATTGTTCCTGTTATCCATATAAGTTTCGCACATATTCCCAAGTAATATCAAGCCATGTACTGTGCTATCCCCATCCTGCCTGCTCTTCATAGCTCGTCGTCTACGAACTGTCTGAGCTGCGTCGTCGGTTCCGGTACGTGTTAGGTAACAGGATTGGTAATACAGGTATAAGAAGCTAAGCTGATTACTAATATTGAAACATCACGCCTATTGAAACTAGATGAAATAAGGTGTAAAAATTGCATTGATTTTACGACAAACGTCCTTTTCATATTGCTCGTCGTTTTTATGAACAGACTGAGTTGCATCGGAGCTATCTAGGTTCCGCCGATGTTGCGCAACAGGATTGGCATACAGGTTTAAGAAACGCTAATAAGCTGATTAACGTTTTCTGTATGCTATCGTATCCCCCATCGCTCCTGCTTTCCATAGCTTGTCGTTTTACGAACGGTCTGAAGTGCGTCGTACGCGTTACGTGGCAGTTACGCAACAGGATAGGTATATATCAATTTTTACACCTTATTTCATCCGAATAACTAATATTCGAGTAACTATATTTCCATCAGTGCTGGCAGCATGTAGTTTTATTTACACGGGCGTCCCTGGCCGAGCCTGATAAAATTGGTTTTTGTTCATCTATCAAAAAATGCGGGCTACAGGTATTTATTAAATAGCCCATTTCTGGTATTACTAAAGGGTTATTATAACCGAGCGCGAGGTCTGTATGGGAAAATATCAGACCGAGGTCTTGGCAGTACGGACCGAGCGCAGCGAGGTCTGTACACAAAAGACTGAGGTCTGATATTTTCCCCTACAGACCGAGCAAACGAGGTTAATAACTTATTTATTATATGGCTTTGAGAAGTCCCGCTAAAACAATTACCAAACGCAAACTTTTCTTTTCATCCGGGACAGCGGTCCTGATATGGCAAAATACAGACCATGCGTTAGCCAATCAGAATTCAGGAAATTATCTAGCCATATAATAATGTATAATAAGGCAGATGCCTGCCGAGCGAACGTGCTGAAAGTTTTTTCCTTCTCAAAAAGCTCAATAAGGATAATCCTGTAAGAGTGTCTGGACAATCGTGAGATCTTGACCTACCGTAATGACGAGACTTCGACCATATAGTAGGCATCGGAATGTAAAAAATATTCAGTGGTCTTGTGAGATCGAGGGCCGTCGCCCATGGACGTTCCTCTGTTTGAGTGAAAGATGTATTCTTGTCGTTTTTACGCAGAATCTGTAAGACGCGCGCATGCGCAAAACGGTAAGCTCCGATTCGGACTTGGACCTTAAAACAAAGACTAAGTTGCTCTCCTCCCCCTCTCCTCAATCCCTTATCCGCCATCTACGCAGTCTAAAGATAGTCGGAGAGTAATTTTTAGTAAAGATCCAGCTGATCGAAGGGGAAGATATCCCGCTGCAACAAAACAGTGAAGTGACTACATGTAATACACTAAAACTTCCTTTGACTGAAATTTTATACTTTCGCTGGCCGAGGGGCTTGATATCCGTATTCTGATATTGCAGATCTGTATATATTGTAGTGAGTCGCGTCAGAAACAGACCTTAATTAGTATAGAGGTTAGTTACGACGACTACCATATTTTTAACGAAAGTGCCCAAGGGCTTCTACCCTGGGTGCCAATGTCAGAGCTTTGTTTTGCATTATACATTTCGTCAATAATAACGAAAAAAACGACGAAAAGAGTCTATATCAGGTGAAGGGAAGTATTGTTTCAAATCACGCGAAACAGATCTGGCACCCAGGATAACGCCCTCTTCGATCAGCCCAACTGCCCTCCCCTTCATTTTTCTGGTCATCTCTCTGTTTATAGGAATGAAAAATATAGGAAATGACCTTTGGTTGAAGAACAATTTAGGATTTAAGGATTTCTCTTAATGCATAAAGCGCCTGGAGAATTTCTTGTAGAAAGGAAGGAAGAAACTGTCAACAGTCCTTAGCGATTATCACTTTACCTGATACGCGAAAATGTCACGGATTATTTGCCCATTATGTCAGTCACATACCTCCATTAAACCAACACCCTTGAGCATTGATTGAAATTAATCTGGTCACCTTATTGAGGTCGCGCGGGCGCGTTTACGGGGCTTCGCCTCAAAGATTTTGAATCACTAGCTTTATGGGTGGTTGACTGATAGTGGGTGGGGCTGCCAATTTCACGTACGCGCGTTGATGTAAGATTGACAGTCATGGGGAGGGGGAGGGGGAGGGATAGGTATGTCTCGATCCCACACAAGACGGTGGCAGATGATCACCGGGTACTAGTTTCATTTTGACCCCAAAAATGTACTAATATGGGCGTGGCTGAAGTTATTTTTTACTCCCAAAAAGTAACATTTGAAAACATGTATTAAAGAATAATTCAAACCGTCTTTGCGAGTTTATTTTATAAGAACAAACGTTACTTGGGGGCTCCACAGACTAGGCGGGAAATAGTTGTCTAGTGTCTAGTAAATAAATAAAAATAATTAAGTAAATTTGTTATTTGTTAAAGCTGGCTTCTTGGCTAATTAGCAAGCATCTGGCTGATGTGGGCTTGCCGACTCACACACACTTCATTCAACTATTCTACCACACGACACTCACTGTCACTCACATGTTGATTTTATTTTCATTCAGGGAGGAAAAACCACTAGAGAATTAACCTGGAGAAAAAACCCCTGTGGCATGGTAGAGAACAACACATCAAACAAACTCAGCTCACATATGATCCAGCTAGTGCCTGAGCCTGAGCCGGGACTTCAACCAGGACCGTACCACAGCTTTAAGAGGCGAAAGTTGAACCACTACGCCATCCCGGTACGCCATGCACGTACCCTTAGCTTGCCATATGGGAGAAGACGAGGAAAGGAAAGGAAGACAAACTGCCAGCTGAACTAGCTAGTTACAACTTCGATTCAGTAAGCTTAGAAAGGTTAACTAAAACTAAACTCAAGCCGGGACTCAAAGTAATTGCGAAGCAAGGCTCTCGAAAGGGAAGGGGAACTGGGGAGGAGGATGAAGGGAGAGAGGCTCTCAAAGGCTCTCTCTCTCTCTTCCCCTACCTTTCCTTCCCAGTCTCCCTGAGAACCTGGCAACGCAGGCTAACTCAAAGTTATTTGTAAGACTCCTTTGAAGGGATACAAGGTAGTTGCGATCGATAACTAAAACTAACTTATCGACAGCTAAAATCCGTCTTTGCATGTTCTCCATGCTCTCGAGCTCCATGACAAATGAGCCCAGTTTGTTGTGGACAGCTGGCTTTTTCAGTTTAAGTGTGTGGGCTAGGGCAGATTTCATATGACTGTGAAAACGGCACGCGGTGACTTCACGGCATGGCTACGGCAGGAATTTTGATAGACAACACGGCACTGACACGGTCACGGTACGGCGCGGTACGTTTCACACTCATACGTAAACTCCTCTAGTCATCGATAACTAACAATATATACGTAATCAATAACGACTAATTATCGATAACTATTCCCTAGTCTGTACATGTAGCGGACCTGAAAGGCATCTGTCTTGTGGTTTCGATCAAAAGTACATTAGGTTATCAAACCCATATCATGATTTTGACCCTAAAAGGTACAACGATCATCTCCGTCCTGAACCATTAGCATGCGGTGGTCCTATATATGTATATATTGGAGGTCAGGAATCGGTGACCCCTTTATAAAAATATTGGGGATAGATAACCCGGGGGTGTATATATTATTGGGCGTGGTTGACAGATTTTGACCCCTAAAGGATACACTAATCGTAAACGATAACTAAAATAAACGGATATAACCTAGTCTTATATTCAATGGCTAAATTGGTGCTTGCATCAAACGTTTTCTATAGAAATAAAAGACGTTATGCACTAATGCTAAAGAGAGTTACCAGAAATTTCTCCCGTTGAATACTTAACAACTCGATTCCAGTAGTTTTCCGTGCAGGCGTCGGTACTCTAATTTACGAACTCTTAAAATTCCAGTACCTATTTCTCCGTACTAGCGCCTGACCTACAATTGTAGTCTACGTTGCAGTAGTCAAACAAACCCTTGATGTTCGGATGTAGCACAGGCTAGTCTAAGCTTACCACTTTGAGAATTTTAATTTGGGAGGACGGAGTGCATTGGGAGATGGTTTATGGGCAGACGGTCTTAGCTATGCTCATTGGCTTATTTTTGGATCCATCATTACTTTTAGCTTCATTCCCGTCAGGTTATCTCTGAGTATCCCCTGGGAATCAAATACGAGTGCCGGAGGCGTTGGCCGGCCTTACTGACATATGGGTACCCTACTTGTAAATACTTATTGACAAAACGTTCTTCTTTTTGTTTTTACGACTCAATTTTAGTTGTCAGCTGTCATGCATGCTGTTCAGTATAAATTCATAGTCTTAAAATACTTGAGAAGAGAAGCTGAGTGAATGAACTGAATGGAAGGGAAATATAGAAATCTCAGTAAAATATAGAAATACGAGAAAAAACTACAAATCGACGTGCTGAGGAAATGAAACGGAGCTTAACTTGGGGCAGAAAAGTGATATAGAAAGAACTTTCAGGTAAATGCAGTGACTTCTCCCGTTTTTAGTGGTATATTCTTCTTTAAATAGAATGAATTTGGAAATAGGAATGCAAGGAAAAAAGTAGCTAGGAATCGATGGAATGAAACTGAGAGAATTTGGCGGGAAGCGCGATAGGACAGACTTGAAAGATAAGCTTTCTCTCTCAAAAGATTTTTATATACGTATTTTTATACGACAGTACTCTTTTATTGGACCGATATAAATCCTGTAAGAGCGAACTCACCGAATTATAGACTCATTTATAGACTAGACGGTTCTTAAGACATTTTAGGTAATTGACTTCTAGACTGTTTGTAGTATGTGGTATTCTCCGAAACCATCGAAATACGAATAAAAACATGTTTTAGAGTCTATTAATAGAGTAAATAGTTATTTTTGACCGCTTGTGCGTCAAATCTTCTCAATTGTAACGCATAGAAAACGCGAATCAAGGCATTTTGAACCTATTCTTTGGTTGATGAAAATCCAATGTTTTAATTTGCTCGATTCTAATTGTACCATGTTGTAGACATAAAGGTCGCGACACTAATCACACTGACATGTGTTTTGAAAACCATTTCCGGTTCGTGACAGTAACGAGAGCTCAAGTGTTGCGTGACAGTGTTGATAATCTGTAAAAACAATGTAATGTTGACAAAGTCGTTAAACCGTGACAACAAAACGATTTCAAACTGACTTTTCAGCACAATCGTGTCATTTATCAGTTCAGTTGTGCTCATTATTTCTGTATTTTGAATCTTGTTCTGTGGTATTTACTGTTTACTTTGGCAGTCGAGAATTCTAATATCGCCCGAGGCCATCTTGTCATTGTCATTTGACCTATTGAAAAGAGATTCTCTTTATCGAGCCATCAAACTCCACATCGCCTCCCAGCTACGATAGACAGTCACTACATTAGACTCTGATCCATGGAACGTAACAGCACATCGCTCTAGCTTGTTTGGTGTTCTAAAACCCCGGTAAGTTATCCTAGTTTTAAAGAAAGAGAGAATTTTGAGTTATAATTGAAGATAGTTAATCCTTAAGCATTTTACACGAAGTAGCTTATCAAAGGCGCTCAGAGACATGCAACAATTTTCAACAATTGACATCGATATGATACTATTGTAGGCATGGAATGTCTCTGAAACCATACAATTTGCGTAACCCTTCTCAATGCAGCCTTAATGTTAGATTATAAACGCTGTTGATTATTACAACTCTTGCGATTTTAGTACATGTAAATGTATTGAAACCAAACTCTGTCGTATTCCCTCCTTGGCTTGTGTGCCGAGTTATTTATTTAGTTTGTTCATATGTCAAATGAAGCGTTAAGCGGTATTTGATCTATGCTGTTGTACACCACCTTGCTCCTGTTATCAATAAGGGTATCTCTCCAAATCGACAAAATCACTGATAAGGAAGCGACGTTTTTGTTGACTCTAAACTCATTTTGCTAAACAAAAATCCAATTTCACTTCGTCTGCTTCAACCATTCTACTAGATAACCGAGCTCTATTAATCGTAACTCCTTATGACGTCATTATCTATTGTCGATCGATATTCCTTAGTCTTGTAATCTTCATACTTTATTTCCTAAGAATTAGATAAAGCTCTCAGCATGAGAGAGATGAACTCCACACTAGCCATAACTATTTTGTACATGGGAAGTTTGTCCTGTATAAACATAGGAATGCTGGAACCCTAATGAAACAAAGCTTAGTGTCAAAAGGCCGGAAAATTAGTTTTTTTATTTCAAAGACTTGCTAAATGACTTAGGGAATAAGCACAATTAATTTGGATGGAGCTTTCCTGGGGAGAGAATTTTATTACATGCATGTTATCGATCTGGTTATTGTATTTGAAACTTCTCGCGTTTAATATTTCACTACAGTTATCGATGCAAAACGCCTCAGGGAAGAGGGGATTAGTTACTTCGGAGCAAAGGAGTATGAGGCTGTAAAACCCACAGCCAGTCAATGTCTAGAGGTTCACTCTAGGTGTAAATAACTAGTTTGTGGCTTGCTATAGATTTTAATTTACAGCTTTAGTCAAAGGATCTAACCTTTGTAAATATTTAAGCTGATCGAATTGAAATGATTTTGTACCTATCATCTAAGATGGGTTGTTACTTGTGCAATCATGGCGATAATCTCTAGGGCACGTAATCGATGATTGATCAAACATGGCAAGGGGCTGTAACTGAAATACTTTTCTAGAGCGGAGAGGAACAGGCATTTCAATATCCTTCCTCCTCATTTTAAAGCCATTTTTCTCCATCCTCCCTAATTTTTTCGGCCATTTCTCCTTCACTACATCTCATAATTGTTTTCCTCTCACCTCCCAAACCGATTTTTCTGCCTCTTTTCTCCCTCCTCCCTACTTTTTGAGGGCTATTTCTCCCTCCTCCCTAAACCGTCCCTCTCCGCTCTTTCTAGGTGGAACAGGGTCTTCATGACTGGTCTCTTCCATCTTCCCCTAGTTCCCGCTAACCACTCTTTTCGTCATCCCCTTCTACTCGATACTTCAGAACTAAAAACTCCGCTATCTCAAACTCCAAATAAAGATACAAGTCCAGTATATGTTGCCTTGGACGAGACAGCGCTAGAATTCTCTGATAACTGGTGGTATTGATTGAAAATAAATATCCACGAGAACTGGTTTTCTATTCGATATGCGCGCATTCGTAACCATACGTAGCGGACAGCGTTTTAAGTCAAGAAACCGTCCACGGTTGCGTAGAAGACTAGACTGGGAAGGGGGAGTTAAAATTTTTGGGTAATTAACACATTAATTCAAGTACATTACAACAGCAATGAATTAATTCTTTCGCCAATTGTGTCACTTGAGAACACTGAACAATGCACAGATTCCCTGTGGCTCTAACTGTGTCTGACAAAGCGATACCGATTTTTCAATACGTGACATATCAACGACCAATGCCAATTTGCCTGGATGATCGCAGAACATCGAAGTCTAAAATGAACAGATAAGGTCAAACATGACGTCTTGTGACACCCTGGGTGAAAATAGCCCTACTCCCGGGGCCCTACTCTTCCCCTTCGCCCGGGATCCCCGACGATACCTCGCGTTTGTATATCAATAAAAGTATTAAAAAACAAACAAAAAATAGTGACTCGATCATACGTCCAGTTTGAGCTGAAACACTAGCATAATATGATTTAGTGAGCGATGATTTTTTCTCTTGGTAGGTATTCTGGGGGACTCTCATATATTTTTTTCGGGGATGATCGCCGAGAATTTCATTTTAAAATTGGCTTGGTTCCGGCTATTATTACTGCCTAAAAGATACGATACCAATAGAACACACAAAATCTAAATTTGCTGGTACTTATTTCCACATTGGTACCAGCGTCTGACTATGAGTATCCTCAAACGTACCAAATTTGATTTGGACCCCTGAAAGTTACGACGATCATCCCGTCCAATATATATATGGATGCTATATACCCGGTTTTCCGGTGTGTCTATCACGACCCCCCTGGTGGGCATGCAGATATCGATGGCGCGCGCGCTATTCATTCCACTCGCTTTCGGGGATCTTTTAGCATTGTTTAGATTATGCTCAGCCACTTATACTCGGTTGGGAAGAATCTTTCGTCACATTAAAGCTGCAGTTAATTTTTGTCAATGTCACATTGAACTTTGTCCGTTAACAACTGATTCTCTCATCTATCTGATGGTGTGGCTACTCACTAGACTGAAAGCAGTCATCACTCGCCTTGTCGAGAGCAGGGCGGGCATCTTTAGAGGCTTGGTTCATTCCTGTGAATTTCACATGATCAAACGTTCGAATGTTGATGGTTTAAAATTTGGACGCACATGCAGAAGAATTGATGATGGTGGTAGTGATGGCCCTCCTCGAATATAGTGCTCTCATGACCCCGGCAGGATCGAGAGTCCCAGATGATTCCAAATTGCTCTTGAGACCTTTCTATTGAAGAAATGCTATAACCAATGACCTTATATTATATCTTCAAGTGCCATACCGTCTTACGACTAGCACTCCCATGGATCTTCATCTATGCAAGCAGCACTTTTACTTTTTCAAACCGTGGGCGCATATGCACGAACCGTCCACTATCCTTCCGTCAATCAGTCAGTCAATCAGACTAACATGCAGATAGTCGGTCGGTCGGTCGGTAGCTAGATCGGTCGGTCGGTCGTCGGGCGGTCGGGCAGTAGATCGCTCGGTCAGTCAGTCAGTCAGTTTTCCAGCAAGCCAGCCAGCAGACCTCTGAACCCGCCATTGTTACTTATTTTTAATTGGCAGTGAATTAGTAATACGATTGGATTAGATTGTCTTGAATCGAGCTAATTTAATAATTATTTCGATATCAACCAACTTCCATTTCCTTTTTTCCTGTTATCCCCAAATACTCTCAACAAAGCTGTATCATATAGACACCACACCCTCTAAATCGATTTGTACTGTTCCTTCCGATCGAAAATTCCAAAAGTCACGCAACGTTGCGTGACACAAAGAATTAACCGCTTGTCTAAATCGTCCTTGTGTTTGTCAACACTCTAATGACTTACAAAATGGATAAGCATACGGCGTGGAACGAAACATACCAGAGTTGGCAATGTTTGGAATGATTTTCTTGGGGTTTGACCCTAGTTTATATACAAGACAATCCCTTCAGTCATTCGCTCACATAAATATAAAGATCTTATAGGCCATTATCTGATCGAAGATAAGCTCAGATATGTAGTGTGTTGTGGTGATCATCCGCTAGGGCGTCTAAATCGTTAGAACAACATGTGGTGACCTCAGATCTATACTTACAATTTTGATCATTTGAGACGTAATAAAAAGTACATTTTACTGATGAGTATTCTAATGTGGTCAACCCGAAAGAGGAAGTGGATGAAGCGGTGTTATTTCGCTATCATCCGTATTTTTGACAACTGAAGTCATAACAAAAATTACTGGTTATTTGCAAGAGAAGAAATTATTTTTGGAGGATATTAATTGTGCTGCCGAAGCGAAAATTTTACATAAAACGTGCGCGGGCGTTTGCTGGAGTCGCCTCACGTGTACGAGCGAGGTTTCTCCCGCGCACTCTCAGCTGACAAGTTGACATTTTCACTTTATTCTGTTTATTCAAGATTTATTTTACTGTACCTGTCCACAACACGTAGCGAAATAATCAACGATATCAGGGCATAAAGATATCCTCTCAACTCTCACAGGAATTGGTCGTGCGATTTTTCACTTTACCCTAAGTTTTTCCAAGTCGAAAAAGAGTATACTTTTTGAAGACTTATGTTCCGAGTTAATGCAATTTGAAGCGTGGTCGAATAATAGGCTTACGAAGAGCTTAACAATATAATAGATTTCATAAACCGAGTATGGCACGAATTTTAAGTATTGGACCCGGTCTGATCTAACTTAAAAAAAATAGAACTCGGGAAAAAGATAAGAGAAAAAAACACACCAGAAAAAAGCGAAAAGTGCGATAAACATCTTGCAATTCTTAAACTGGAAACTGAATTCAAGCACAATTTATCAAATCTGTACAGTTTATGATTCGTTCATTTGAAGATCATTATCGTCCGATAATGCATTTAGGAATCAATTGAAAAAATTTAAATAAACTTTTCTTATTTATATGGATCGTATAGACGAAAAATCTGTGTAGCAATAGAATCGCTGTGTTTGGAGGGTATTCTGACGTCTTTGGGGGAAAAGAGTTTTTCAAGAGATGGAGAGCTGAGTTTGATGTTTTCGTGTTTAGAAAATAACCAGCTGTTTGAATATTCTTTCACAATCAACTCAAATTGATTCAATGTATATGAAGAGTTTATTCATCAATCAGTACTAAAACTTGACCTTTCGCTCAATGACTTAAGAAACAAATTCTTACAATAATATTTAGAAGCAAGGGAACAGAATAAATTGTTGATATAGAGACAAGTGTCTTGGGGAGGACAGAAGTTCAAGTTCCATGAATTGACTTGCCATTGGAGCTGTCAAAGCACTTATAATGTTGTTTGATCTTGTCGTAGACAACAAATGGGAAAACATTAGAACGGAATAAGTTTTCTTTAACGTTAAATCCATATGAATTTCAGCAATATTATCGATTTAATCTAGCTATTTCTAGTGTTCTGGAGAAGGGTGGGAGATTGATCAAATTGATCGCCTCTCTTGATATTTGTAAGTTAGATGTGACTTCCGGTTTGTGGACATTCAAAAGACGTCCCCTGGGGGCTTATTGATCGGAACCCACACTCACTTTGAAACAACTCGTGTGAAAGGTCTTGTCTTCTCTCGCAAAGAAATTTCAGCTCTTATACCTCGGTACAAAGGTAAATATCAATTTAAACTTATAAATACCCTACCTTTTATATTGGGTTTTGTTTTATTAGCTAAGCATTTCTTTTGGGGGTAATTTTGTGAGTTAATGTTCAATAGTCGAGTTTACTCGAGGAATATAATAAACCGTCACAACATTATCTCTATTCAAACGCTGAAAAAACATAGGGATCATTGATTCTGAGAACAGGCGATTGGTTTTTGAACTACAATTAGATATAATAGCTGAAAATCTTCAAGTAAACTCAATTGTTGTACTCGCTAACTGTGATCTACCGATATTGTAATCTTTGTTTTACAAGTTTTAATTTTCTGAAGTATAAACGGTTTAGAATTCTACGCAAGTTGTTCAGACAAACGAAGGATCGAGCGATTCATTTCAGCAATGATATTTCAAGCGAGTACGATGATTTTATACTCTCGATGTTGCTACTATAATTAGCGATAATTAAGTTCAAGCCAGTTGGCATTTTAATCTTTAAGGAATTGTATTTCTGTTGATTTTGTGGCGGTTTTTATTGAAGATGAATTTCACTTAAAATCATTACTTTAGTTCATTCTTCGTTCTAGATTTTCAACAGATATACCATACTTCTCACTCGTTGGCGAATAATCCATTTTGCTATGTTCTAGGATTAACATTCAGGTAAGGGGTCAATTGACCTCTTTATAACTTATTAGGAGAGCGTCAAAACTTGTTCTCTAAATGAATTTTGGATTCAGTTAATCCCAAACAGAAAACTTGGCCTATACAAATATACAAATTTTACAACTTCACAGGAAGCTCTCGCTACTTTCGACATTCCAACCGCAAACATTTCACGCCTCGATTTCGCTTTACTTATCACCCGAATGACACTTGAGTCGTGTTCATCTCGCATGGTGACAGTCGATATTGGAAGAATATATTATTGGATGTAATTTTTTAGTGGAAAAGTCTTGTTGTTTGTGGGCAATTCGGTTCCTATTTGCAAAAATTTCGCATTCTGTGATTCCTGATACGAAGCGATTATTATCGGCCCTAAGTGGCAATCTGTCACGATTGTTCGTCGAATATTCCTCTCCAAACAAATTGCAAAACGTTACTCCCAAAATGTTTGTTATCCTTTATTTATTATTCTCTTCTTTAAACAATATCTACAAAATTTTCTTTATCATTTTTTACTCAAAACAAACATAGTTTTATTGAATTTTAAAACACCCTCTACATCTTTTTTGTGGTCAAAATTCACTAGTAAATGAGATAAACATAAAAATATTGAATCGTTATTTAATTACTCGTAGCTTTCGAAAGAAAGCGAGTCGAATCACTATAGACGAACAAATCTTCATCTAATCGAGCAAGCATTTGTGATGCTCTATCTAAGAACCTGCATAAATTTCGAACTTTTTCTGTTTTTCAATTGAAAACGTATTTCTCCAGCCATTTTACAAAAGAATCGCTTTGAAAATGGCATAACAACATGTTCTTTTTTTATAGTTGTTTTATTCCGGAATTTGCTGTTTTGCTGGTGCTGTATACAGTTTAGAATCGGAAACCTTGACAAGTTTTGAGGTTTTAAAATTACAAATGTGAGCATAAAAAATAACGGGTAGCTCTCGAGAAATATTTGCATTTGAAATGTGCTTTTGTGCTTTAGTTATCAAGTTGTTTCTATTGTAATGCTAAGATATTTAGTTCATCCTGGCAATTTTCGAGAACAATAGTTACAAAAGACACGCGCGATTTAAGCTTGAGTGCACACTGGTTACTCGTCTGTCGTAATTTTTCCGAATGACATCAAAATATTGCCCTAAACATATTTCTAAACCGCGAACGATAAACGAGTCATTTACATGGAAGATCCGACGGAGGAGTTTTCATCAAATGCGTCAATATATGGTGTTAAGTTATGATTGACACGGCTTGTGTGAACTGTGACCATTTGTCATCGTCCAAGCTATTATGAGATGGCAATGAGCGAACAATTGAAGGTGGGATATCAAAGTTATGGCCCTCGTCCCCAACCTTCAGCAAGACTATGTCACACAACGAACTTGGCTACCGCTTCTAGAATAAGAATTTTACGTGTGTAGATAAAGATTATGTGATTCGAGCTAGTCTAAAGTTGATATAAATCCCTCTATACGTTCTTAAGTCTCCAATCAAAATAATTTTGCAGGTGTGACAAGAAGTTTACACATTTCATTGTGGTCGTCCAATCAGAGCGGTCCATTCGCTATCCTGTTACAAGTCCCTTGTTTTAAACCAATCGCTCACACAACACGGCACATCTGCTAGTGGACTGTGGCTTTGATCCACGCTCTCCTTTACTCGTTCTAAATAGTCAAATCTTGCGGTTTTGGACGATCTAGAGAGAGTAGAAACTGTGGAAAGTCAGAGAGGTAAGAAACGAAGGATTTTATGTCGTTACCTTGAAATTTACAAGTAAAACTTGTCGGTTTGTGGTGTTCAGCGTGCAAATTCACTAAGACTCTGTGACATTTGCTTCAAATCGACCCCAGATGACCGTAAAACTACCCATAAAAATACCACTTTGTACATTTTATACGTTTATACGAGTATTTGAGGTTGAGTTGAATGAAAGGGGACAAGAATTTGGTCCACATTTTGAGAAATTTACATTCAGCCAACGTCTCGCGAGTTCGTGCATGTACCATCGACACCATTTACTTCACGGTAATATAGAGATTATTTACAACAGTGAATTGTTATTTAGAATGTTATATATTTAAAGAGTATTAGTAATAAACTGCTACACGCCATAGGGTTCAAATATTATTTTCTCAGTAATTCGTTGTATTAGTATTTCTGCGGTTGTAGTATCTGGAGAGTTGAATTTGTGTTCTTTTGTCGAAAACGGCGGTGTTCGTGTGTTAGAAAATGTTCATATTTACCTTTTCTGTATTCCTCAAAAACCGCTAAACCATCAAAGTGTGAACATGGAAGGGTTTGAATTTCCTTTGTCCAGTTTTGTATTAATTCCGTTTTGGAGTTATTTTTGACATAAACTACATTTGTAAGTACATAGGGCCAATAATGATCTTGTTAAATCTTTTCAAACAAAGGATGTTGTGGATTTGTTTGAGCTGGGTAAAAAAACTCCTTCAGAATTCACAACCGATGAAAATGTGGATGTAGTTTATAAACAGAGCGAAAAGTTAATCGTAGATGAGCGTTAAAAGTAGTTGTAAGTTTATTCTTTAGCGTTTTTTGGTGATTGAATTCAAGCTATTTGAGCAACAATTATTGTGGCCGGACTCATCATGTCTTTTCAATAACATTGAATTCGATCAGCCAAAACCACGGAAAATTTCGCCCCCTCCAATCCCCCTCTAACATTCTCCCATTTCTTCCCACAACAGATTCTGGCTGCCACAAGCTTTGTTAATGGAGAAAGCATAGCATTTCGTACTTTCGAGGTAAAATTTTTCCTCGCTAACTTGGGAATTACTGACTGTGAGTTCAGTAATTGTGTTGAATAAATTAAGAATTACTTTTACAGATAGGTGTTGTTATAAATGTTGCACACCGTAAACCAAACCATGAGCTAACCATGCACTTCGTTTTGATCCTTCATTTTAGGATTTTGGTCTGGCTTAGAGAGCCGTCAACGGACGAAGGAGTGAAATTTGGAATCGTGCCTTGAACAAAGAAGAGGAAACTACAGCGTGACAAAAAGGAGCTGATATTTGAAATTGAAAAGCCTTTTAAAGAAAGTTGGAGGAGAATATGAAATCCTCGAGTTCTAGTGCCGTACTGGGATTAAGACGCTCAGTCGATCTGAATATGAACTCCAATCTGCAAAAAGACGAAGAGAAAAAGAGTTCCGAATCCAGCAAATCACGCCGTAAAACTAGCAAGACCGACACAACCGGTGACTCGAAACATGGCTCGGAAAAACCGGAGAGCTCGTTGACTTTCACTTCAGAGGATGACATATACTATGAACCCGGAGGTATTTTCTTAATTCTTTTGGAAAATTCATGTTCTGTGTCTAAATTCAGTAAGAAAAATAAAAAAATTAGCAAGTGTTTTTATAAACGCTCAAGTCAAATGTTTACATAATTGGTTGTAAATTGTACCCGTACAAAGAGACAGGTCGTGAGGTTTTTACGAATTATCAAGTATGTAGCGGTTGATTTTTACAAATCCTTACAAGAGTAATATCAGAATTTGGTGTTTTTGTTCACTTTCGCTTCATTTCATCCAAATTGTTCTTATGGCAATATCTTATATCAATAACATTTGGTAACTACATTTTAAAACTTCAGATCACAAATTATCGAATTTTCTTTCCAAATAAATAGTTGATTTTGCCGCCTTGAAAGACAAGAAAAATTATCTTACCCCCGCTGATATTTAATTTCGCTATGTTTTTATATATATTTTTAACGTTTTTTAAGCTTTTTATTTTTTATAATTCTCGACTTAAACAATGGGCGAAACGGTTGTCTAAACATTTGCCGAACAAGAAAACAAACAAAAATTTTACAGGTTCTTATTAGCTTAATACGATTTGAAAAACCAAATCCTTTATATTTCTTTTATTTTCAGATTGTGTTTATGTAGACAGCCAAAGGCCTGATGTTCCTTATTTTATCTGCTCCATCAAAGAATTTCGAATGGTAAGAGATATATTGCACTTAAAACCGCTCCACTCAGTTACATCAAATACTAGTATTCACGCCTTCGATGAATTTCTAACTTGTTGATTTCAATGGTTGTCAATTTCTGAGTGATATGTTGATTTCTGAAAAGCTCTACAACCTTATTCGCTCTGTTGCTTTACTGTAAACAGAGTCGAGACTTCATGTTTTGACTTGCAGACACAAATTGTATTATCTCTCAACTCCTGACATATGTTATTGAGCACTTCGCGTTTTGGAAATCAGCGCGATAAGCCGTATCATATATCTTAATACTCTTGATACTGTATTAAAAACGAAGCAGTATTCCCTAGAGCATTGGACTGACTTTTAAAATTTGTCAATTACTTGAACATACAAATTTGTTTATGAAAATAACATTATTGTTTGAAGAGCTGCACTTCAAGATGTTTCGCTGGCATTATGATTAGCATGGTGTAATTGTTCTCTAAAACCTTAATTTATTGCTAGAATGCCAGCTATAGTGTGATGTATATTTTTCAGAAAAGATCATGGAGTGGTTGTGGTTTCTGTGTTTTTAATTCAAACTGTGTTATAAAATTAATAATTCACCAGCATTCAATTACCCAGAGCTTCAACTTAGAGATTGAACCGTAACAGTTAAAACACATTTACCAATTTGCAACTATAAAAATTGTCTTTTCAAAATAAACCTTTTCAAATTTATATCATTTGCCCATTTCAAATTTTCTTTTGGTTTTATCATTAAAATGTCATTTACTTCAACAGATAAGTGAAATATTGTCAGAATTTTGAAAAAAAGTTCCTTTTTAGGGTCCACAATTATATTTTCAACTTTTGATCAAAATTTTGCTTTATATAGTGAAATGCATCTCAATGTCAACTTCATTTATCATCATGTCTAATTTTTTTCTTCTTTGCTATTGGTTTGTTTTTCTTAAAATACTATTCATTACTCATTTGTCTAGCTAGATTTGAGTTTACCATATAAGTCAGTCAATTTTAGCCTCGAGCAACCAGAAACTTAATTATTTCAGAGCTTTATTTTCATTTGAACATTGTGAATCTTCTCTCTTTCTTGCGTTAGACTGTACATAGCATATTTTACAAATTTTACTTTTGGACATTTATAAGCCTTACAAGGTTTTCGCTTTTTTTGTGAATTGTTCTTAATGAATATATTTTCAGTTGATTTCAATAAATTGTAGCTCAATCTACTTTTTAAATGCAATTTCCTTTGTTCCAATCTCTAACATTAAACCACTTATTATGTACTTTATTTACGTACATAAACTTCAAAGTTATTTTTCAGTTCCGGATACTTTGAGTCTCTCTCATGCTATATATGTTCTAAGTTATACAAGTACTTGCTGTTACATAAAACCCAGTCTGATGCAAACCACAAATTGTAAAAGTGGACATGTGCTTGTTCTACATTGTGCTTGAGGGCAGCGTGTTATTATCTTTTTGAACTCCCTGTAAAACCACAAAGATTATAGTTGACCACATAAATTGACAGGCTGTCGCTTATATGGTAATCCACTTCGAGGGCCTTCAGATACATACTGTTTTACAGCTTGATATAATATAAATGAATCTTAAGCACCATTTGATATGCTTGTATTTTAATCCTTCTAAGAGATATACCTTCTGAATTTATTTAAAAAGGAAATGTCCATAATCCTAAGCAACGGAACTCATTAACATGATTTTTTTAAAGTTTTATTCCAAAATATTATGGGTTTTAAGAATGTAATGAAAAATAAAAAGAAAGTAATATCTTACTAAATGTAACTGCATATTAATTTCTTATTCCTTCTAAGATAATCAGGTCACAAAGAAATAATTTACATACTAGATTTTTTTTGTTTACTTTTTTGATTTGCAAGGGTTTTACTTGCTATAGATATAAAGTAAACACAAAGTGTTTATTTTCAATGGTGTTTTTGAAATTGCTAACTCAAGGTTCAGGATGTATAATTTCTTCTTCCTTGATAGCATTACTAAATGTATATTCCAGAGAGAAAACAGTTCATAAAGAAATAATTTTCTAACTAAGGATTTTTTTCAATGTTTACTGATTTGGTTTGTAGTGGGTTCACTTGCTATGCACATAAAGTAAACACAAAGTACTTGTTTTCAACAATGTTTTTGAAATTGTCATTTCAAGGTTCAGGATTTATGTTTTCTCTTTCCTCGATAACATTACTTATATCCCAGAGAGAAAAGGTTTTTGCATGCAGAGCATTCGTAATGTTAATTAAATGCTATAGAGATGTTATAAGTGATATTTAAGGTTGAAGTATCTGACATAAATATATCAGTGATCTCTTAGCATCTGTATTTGTATCTGTGGTAATAAATCCATGGTATCTAAAGACAAGTAAGAAATTATTGATAAATTACATATTGTAACTGAGATGAAAACAACCAAGCAAGATACCAATTCACAAATTTCTTTCCTAAAAAAGAGCAAGAAAGAAAATAAAAAATGAAGGAAAAAGAAAGGTAGGGGAAAAAGGGATAGATTTTGAAACAAGATATGTTTTAACAAAGGTGTTTAATTATACCTCAAAAATGTACTAATTTTTGAGGTTTTAATGATTTAATGTTAATCCTGACCAGTAAGTTTATTTCACTTTCTCTTAATTATACAGTCTTATTTATTCAAATTAAGATAAAAATAAAGAAATATGCTCATTATATATCATGATTTGACATTAAAGATTAGCTTCCATGGTAACATTGGACCTTAATATCTTGTGTGATCAACACAAAGAATTGCAAAATGTTTAATTGCACAAAAGCAGCTGCAAAAACACAAATTATCACAAAGTTAAAACTTTTCTTTTTCACCATTAAATACTTATATCCTGCTGTGAGGTTAATTGAGTGCCTTGGAGTGCATTTCCTTTTTGACAATAATCAAAACAGTTTTGAAACTAAATATATATATTAACTAAATTATTACTTGTAAGATCCAAAATGTGAAACGTTTTTTCATGATATCTCGAGTGGCAAGAAAAAAAACAAAATAATCATACCAGATTGTCTAGTGATAATTAATACAACACAGTTGAATTTTATACAATGCTAACAGCTCTCTGCAATAGTATTACTAGTCTTAGAGTATGCATTAAGCAACCACATAGTTACACTTTCACAAGCTAACACATCACATTTGTTCCCAAAGAGTAAGCGTGACAATCTGGTCGTGACTGTTCGTTGGTATTACCGCCCATCAGAAGTCCCAGAGTCAGTTTATCAACTACTTGTTCAAGACAGAAATACTGAAAATGGTATGTTATAGTTCAATCTATCATAACTATTAAAACTAATAAATGTTGATGTACATGACCTTGAATGCCTCCAAAAACATGTCAACATCTGTTTTAATTACTGCATGACCTATATCAATGTGTAGGTGTTCTTAAATGTCAGCCATTCAATCCTGACAGTTTATACAACATTCTACAGCAATTTTTTATTATCAACCCAATTTATAGCATTTAGAAGAGCTGCCAAGTGCAAAATAAACAAACAAACAAAAAATCTGTATTATAATATATTTAGAACAAATAATCCTTATCATTATCATTTTGACTTATAGATCTGTGAGATTTCCTTAATATGAGAACATCTTTCAACTTCTTGATCTGTGGTGGGAAACTTCATCTCTATCAAGTCTGGGCTCTTTTTGATGCAATACACCTATCTCAGTAACTAATCTTCATTTTTTTCCTTCAATTTTTTTATGCAGGGTCGAGTGATCATATCCTGGAAGATGAGTTTGTCAAAGAGAGGGAACTGTTTATTTCTGATGCAACAGATGTCTACCCTGCTGCTGCTTTAAGGTGAGTGAATTAGTATAGGTAATCATACAGTTTCAAGTTCAATTTGGAATTAATTCGCATGGAAGAGTATCAGAATTGCATGAGCCCATAGGGCTCTTTGAAAGACAGGTGAAGTGGAAATTAATTCCAAATTGACCAAGAAACCGTATGATTACCTTTTAATAAATAAATATATATACATGACATGAAAAAATCTGACAAAATAAAATGGTAATTTTTTAACAAAAACGGAGAAAATCTCAAGAAGAAAACTTTGAGCATGCACTCGTTTAGATGTGATGAAATCAGTAGTGTGCACAAGTTATCAAAAATTTTATTTAACTGACAGCCGGATCCTCAAAGTTTGCTAAATGGAAGATAGCCTGACATTCTTATTCCCTTTTAATCCATGTAGGTTGATGAAGCTTTTGATGGCTGATTTGTATGGGTACTAATGGAGGGAGGGGTTAAGGGTCCACAGTCTACACAGTGAAAAAACTGTTTGAAACAGTATACAAGGATTAACCAAACTGTATTTCATTCTTTAGGGGAAAGTGCAAAGTTCGTCCATTTGTGGAACTTTCAGAGAATCTCAAAGAATACATATCTAAAGAGGATTGCTTTTTCTATTTGCTTGGATACAATCCAGAAACAAGGTAATTTAGTAATAATAAAATTATACTTTTCTTAGACTGCTACTCTGGCCTCTAGTGAAAGGAAAGAGGAAGGATGGAAGAAGAGGGAGGAGAGGGAAGGGAGAAAGAGAAGGGTGCCTGCTGTCACCCTTCACTAGAAGTAAGATATACTTCAGCCTGAATTTTCACTAGGAAAGGGAAGAGGAAGGGTGGAAGAATGGGAAGGGAGGGAAGGGAGAAAGAAAGGATGCCTGCTGTCACCCTTCACTAGAAGTAAGATATACTTTAGCCTGAAAGAGAAAGGATGGAAGAATGGGAAGGGACAAAGAAGGGGCTAGCTGTTAGCCTTTACCAGGAGCAAGATTCACTTTAGCCCAAATCTTCAGTCTTCCCATCAGTTTGTGCTCACTTGGGCCCCACTGCCGAGTGAGCCACAAGGACTGAGGGGATGACTGCATGAAAATTCAGACTGGATTCACTTGGCTTATTAATCTCAATCATGAGATTGTATGAGTCTTTGTTCTTGATTCACACCTTTTTTCGTTTCCCTTTCATCCATGGATGATATATCCTACATCTGCATACATTGTATAATTAGTGTTACAACTAAATGTTTGCTTCAGATTTAGCGGTAGATTACTGGGGATGTGCCTACCAGATTGTTATTCTCTTTGACTTTTGAGAAAAACAACCTAAATATTGTATAATTTTTAAATAAATCTTTTTCTTTTCTAAATACAGTATTTTTGCAAGTGCATGTACACTTTTCATGATTTTTCCTTAAAATGTGTCATTGTTTTGTTTCATTTCCTAGTTGGTATAGTTAAAGGTTTTTATTGCTATTTTTGCATGCTTGTGGAGTGGGGTTTTATGGATTCTTAAGTTTCTGTGTTATCAACTTAATTTGGCTGGCTTAAAATCAAGGGATGGATGACATACTTAGTGATCAGAAAAATAATGTTGTGAATATTATTTCAATAGAGAAAACATTTTCTAAAAGCTGAGTTTTGACATTTTGACATTTCAGCTTCCTAATAAGGCATCATTTTTGCCTTTTACTTATGGCATGACATCTTGGAAGTTAACTAAGGAAATCAACACATTTATAGTGACACTTCTTATTCAAATATCTCCTGTATCTTTCACTCTTTGATGCTAATTTTATGTTTAAATTCATGTCGAAAATTTTGTGAGGTTTTGTTCAGTGATCAACAAAAATATTTTCAATAGTAACAGGTACTATTTAAATCAAGAAGATTAAAACAAATCTGGTACATATCAAAATAATTTCATTATTTTGATTAAACTGTATTATGATAATTATAAATATTGCCACAGTTGAATCTTTTGCCACTTCTTTACTTCTTCTTTTTATGACTAAATTGTTTTACAGGTACTTAACTGTAATCTAGCCTTGGTTGAGATTTTTAACTCAGTTTGTACTCTAACTTTTTATTTTAAATTAGTTTTGGGTCAGTATTTTTTTGTGAGCCATCATTTCTGAAAATTTATTTGCTTCAATAGTTATATTAACACCTTCAAAGCACATGGTCGATCAAGGTGTTTTATTCTTTAAACTCAATTGTTCAATGACATTGTCTAAAACCATAACTGGCAGGTTTTGTATACATCTCCAAGCTATTGTCAATAATTTGTACATTGAGACAAACATGAATCTACAATGTGTAGATACCAGCAAATGTTTACCTGCAGCTGGTGCCATATTTATTGTTATTTGAAATCAAAGTGTTGACTTTGAATTAGCTAGCCACAAGATTGAATGGCAGACTTAAAGAGTGGCACATGCTTTAGTTAAAATAGATCATCCTTTTAACAGGATTTCACTTAAATTATATTCTTGTTGTAGTAACACTATACAGTATGTTATATACAAATATGTAGTTGCTAAATTTGAATACATTAAACAAATACATTTACAATTTTAAATTCATTTATCTTTGAATTAATTTCTATAAGTTGATGCTTGTTTAAGTTCAAAAGTGCAATAAAAAGTGTGCCAGAAAACTGAATACCTCTCTTTTGTATATTAACCTATTATATATAACAGTTATTGCCTAATTGATTTATAACTTAGTTTCGCATTTTATTTGTTTGACAGATTTAATATAATCAAAGTTTTAACTCTGTCATATACTCTACTTTCCACCATAAACATATAAAAGTCTTAAATTAGCTATTGTTTTTCAGGCGATTAGCCAATACAAAGGGTGAGATACGCGTTGGTCCAAGCCATCAGGTAATTAATTCAATTTGTTTCTCAGACATTTCAGATCAACTTCAAAACAATCATTTTTTAGAAAAGATCCAACTGTTTAAAACCGTGGCTGACAATATGGTCACCGCATGGTACCTGGAATGGAGAGAGATAGAAGCACTGTGTGAAACTGACACATTTGTGTCAATTTTGTTAAATTTGCTACAGGTTTATTTCATGTATCTTAGTTAATCCTCTGTGTGCTCTTCTGTGTGGGTCAAATTTTACCTTCATAAATTTATCACCAAATCTTGATTAAAATTGTATTCTTACAGAAATGTTTTGTTTTTGGAAATTAAGTTTCTCTCAAATTTCTCTTCAAAAGTGCTTTTGTAAACACTTTTTATTAAAATTGCTCTACTTGCAAATAAAGTGTAAATATTATATAGGTTTTATTTGTTTTGTTTTATTTTTGTTTGTTTCATTTTTTCCCCTTCTATTCTTTTAGGCAATTCTACCAGAATGTAAAGAATACATTCCTGATGAAAATGATGCCACTTGTGAAACATCTCGAGAAATTCTGGTTAGTTTTACACTAAAATATATTATTATTGTATTGAATGTTATTATTATTTATTTATATTGTTATATTATTGAAGCTTGGACTTTATTGAAACTAAAGTAAAACACCAGAAAATTTCTACTTAAATTTTAAAGCCTTGGGTCATTGATTCCAAAGTACTTTAAGAAGTCATAAGATTGGTTGAATACCCTCCTCTGGTTTTTATCCCAAAAATTATGAAATTAAGTTAAATGAATGTTTATGATTTGAACTAAAGTCATCAATTAGAAAGTATGAATAGTCCAGTTTCCAATTACAAGAGACCGCTGAACTTCTTGACAAAAGGCGCATTTATGCAGGGTTAGCCTCCTTTTCAAGAAAGACCCATGGGAATAAAATCGATTTCTTTATTGTTCTTAGTCAAAATGGTTTGCTTTTCTCATTGGTATTTTACGAATAATTTACCTTGACTCGAGGCTAACCCTGCGCCAATGCATCTGTTGTCTAATTTTACAGCAGTATGAGCAAACTTGAAAAAAGTCTATTGATCAATGCTTTTATCTTAATACATGTTAATAGAATGTTACTTTTATCTTGTTTTTCTGTGGGTTCAAAAAGTTGTTCTATAGAAAAGAACAATAACAAGGGTAATAGCAAATACAACAGAATCTTGAAAAAGATTCCAATTAAAAATTGCACAGATGTCTATAGAGTTTATTGTAGCCATCTTGGAAATGCTTGATCCACCCTGTTGTCCTATAGAAGTGTCCCTCAAGAGGGAGAGTGTATCTACCCAGGGGGTACTAGTAGAACTTTTGTATGGGATGCTCTGCCCACACATTCGACCCCTCACCCTTTTTTCTGTACCAGATTTTGGCAAAAAATGTACCCCTTTGATATACCTTTGACAAAAGGTACCTCTTTTATAACAATGCCACAGTCAGAGCATTCATTAAACATTTATAGTCCACTATAGGGAGTAACCCCAGGTTGTCTACTATATGCATTTCTTATATTCATTAATAATTTCTTATATTTATCGTCTTCATTAGGTTTGGAGTCCCATACTTGATGACTATGACTTGATGATGTATCTTAGGGCATCAAGGTTGGTTGCTACTTAGTTTTTTAATTGTCATAATGTATTAAGATCTTGTCCCCTTTAGATTAAGGGGAGGGGTGCAGGAAGTGTGAACACTTCCTGAGACGACAATGCGCCCTTTCTTCTCAATACTTTTCCAAAACACCCTCTTAGTCCTCCGATTTCTGTTGCTGCACCCTCCACCAATCAGAGTACGCCTAATGTACCAATTATTATATTAAAAAATAATATGTGACATTATGTTACTGTACGTTCCATAGGAGTATGGCCCAGTATGCTGGGATGTGTAGTGGTGGGACACCAGAAGATGGCTTTAGAGCCATGTCACAGGATGCTACAACTAGCAATGCATTGACCTTGGTAAGATATTAGTATGGACACTGAAGGGATAAGAGGTGTTCTTTTTTACTCGTTTGAGTTCTAGACATTGACCTGTCGTTGTGTGCTATTTTTAGCTACACGAGAGCAGCTATGACTGTGCTAAAGCTCTACAAGCTCTAGTTAAGAAACCTTATCCAAAAGAACTCAGAAAGAAGTGGACTGAAGACGATATTGTAAGTATAATGTTGCAGAATTGTTAGATGTCTAGTTGAGTAATTTTAACCGAAGAAACTTTGTTCTTACAGAAAAAGTTTGTAAAGGGTCTAAGGCAGTTTGGAAAGAACTTTTATAAGATACACAAAGAACTTCTTAATCACAAGAAAACGGTGAGTACAGTTCTTGCTTGTTTCCTTCCTTCCTCCCTCCCTCCCTCCTCACTTTTCCTTTCGTATCTTTTTCACTTATTTATTTACTAATAATGTACTTGGTACATGTATAGAGTGAGCTAGTCGAGTATTACTACGTATGGAAGAAGTCTCACTCAGCCCTCAGCTCTAGACCTCATAGACGACGAAGACACAACGTCCTTCGTAGGAAAGCTTACACAAGAAGCAGTAGAAGTATTTCTAGTGAATTTGGTGAGTTGGGCATTCAGTTGTTGTTTGTTGTTGTTGTTGTCGTTGTGGACAGTTGTTGTTGCTGCTGTTGTTATTGCATTGCTCTTGTTGGTTGTTTTTATTCTTCTTTGTTTGCTTTGTCGTTCTTGTTTGTCTTTGTTCTCGTTCTTAAAATATCAAAGGCGTTCTAGTTGATTAGTAAGGGGAGTACCTGACCTCTAAGCTAGGTGTTGAAATTTTATTTTTATTTATTTTCAGTTGATTTGACGTCATGCAGTGAGGATGATGACGATAGCGATGAAAGCACCGAACGAGATCTACGGTAAGACAATGTCAACGTCCACCACAAATAGATCTGTTATCGTCAGTGCAGAAACAAAGGCGGCTTAGTGGTTAGTGCGCGGCATTCAGTCGAAAAGGATACCATTCGACGCTCATCGCCGCAATCTCGTACATTCGTATGAACAAGTGTGGTTTAGTTCGTTAGTGCGCGGCGTTCCGGGCGAGAGGTCCGAGTTCGATTCCCAGTAACTCTCGCACACTTCTTTCAACTTCTTTCCATTCCATGTAGCTTTAATAAGCTTTAAATACCCTTAAAACGGAGCACTGTGGGAGAGAAGGGAGTAAAAGAAGGGAGTAAAATGAGCGCACCATCAGCCTCAAGTTTATTAGTCAGAGGATGACTATTACGAGCTACCGACGTAAAATAAGGTCCTTTACCTTTACCTTTGTCAATAGCATTTGAGGGAGGGATGGAGGCGGAGAAGGCGGACCTTTCTCTCTCTTAGTGAAAGGATGCGGTTATCAATTATCATCCTTCACCTTTGACTAAATATTTTTATTCCTTCAGTTTGTACTGCTGTAGACATTGCTACACTAGTGAATCAAGAAGCTGGCATCATGGTGGCCACAACAAAGTAATCCTCTGTACCGAGTGTAGAATCTTCTTCAAAAAATACGGTAAGCTTCCTCTAATAGAAGACGAACGAAAACCCCCTGCCTTCATGTTCAAGGCTGATTTCAAGGAGTTGGCTGAAGACGAAGCTTGTTGGAATAACGGGAAACTCTTACGAAGTCGTCGCAACATGCCTGTAGTTCAGACCACGCTTCGATCAGGGAGAAATAAGATGTCGAGTCCAGTTGAGTCGTTAAATACGCCGCGTCAATCACCAGTAAATGGACGTCGTGCTGCAAGGATTGGGAAACCTGCTTCACCTTCCGACGGAAGTTCCAGTAGTACCGGAAGTAGTATGAACAAAGACAAGAATAGAAAGGTAATTGTTTGACCAACTATTGGGTGAGAGAAGGGGCTAGTTGGATTCATGCGACCACTCTGTAGATGTGTCAGTCATTCCAACATTCTTCATCATTGTGATTATCAATAGACCCCTTTTCGATATTTTGGTTGAGCAATTACGCATGTGCAATTGGGAATGAGGCTCCGGGGAAAGAACAGAGAAATCGTAATTCTCTTTTTATTTTCCTGATCCTCGATTCTGACCTCATTTTCTACTATCGCTCATGAAAAATATCCTGAAAGTGGGCTATTTCATTTTTATCATCATCATTATTATTATCGTCATCATTATCATCATTATCATCATCGCCGTCATTATTATACATGCATCATTACCAACTAAAACTTCATTTTCCCAATCAGAACAAGTCCAAAAAGAACAAACTCAAACGTTCCCACGACCAGTCATCAGAATGTGGTTCTACAACAAGCAAGAGAAAGAAGGCACAAGAATCCGACGAGGAAGCTCAAGAAGACGCCAGTGATACAAGCAGTGCTACTGGTGGACGAGACAGTGTTGTTCCAGACTTCGATGCTCGTAGCGAATGCAGTAATACTACAAATATAGACGATAACCTCAGTACGCGATCCAACTCGCCCTTAGTCCTTCCTATTATGGAAAACCTCCCGGCTAAATTCAAGCGCGTTGGACCAGGGGACGAGAATCGTAGTTGCGCAAGAACGGATGTTGTGTTCGTTCATCCTGAGAAACCAATTGTCAAAGAACCACCAAAACCCCCGGAGACGAGCTGTGCGAGCACTTCAGCCTCAAGAACAGAGGTGTGTAATCTTGTCGTTGTTCTTATTAAAATAATGGCCCGGATATACAATGCAGCTTTTATGCGACGCTGGCGCAACACACCCTTACAACAGTTGACCGCAGTCTTACGCACTTCATTGACATCGCAGCAGAACGACTGCGCATGCGCGAGTTTTCGCGGGCTTTCGCGCGTCCGCGTCTTGATCACAGGAATCCCAAACAATATTTTTAGAGTTGTTTTCATTATTTTCCAATATCACATCTTTGAGCTTAATTTTGAAAAGTACTGTGAGAAAAATAGTCAATAGAATATACTGTAAAGTCCTTAAGCACAGTTTATGAGCCTGAGTTTTGCTTCTGTTGCTTTTAGTTTCACTCGCAAAGTTTTGTTTGTTTGAATGCCGAATGTTTTCATTGAGGAGGACTGGGGAGGCACGCATGCGTGATGCATTTTACAGCGGTATCTACTACAGTGTCAGGCCTTGCAGGAGTAGTATTAACTCTAATTCTGCAACCTTTTGTGCAATGTTGCGCGCAATGCTGCTGGGGTGGACACACGGTGCCAATAGAGCAGATTTCGTATGAGTGTGAAACGGACCGCGCCGTGCCGTAACCGTGTCAGTGACGTGATGCCGTGATAAAAACATTCGAAATTCCTACCGTAACCGTGCCGTGACCGTGCGGTGCCGTTTTCACAGTCATACGAAATCTACTCTATGTGTTGCGTGCAACGTTGCAAAAAAAGTTGCTTCGTGTGTCGTTAGTAGGAAAAACCCAATGAACTTCTCTCCCTTGCGGCCACCCACAAATGGCAGACAGAATTAGCTCGCTACTGCTTTTATTTGCTGCATTCCTTACGTTGTTTGTCTTTCATAGAAGTGACCACATCATGAATACTAATTTGGCGTATCGCTTGTTTCGTAGGTTTCCGAAATTTCGTCGGCGACTACTCGTGAAGCTCACACAGTATCACGCAAGTCCCCCAAGAGTACCCCGGCCACTGTGACGTCACATTACGAATCGGCATTGCGAAATATGATGGCTGGCAATGGTGAGGGATATCCTATGTATCCAACCAACGCACCGGCAATCCTAGCCCCGGGTGTAAGTATATCCGGGTATCCAGTACCGGAGGGTGCTATCGACTATAGAATGTTACAATATATGTACCCCGGTGGGGTTCTACCTGAAAGTCGTGATAATGTTGCAAAGTTTGCTGAAGGTTTTGAGCAATGGTACGCTCCATATCGTATGGCACAAATGCAAGGTGGACATTACATGCCGTATCAACTGCTTGGTCGAGGTATTGATCCTAGTGCACTAGCGTCTAGAGCTTCGCAGGTTCAAGCTCACGAAGCAATGATGAAGAACGCTTCAGGTCGAAATCATGTTTTAGATTCTGTTTCCGGGCTTCCTGTGCCTCTAGGGAACCACCATTCACACTCGCACATGCATACACATTTTCATATTCATCCACACGAACAACAGCAAATGCAAGTACAGGCCGCTGCTGCTGCAGCCGCTGCAAACATGGACCGTGCTGCGTATCTCCAAGCACACGCTGCTCAAGTACATCCGGGACTTGCAGCTTGGAGAAATCAACAACTATTGTATCAACACCCAGAACTTATGCAACTGCATGCGTCCGGCATGTTGTCACCCGTCGAAGAGCATGCGCACGGTGGACCGATCCATGGACTCGGCTCCACTCCTCTCGACCGTCAGCTTCAACAACAATTACTACTAAGTCAGCATTCGAAGTATCATCAGCATTCATTGCAGCAGCAACTTATGCAACAAGAAGAAACTTATATGAGACATTTACGGCATCACCAGGACATGCAACTTAAACAACGGCTCGAAGAGGCTGGTGGAGGTGACCCTTATGGACTTTTTAGAAAGGACCATAGAAACCTTCAAAGCCCTTCCCAGTTGGATAATGTAGTGAAGAAGAATTTAGAATCCGGCTCAGGGACATACGTATCACCTAGCAAGAAACCCGTTACTATAGATTTATCAGATGACTAAATATTTCTATCCTTATATAGATATCTATTTTTAACCAGATTCTGCTCGTGCTATCCCATGAATCTTTGCCTTCCTCGAATCGCACTCGTAAAGGATTTCGGGACTGTTGAGGTCGACTTTGAGGCCTTACTATATAATATCAAAGATTTGTGGAATAGCAGTGCGATTTTTATCGACATTCTGAAGGCGGGCACAATTTTACTGCAATTTTTTGTGTAGCCAACAGTTTAGAGTTTAAGAAACTCAAATGGAGGCTGTCTTTGAGAACTTTGGTTTATTCTTGTATCTGTTTTAAGTTTGAAAGCAATGCAATCCTAAACTACCTATTGGAAATACTGTTAAGGTCTAAGTAGAGTAGAAGTGGTATCGACAAAGGGAGGAAAAAGAGAAAATGGATTGCTCTCGAATTGCAGTGAAATTGTGCTCTGATCGCCTTTTTGATAAAGTGATTCGTAAAGATAAAACAAATTCATTCTTAAATCTATTAAAAACAAGAAAATTTATTTAATTTTGGGGCTCAAAAGATAATTTATTTTGTTGGTCTAGAGGGCTTTTTGAACTTTATGATAGATAAAACATACGGAGACGACCCATTTTAAAGTCTTAGCTTGGTTCAGGACACTAAGCATCAGTTCTACGAGCAGTGTTTTGCTTGTACAATTAAGTCTTAAAAATCAAAATTACAAAAAAAAAATGAGGACGCAATAATTTTTGTTATTCTAGTTGTGTGCTGCGAATTCAGTTTAATTTTCGCCGCGCACTCAAACTTTTTTTAAAGAAGCAAAATTCTGCTCGTATTGTTGAGCTTGAAAGCAACTTTTCCATGAGTTACTATATAGTTGAGTTGAAGCAACATACAGAGTCTGTTTCTTGTGCTTATGCTTATTTCACTAGTGAGAAGACAAGCACTGCTGATAAGCAGTACACTACTGAGTCTGTATGTTGCTTGTGCTTATGCTTATGTCACTAGTGAAAAGACAAGCACTGCTAATGAGCAGTACACTACTGAGTCTGTGTATGTTGCTTGTGCTTATGCTTATGTCACTAGTGAAAAGACAAGCACTGCTAATGAGCAGTACATTACTGAGTCTGTGTATGTTGCTTGTCACTAAAGAAAACCAGGCTGGATAACTAACTAGGAGATTTGTACATATTCATATATTCACTATAACATAGAGTAAATATATACAATATAGTAAAGTTTTGGAATTCTATTCATCTTCAGCTTTTGTACATAACATTAGTTTATAGTGTCCAAACGTTCAAAACGTTCCATCGGTTTCCCAATATTTAAATTTTCATGCCTTTCGTTCTCACTTGGTCTTCTCCGCAGACTCCGGTGTTTTCGTCACGCAACGGTTTTCGTCACACAACGCTTCTTAATCGCTGCGTGACGAAAACCCCGGCGACTGCTAGGGAAACTAGTTCTCACTTTGAGTCAGTTTTATTAGATATGTGCTGCTTTGGTGCGGTGCGTTTTTGGTATTTTGTTTTATATCTTAAAAGAAGAGGAATATGTTGGAACTCGTTACATTGTAAATAAGACGTATAATAGCGTGGAAAACAATAAAAAATCAAATATTGAAAAAACTATTGGAATATCATTTGGTTGATGATGACGCGACGATGATGAAGATGAAAATGACGGGTAATGTTCTTGAGACTGACATACTAATAATTAATGAGCTCAGTGGGCGTGCCCACTTCTATGAAGGCGAGTTTTGCCTGGTAGCTTTTGTTTTCTTTTTTCTTACAAAGAACAGCTTACTTTCTTTTCTCTTTTTCCTGACAAATAACAGCTCTCCTTCATATAAACACGGCTCGGTTAAGATCCTTTCACATGTGTATACGAGCACATTTTCTTTGACAATTAAATTTCTTGCACGTGTGGATTGAAAAACTTTGACCAAATTTCGTAGGAGAAATGCATTTGTCCTATGAAATGTGATCGTGTACTGAGACCAAGGAAAGTCATTTGTCATACAGAAAATTTGCTTGGGTGGAAGGACCTTTAAGGCCCGGTAATACAGGCAACAAATCGTGCAACATTTCACGCAACATTGTTGCATTAATTGCAAGTTGCAGAGCAAATGTTGCTCGTATTACCACCACTTCTACTTTGTGCAACAAGGAAAATTTGCTGCGCGTGTAATACGAGCAACATTTGCTCTGCAACTTTGTTGCGCGAAATGTTGCATGACTTTGTTTCCCGTATTCCCGTCCTTTAGGTACTCTCAATAGTCCAGTTCCGAGATCGTATGCTTCACCTGCCACATACAAAGGATTTAGAATCAGGCTATGTCCTAAAACGTTTGTCTTGTTACGAATGACTGAGTTTTATGCACGTAACCTCGTCTTGATAATTTTGTATGTGGCAAGTGAGCTGTATTTCGGAAGCATGATTAGCCGTTTTAATTGCTGGGTTGCATCCATACCTTCGGGAATCTAAAGACAATGGAGCGGTAGCCATGTTGGATGAACAAACAATAAACGCTAATGAGAAATCTTTTGTTGAAGTTCATCCAACATGGCTGCCGTGACGTCACATGCAACCCAAGAATAGAGTACTCTTAGCTTCAAACACTAAAATCGCACCAATATACGCTAGTTTTGCACTATTTAGTGCATGCACTGAATAGGACACATTACACACTGTAAACAATAGAATATTCGTAAAGATTTAGGCATTTAGTGTTATCAATGAACTTCAAGATTTCAAACTGGTTTACATTTTTAAATACGACTATTTCAAAGTGCGTCAGCGCCTTTCGTATTTCAAAGTGAGACGAGATTACTTCATATTACGAGCTATTTCAATGTGTGAGAATTCTTTCAAAGTGAATTGGACCGCACTGCAAGATAGCCACACACTAAAGTATCAAGACGAAAAGCTCAGTCATTCGTAACAAGACATAAGCATTAGCACGCGTAGCCTCGTTCTAAATCCTTTCTATATGTGGCAGGTGAGGCATATCTCGAAACTGGACTATTACATATATAGTCAATTGAACAAACGTTGTCGGGTCTAAAAACATAGAAGCTGAGACCGAAATGGTGCATGGGATGTCAATAATTATATTCTGATTTAAGCTGCAACCGACAAAAACTCGAAGCCAAACGGCCCGCCAACCCAGGTCCTGAACACGTTTTTGGCATTTTGCATCGAAGGCAAAGCGTAAATGAATAAATCAGAATATTATTATTGACATCCCAAACACCATTTCGGTCTCAGCTTCTATGTTCTATGTTTTTAGACCCGACAACGTTTCTTCAATTGACTATATGTTCGTACCGCAATTTGGTGCATAAATTTAAACAGCATGGCTTTTATGAGTCAGGTTGCATAGAATACAACAGGGTCACAGCAGTTGTCGCCCTGTAGTACCTGTGCGACCTGTCAACAAGACATTACCTCTTGCAGGGAGGGCTTGTGATTGCGACCGGTACCTGTACCTCCTAGACGTTGCTTTGTGTGTCAAGATTGCTGCATACATCTCACGTGTGAAACAAAAGAAAGCACTGCTAATGAGCAGTACATCACTGAGTCTGTGCATGTTGCTTGTGCTTATGCTTATGTCACTAGTGAAAAGACAAGCACTGCTAATGAGCAGTACATTACGGAGTCTGTATATGTTGCTTGTGCTTATGCTTATGTCACTAGTGAAAAGACAAGCACTGCTAATGAGCAGTACATTACGGAGTCTGTATATGTTGCTTGTGCTTATGCTTATGTCACTAGTAAAAAAACAAGCACTACTAATGAGCAGTACATTACTGAGTCTGTGTATGTTGCTTGTGCTTATGCTTATGTCACTAGTGAAAAGACAAGTACTGGTAATGAGCAGTACATTACTGAGACTGTGTATGTTGCTTGTGCTTATGCTTTATATGTCACTAGTGAAAAGACAAGCACTGCTAATGAGCAGTACATTACTGAGTCTATATATGTTGCTTGTGCTTATGCTTATGTCACTAGTAAAAAGACAAGCATTGCACAATCATGATTTAGAGAACGTTACTTGAAAATAATAATAATAATAATGACTTTATTTATGTGTCACATCGTTCTAGCTATTTTACAATAACTAATTGGGGACACCTATCTAAAACCCTTGTAGAACTACTAAAATGTATATCCCAATCCATACCCTGATTCTATACCTGATGTCCATCCCATATTTGATATTTACAATTTACAATGATGATTTCCTACCCCTCGCCACAATTTACTCCCATCCCTATATAAAAGAATCCCAAATCGATGCTACACATACACAATCGCGGCAAGCGCAGTTGGCAAGGGCTCAAAAATAGGGCTCGGAATCAGTCTAGTATTCTCCCAGAGATAAAGGAGTACCACAGTTGTCGCCCTTCCATCCCTTGTTACAAATACATTGAACGAAATTCCACTCCTTCTTCAAATTTAAATCCAAAAACGCTTCCTTTTTGTAGACAGGAACAGACTGTAGTTTGAAGCGACACCTCCCGTTTGAACTGCAATGCTGACTTGCACATTCTTGTGCAATGCGTGACAGCGACACAACCAACGGACCAAAAAACTCATCCATGTAGTCTTTGAGTTCACGACAAAATTCTTCGTTTTCGTCATCGTGCGAACCCCAGATCACTACCCCGGATGATGCGAGCTCCGCTGATTGGGTTACTGTGGAGTACATATCTTTCTGTGGAAGAGAAAAAAAAAATTGCATATCGATTATCCCTAGTCTACTACGCAGGCGCCTCCTCTTGGGCTTCCTGTCTCCTATGACCGAAAGAGGACTAAATTCCCCTCGGTCAGGTTGACAAAGGAATCCCATGAAGGGTTGCCTGCAGAGGAGGCTCGATTATCCCAGGGCTTCTATTACGTGATAGCTAGGATCATTTAGGGTATAAAAAGTGTGACGCGAAATGGCTGCATTGTTTGATTTAATACCTTGAGTCTGGTGGGTTTTGTATGAGTGGGAAACCTACGGTCACAGTTGCGATACGGAGAAAATCGACCAATCAGAAAAGCACAAAGTTTTGTAGAACCAATCAGAAATCAAAGTTCAGTTCCGTTTTCGGTATGGTTCCGGCACGGTTCCGATACGGATTGTACCGTTTCTCACTCATACGAAATCCGCTGTCTTCGCCATAAGATTGCACAGATTGTCACACCTCTTGCCTCACTATCTCTACATGCATTTAGTATTCTATACTTGTAAGACTCAACTCACATTTAGATTTCTTGCTGTATGAGCTATAGGATAGAAGAAAAGAAAGAAAAAGAAAAAGAGAGAACAACACACCCACTAAATGCGAGACAACAATGATCGAACTGGTTCGAATGGAGCTCGGACCCTCACCATGTGCAATTGAAAGATAAGCAGCAAAGTGTGCATCGACCACATCATGTAAGTCATAACAAACATACAGTACAGACAGCTTGAAAACCGCGTTGCAATTGGTCACTCAACTAGATGAATACATAGTAGTTATACAATGGTTTAGAGTGGCATACCATGGAAAACCACACATCACTTGTATTTTCTACTGTATGTGTACACACAAGCCTTTAGGTGAGTGTGCATACAAAGAAGATACAAGTGACAAGTGGGATACTCCATGGTGTGCCACAAGAAAGCATTGTATAGCTATTTTATCCCACACCATAGAAAATAAAAATGCATGATGGGAAGGAAGAGTGGAATACCAATCAATATACAACGGCTTTCCTGCTTTCTGATTGGCTGTATTTTCTATGGTGTGGGATAAAAGAATTTATCATATGACCCGACGGCCCCGCTCGCGCGCTCTAGCTCACTATAGTTTCAAAGACCATTATACCAATGGTAAAAAGTGGATAATATACTGCTTCATATTTATACTTTGACAACCGTACAGCCAACCATATGACAGACCATGAATCAGGGAACCGTTTGATATGAAACTCATTGCTCGAAAGGTTGCTATAGCAACGTGACGTCAGCATTAAGGAAGGTCATTGTTTCAATAAAATGAGTAAAAATGCAAGTTTCCTACGGTGAACTTTTTTAAAACTCACAAAATCTATTTTCCACATTATCATACAGCCACTATCAAAAGTTAGCTAACTTCCTGACATCAGATTTTTCTCAATTTAGAAAATCCGAAATTTGACAATATCTCATATTCTGATATCCAGAATATTTTTAAAATCGATCATACAATCACAAATTAAGCAAAGTTTTATATTATTTTAAAAAAATCAACTTTTACCGTGGAAACTTCGAGCAATTAAAATTTAATTATTAAAAAGGGACCTTTTTATGGAAGCTGTAGCGTTGCTATGGTAACATCCATGGGATCATGGCCCTTACAACAAATCCTAAAACTCATAATCTTCAATATAATTGGTCTATAAGCTGTCAATATGCAAACAAACTTGATTTTAAACATGACTTTTTAATTTAGTATCAGTATCCACTATAACTATAGGGAGTCTCCTTAATTAAGGTAGCTCACTATAGTTTTAAAGATCTTTATACCAATAGTAAAAAACGTATAATAGCTGCTACAGATGTGTACTTTGACACCCGTTCAGCCATCAATATGACAGATCATGAATCAAGGAACCATTTGATATGAAACTCATTGCTCGAAAGGTTGCTATAGCAACGTTACGTCAGCTTTAACGAAGGTCATTTTTCTAGTAAAATATATAAAAACACATGCAACCTTTCCACGTACGGTGAATTTTTTGAAATTCATTTTAAAGAAAGTCCATATCTTCACCTTTCATTTGGCAAAGAACGAAAAAATTCTCTGTTACGGTAAGGTTTTGGTACAACATGTGGTAATACTCCAGTTTCGAGTTCTGTGTTGCTCAGCGTTAGCCTCGATTAGCTGTGAGATATTCAAAGAAATCAAACAAACCCAAAAGAGGAATTCTATAGCATTTGCTTTGTTCATGTGTGTACATTCCATTTATTCCCAAGGGTTAATGACTTGAATACAAAAGAATATATTGCGCGGTATTGAGGCTAACGCTGAGCAAAATGCATGAACTCGAAACTGGAGTATTAGCAATACAATCTGGTAGAACCACTACACTTGGCTAGGGTCCGTTCAAAAACCCTTACGAGAGTCCGAAACTTGGAGTAACGAGGCGCGAAGATGACTGTAAATCCTGGGCCCGGTTGTTCAAAGGGCAGTTAACGTTAATCCTGGGTTAAAGTCAATGGTTTTCTTTAGATTTAACCCTGGGTTAACGTTTATCGTCTTTCGAACAACCGGGCCCATTTTAATCTTGACAACTAACTTCCAGCACAAGGCTGTGAGTCTCCTCTTGGTGGTAAGCTCGAAGGCTACTTTAGAATTGCCTTGCCTCTCACACCAACAACTCTCTATCTTATAACTCTGTTCTATATATATGGTATGCTATACCACCCTAACTTGTATTACCTAACGCGTACAGGTATAATATGCATACACAATGACTAGATTCACAATGCATTACAATTAATCTAAGAGCCAATATAATTACAATCAAGTATTAATTGTTACCAAAAGCTAAGGTAACGTAAAGGGAGAGTTATTGGCTAATACAAGAACTAAAGGAATCCATGAAACTGGTACAAGTACTGGCTCTAGTACTGGTCATAACACTTGGAATCCAAAGTCACAACAGTTATGTTAAAGATTCGCGTGATACACCTGTTGCAAGTGATTAATATTCTAGTACTTATATATATTCTATACTTATATATAAGTACTAGAATATTAATCACTTGCAACAGGTGTATCACGCGAATCTTTAACCTGCCTAGCCTGTTACGTGGCTATTAATTTCCTACCACTCAATCGAATACTTGCCTATCCATCTAACTTTGTCAATTTGGATATTAAATGACAATGCATTTTACCTATTTGATTTTCTCTAATTTTAATTCACTAGTTACACTCGAGCCAAATATTTTCCATCCGTCCCTCCCACTCAGCCAATAAGTACATATAATCATTTACGTACCTTGTTCAAGAATATCTGTGAAAAGGCATACACAACCCTTACGTATGGGAAAACAGGAAGGCGTTGGCCAGTACTCAAGTTGCTCATACGAAATCCCTCTAAAATGTTTCCTTTTGCGTAATCTTGTGGATCGTATTTCTTATCAGTAGAAATATAAATTGATGGTAAGACGGCAGAGCTAGACTCAAACAGCCATGATATGTGATCATTTTGCTCTTTTGTCGAGTTGCCGCAATCGGGAGAAAGTGTTTTAGAGTTGTAGCTATAGCAACGTGGGAATCCGTAGTATCCCCAGAGGCATTTTGGGCGTATCTTTCGAGCCAGAAGGATCGTACTTTGCATGTATCTTTTTGCCGCTGACTCGAACTGAATTCTTGCTTCGTTTAGAATTTGTTTTTTGGTCCATTTTGGATGTTGTTTGTAGACTAGTACCATGGACATGTCCCTTCAATATCAACAAACAAAACAATCACTTGATATTCTACTTTGGCAACGTTGAGTGAAACATTTGCTGTGTTGGACACATGCCCATTGCAATATGTTGAGCATACGGTTGTAAGAAAATTAAATTGTTAGAGTCCATTTAGTCTCAATATTAATTTTGAATAGTTAGATAGATTTAGTAAAATTAGTTAACTATATATTTAGGTGACGTCATCTAAAATAGTTAAAACCCACCAAATTAATGGCCGACCAAATCAGGCGGCTCCATTCCGGGGGGACTCCCTTATAAAAGGGGGCGGGGGTCCTCGTCGTCCCTTTTAGGGTTTGAAATCAGTGTTTTGGTCCCGCTTAGGGTGATAATGACGAGAATTCCCACCACTGAACTGAGTTTTGTGGTCCCTTTTAGGGGATCATGGTATTACAGCACGAAACTAGTGACGAGAGCACGAAAGAATTGAAGTGAAGGGAGAGCACAAAAACAACAGTGGACACGCCACTCGGCTTCGTCTTGTGGAGTCCTGTTTTGTTCTCACCACATTTTGACGTCATCTGTGCATTTATTAGATCACAAACGCACGAAAAATTAGAATAGCTTGTGGAACATAGCAGCAGTAACGAGAGAACAGGTGAGCCATGAATGGGTGCTGGAGTCTCCCTTACTGTAGCAAGGAAGGACTACGAAATAATTACCTGTAAATAGACATATCGTACCAATTCCTATCAAAAATGGGTCTCCAATTTTCCCAGTCCAGTACAGCCATGCCCCGAAAATCTTTATCTGGAATAACTAATTCTATGTCTTTGGCAAGTTTGATGAGATGACTGTCCAAGTCTCCTAGCTGTTTGAAGAGAACACTTTGAATTAAATTGAAATCGCCCTGAAGCAAACATCCTGGGACCATGTACTGGTGAAACTTGGTCATGAGACCTTACAGGGGTGTCTACCTTACAGGGGTATCTACCTTACAGGGGTGTCTACCTTACAGGGGTTCTACCTTACAGGGGTTTCTACCTTACAGGGGTGTCTATCTTATTGGGGTGTCTTCCTTACAGGGGTGTCTACATTACAGGGGTGTCTACCTTACAGGGGTGTCTATCTTATTGGGATGTCTACCTTACAGGGGTGTCTACCTTACAGGGGTGTCTACCTTACAGGGGTTCTACCTTACAGGGGTGTCTATCTTACAGGGGTGTCTACCTTACAGGGGTTTCTACCTTACAGGGGTGTCTATCTTATTGGGGTGTCTTCCTTACAGGGGTGTCTACATTACAGGGGTGTCTACCTTACAGGGGTGTCTATCTTATTGGGATGTCTACCTTACAGGGGTGTCTACCTTACAGGGGTGTCTATCTTATTGGGGTGTCTACCTTGAAGGGGTGTCTACCTTACAGGGGTGTCTACCTTACAGGGTTAGATCTCAGGAGATCTATTTATCTATTTATCTGTTATTCTATACATAATGTTATTTGTTTTGTTTTACTTATTTTATCTTTTTGCTATCTTTACTTGTTTGTTCGTCTTTATCTGTGTGTCTGTCTTTCTGTCTGTCTGTCCATCTGTTGGCTTGTCTGGTTGGTTACTTCTTTGTTCACTTTTCTGCATTTATCCCTCCCTCTCTCCCTCCATCCATCCATCAATGACTAGATTCACAATGCGTTACAATTAATCTAAGAGCCAATTATAATCAAGTATTAATTGTTACTAAAAGCTAAGGTAACGTAAAGGGAGAGTTATTGGCTAATTGCTGGCTTTTAATTGACGTCACGGCGGCCATCTTGGTTGAACTTCAACCAAAGATTGCTCATTAGTGTCTCTTGTTCGTTCAACCAACATGGCTGCCACTCTTTTATATTTTGACTCTCAATGGAATGATTGAAAACCAGCAATACAAGAAAGTTAAGGAACCCATGAATTTGGTACAAGTACTGGCTCTAGTACTGGTCATAACACTTGGAATCAAAAGTCTCAACAGTTATGGCTATAAGTACTAGAATATTGATCACTTGCAACAGGTGTATCACGCGAATCTTTAACCTGCCTAGCCTGTTACGTGGCTATTGATTTCCTACCACTCAATCGAATACTTGCCAATCCATCTAACTTTGCCAATTTGGATATTAAATGACAACGCATTTTGCCTATTTGATTTTCTCTAATTTTAATTCTCTAGTTACACTCGAGCCAAATACTTTCCATCCGTCCCTCCCACTCAGTCAATAAGTACATATAATCATTTACCTTGCTCAAGAATATCTGTGAAAAGGCATACACAACCCTTACGTAGGGTACACGTACATTGCATAGGGTGTCTACCTTACAGGGGTTTCTACCTTACAGGGGTGTCTATCTTATTGGGATGTCTTCCTTACAGGGGTGTCTACCTTACAAGGGTGTCTACCTGACAGGAGTGTCTACCTTATAGGGGTGTCTACCTTGAAGGGGTGTCTACCTTACAGGGGTGTCTACCTTACAGGGTTGGATCTCAGGAGATCTATTTATCTATTTATCTGTTATTCTATACATAATCTTATTTTGTTTTGTTTTACTTATTTTATCTTTTTGCTATCTATACTTGTTTGTTCGTCTTTATCTGTCTGTCTGTCTGTCTTTCTGTCTGTCTGTCCATCTGTTGGCTTGTTTGTTTGGTTGCTTCTTTGTTCACTTTTCTGCATCTATCCCTCCCTCTCTCCCTCCCTTCTTCCCTCCCTCCCTCCCTCCATCGATCTATCGTTCTATCCATAACCATCCAATGACCTTTCATCGATTCATCCTTCACATATTTTGCCTCAGGAAATAAAGACAAATAGTCTGTCATTGGCTCTGCGTACACTAAATCGCAAAACTTTCTATCATAAATTTTCCAAACCCCTTGAAAAATTTAAAATTATTTAAAAACTAACAGTGTTATTTCCCTGTCCTTTGCCTCGCTACTTGTCCTCTCTTTTAAAATTCACTGCACTAACGGGTACGTAGCCTATCAATTATTCCCTGTTTATTCAGACAGTAAATTTAAATAGATACACTTGAATACCTGTGGCAAACCACCATTGATTGCTACACCTTTGCCATCGTAATACGGCCACAAACCAACATTATCATAAAAAATATTCATAAATTTCCCATTCCATTCCATCTCGTCATTCGCTACAATTCCATATTGAGATAAATTCAAGCTGATATTCCAGTTGTTTTGGCAAACGTACGTCGGGGAATTCCATATTGGAATAAAATTTCTCTCTGGAAGAGGTGGACCATTGAAATTTAGTGAAAGTGGTCCGACTGCTGTGGAAATCCCAGTTAAAGAAAAGAAGAAAATTATTTGCAAAGATTTCATCTTAGAATAATCAGAGAAAGACCTTCGGCACAGACTTCATAGTTGCCTTAGTCTCTCTACTACCAACAAATCTCTATCTTACAACTCTGTTATATATAAATGGTATGCTATACCACCCTAACTTGTATTACCTAACGTGTACAGGTATATTATGCATACACGATGACTAGATTCACAATGCATTACAATTAATCTAAGAGCCAATTACAATCAAGTATTAATTGTTACTAAAAGCTAAGGTAACGTAAAGGGAGAGTTATTGGCTAATACAAGAACTAAAGGAATCCATGAAATTGGTACACTGCGTACTGGCTCTAGTACTGGTCATAACACTTGGAATCCAAAATCACAACAGTTATGACTATAAGTACTAGATTATTAATCACTTGCAACAGGTGTATCACGCGAATCTTTAACCTGCCTGTTACGTGGCTATTAATTGAGGGTCTCAATGGGGGGTATCAGTCACGACTCACGCTTAAAAAAATCGCTTTTTCACGACTCACGGTTAATTTTTCCGAATCACGGTTAACGTAAGCGTTTTGAAGAATTTCCGATATAGCATGAAGAAAAAATTCGTTTTGAATTTGTGATATAGTAGAAATGTACGCATCGAGTTACGTATTGAGTGACGTAGCGCATGTGTAATCATCACGTGTGTATGAGCTAGATTAGACAAGAACACATGTAAGAGATCGCTAAGGAGCTATTAAAGTAATTCTGTTGTTCTGTGTATCGGAGTTGGTTTGGTGTCCGGTTTTATACGTGTAACATATTTTGGGGGCTCAGACGATGACTACGATGGACCTAGAGGCACAACAACTCCAGTTGGAGCAGTATATTGTTGATATTTCACTTGATGGCTTGAAGGAACTGGCGACGCATCTCAAGGTTGACCTCGAGGGAGATGGCCGGCTTAAAGTTCTTCGTAGCATAAGGCGAAAGATCGAAGAAATTATCGACAGCTCCGATAATCAGTCGTTGGTCGTAAGTGATATGCTCAAGTTTATTGAAAATATGAAGGGCGCAGCGAAGGCAGAGAACGAAGTCACTGACGTTGACGCGTATGCGAAAGCAAAAGATGATTTAAAACAAATGCAAGAGGAATTTCAAAAGACAATGGCACTGCAGCAAAAGCAGATCGAAGAGGCTACAGCGAAGTTATCCTCGCTAAAACAACCATGCAAAGGACGTCGCCGAGAAACCAGTGAGTAACCCGATTCCTAATGTAGAGTCTATTTTGAGACGTGAGTTTAAGATTGTGGGTTCAATAGGAGAGAAAGACAAATTGCATGTCTTACGTCGGTTTGATGCGCCAGATAGAGAGTGGGACGGCTAAGGGTTACAAGGAGGCTGAAATCATAGAAGCGGTTATTCGCTGCATAAACTCTAGTACTAAACTTAAGTCATATCTTGAAATTATGAAAGATATCACATTACAGAAACTCTGTCAAATACTACGTGTCCACTACCAAGAGAAATCTGCTAGTGAACTATATAAAGAACTCACTACTCTCGCTCAAGGTCCAAAAGAAAGTGCACAAGACTTTCTGCTACGCGCGCTTTCTTTAAGAGAAAGAACTTTGTTTGCATCAGAGGCGGAGGAGCCTGGACGGCGCTACGAGAAAAGTTTAATTACAGGCACGTTTCTTCACGGCTTCGAAACCGGGTTACGCGAAGAAGTGATACGTAACAAAATACGAAGTGTCCTACACGATAGCGCATCGACAGATGAGGTGATTATGGCTTCTTTGAACAAAATTGTAATGGTAGAAGAAGAAACACAGGCGAAACTTCGTGCGTCAAAATCAAAAGAAAACACACAGACAGTTTGCTCTCTAACCACGACCGGAAATGAAAACATTCCAGCGAAACCAAGTAAGAAAGACACCCAACAAAGTTTGTTGACGTCAATAAATGCTTTACAAGCCCAAGTCACCGAACTTAACGCGAAATTTGAAGCATCACGTAGAGGAAATACCGCTTCCAGTTCTTCCGATGGTTTGAGTCGCACGAGACAGACCAAACGCAAATGTAAAGCGTGTCAGGATAACAACAACGCATCATGTCAGCATTGTTTCAAGTGCGGGTCTGGAGATCATTTCGCTCGGGGGTGCAAGTCGTCGGAAAACGGCTCGAGGTTACAGCCGCGGGACAGGCAGTAGCCGAGCTACAACAGTCCCAAGTTTGCAATAATTGTGGAAAAAATGGTCTTTGGAATCGATGTTCGAGTTGTAAAACTGTCTATTATTGTTCAAGGAAATGTCAACAAACAGACTGGCTATCACACAAAAATGTTTGTAATGGGATTAAACATCTAACTTCTCTACAGGAAGAGCATATTGATCCGAACAATGGAGTGTTTGTTTGTCACCTCACACCAAAACAACAAGGCAAGCTGGCTCAACTAGTTGGAAGTAAGTGCACGATTAACTGTTATTTAAATAATAATAGAGTAGGAGAGCACTACTGAGAGAAACGGCAGGTACAAGGGCCCTTCTGCGGGAGTGGACAAAACTCGAGGTTGGATCAGATGGTCTGCTGCGTCGACGCACGTCAAACTACCTACAACTGGTACTTCCAGCTAGCAAGAAACCGTTAGTATTCAAAGAACTACATCGTGACATGGGACACTTGGGTGCCGACCGTGTTATCCAACTGGCGCGTGAACGCTTCTACTGGCCTCGCATGCAGCAAGACATAGTTCACTACGTTACAAAGGTATGCTCCTGCCTGAAGCAACGTCGACCGCAACAGCAAACACGTGCGCCCATGCAACACCTTTCGTCATCGTCGCCATTTGAGCTCATTTCAATTGACTTCCTCCATCTTGAGAAGAGCTCGGGTGGCTATGAATACATTCTTGTGGTCGTTGACCATTTTACGAGGTTCGCCCAGGCATACCCGACCAGAAACAAGTCCGCAAAGACAGTCGCAGAAAGGATCTTCAACGATCTCATTCCGAGATTTGGTTTCCCAGCACGAATCCTGCACGACCAGGGAAAAGAGTTTGAGAACCACCTCTTTTCGCAACTTGAGAAGCTTAGCGGCATTCGACACGCCCGAACAACACCGTACCACCCGCAAGGTAATGGTCAAACGGAACGCTTCAACCAAACGTTACTGTCTATGCTTCGAACTCTACCTGAAGATCGGAAATCACATTGGAAAGATTACGTCAATCAAGTTGTCCACGCATACAATTGCACTCCAAACACAAGTACCGGCTTTGCTCCTTTCTACCTCCTGTTTGGTAGAACCCCAAGGCTGCCAATAGATATCCTGATTGGCAGGGAAGTTGATAACACTTCGACTCAACGCGCATTTGTTAAACACTGGAGAACGACCATGGAAACTGCATATAACATCGCTCGACGGAGGGTCACCGAAGGAAATACGAAGAGTAAGAATCGTTACGACAAGCGACTGAACTTCACGGAGCTCCGCGACGGAGACCGAGTTCTGGTGCGTAATCTCACACCTAGGGGAGGCCCAGGAAAACTCCGCGCCTATTGGGAAGACAAAGTTTATGTCGTAGTCGCCCGGAAAGGCACGGGTCCTGTGTACGAAGTACGACGAGAAGACCACGATGGTACCTCTAGACTTCTTCACAGGAACCTCCTTTACCCCTGCGATTTCCTTGAAACCTTACCTGAACAACAACAGGCACAACAAAGACCTCAACGCCAACCCAGAAGAAACCAGCGCCAGCAGCAGCGTCAACAGCAAGCAAGACGGGTAAATAAGGAGCCTGACAGCGACGATAACGACGACAGTAGTTCTGAGAGCGAATTTGGTGCCGACCCAAATGCTCTTCAACAACACGGAGACCAACTGGTGCACATGGATATGGAGCCATTAGATCCGGAGATCGAAGACGTTAGTGCCGCGGATAATTCGGACCATGGTGAGGATACTTCACAAGAAGGGGGAGAGGTTTCAGATGATGCAACTGATTCAACTCAAGAGGATGTACAGGATGAAGCAGATACAGAAGATAGAGAAGCACAGCAGGGACCTCGATACCCATTACGAACACGGAGGCAACCGGTAAGGTTCGGATACGATGTGATGGCGCATAGTGTATACCCACACTATAGTACGCAATTTTTGCAGAATTTACCGTATCAATGGAATCATCATACTCCTGTTTGTCAACCGTATCAGCAATATCCCTACCAAGTTAACCCATGGAATGGTCAGTTTTACTATCCGTATGGTAGACCGGCGATCCCAATAAACGCATAGACTATGAACATAGACTTTGATTGAACATTGATTTATATTGAACTTTGATTTATGTGGTATTTTATTATGAAATGATATTGATTTTGTTTGTAAAAAAAAAAAAAGAAGAAAATACGGAAGCATTATTACAAAATGTACTCTTTTGTACATGGACGGTGTATGATCACCATGAAGCCAGTAACAAGAAATAGAACTTATACAAGGAACATCGTGTTTAAAGATTGGACTTGATCACTCCAACAATAAACAATGCAAGCAGTTCAAGAGAATAAGTTAAGAGATGTTACGTGGAACTTAACTGAACACTTCAGTACTTTAGTTGTAGTTTAGTCAGGGACACTCACTTAAAAGCAGGGGAGAGTGTGATATAGTAGAAATGTACGCATCGAGTTACGTATTGAGTGACGTAGCGCATGTGTAATCATCACGTGTGTATGAGCTAGATTAGACAAGAACACATGTAAGAGATCGCTAAGGAGCTATTAAAGTAATTCTGTTGTTCTGTGTATCGGAGTTGGTTTGGTGTCCGGTTTTATACGTGTAACAAATTCACCTTCCCGGAGTTTCCCAGAATTCTTTAGGATTTGCGCGCGCAAGCGAAGTCAAGGGACAAAAATATTAAGAAATGATGGCATTTATCGGGAACTCTTGCATTTATATGAGAAAAACGTTGATTATATGTCATAACAGAAGTAGTAGAAACTTTAGAGAATTTCTTCAAAACCATTTTTATGAACTGTTATCGGAGTTTATAGGTACTATATATTCTCATTGTTTTGGTGAATTTTTCCAGTGTATCTAAGACTTGCTTTAATAATTTTGTCCCCGACCTCGCTCGCGCGCGCTGAATCGTAATGACTTCTGGGAAACTCCGGGAAGGTGAATTGACTTGCTGTTTCTTTTTGGCTGCTTGTCTCTTTGGCAAAAATGTTAATACGTTTAGCTCTGATTCGCCATCGGATCCTACTAGTATTGGAAACTCCAAGTCAAGCTGTTGTTGGGTAGCAATCCGAAAATTTTCAATCCTTCCGCCCATCTTTGCCAGACGATATAGCTTGAGTTCAAATAAACCCAAGCCGAACGTTTTGGCCTGTTCCTTGAGGCCCAGGTCATCAATTACTTGCCTCTTGAGATCGTTGATCAAAGGTTGGTCATTAATCTTTAAACGGACCTTATCCCGCTCACAGGGCTTCTCTTCACCCGTCCGATAGAAGCTTACCATGCCTCTTATGACGGACATGGTCTTATAAACACAAGAGTTTTAATTTCTAAGTATTCGAGTACAAGTACAAGTCGGAAGACCAGGCAACGCTCAAATGTCATTGGTCTCACGCCCCAGCGCCACAGGAAAGTTCACCTAGACTTTAGATCACTTAAATGTACTATAAAAAACGAAAATCACGGCTCACGCTACAAAAATTATTCACGGCTCACGATTACTTTTTTCGAATTTTCACGACTCACGGTTAATTTTTTAAGCGTTTCACGACTCACGCTTAACCCCATTGAGACCCTCTTAATTTCCTACCACTCAATGGAATATACTTGCCTATCCATCTAACTTTGCCAATTTAATTGGATACTAGACCCTGTTAGCAGGGTTAACTCGTGCCCTGCTGAGAAATGGTATGACAACCCTGTTGTATATGGTTGACTAAGCAGTTGGTTCAAGTTGATTATATATTTGTTTTACGTGGACAAGGCTATAGTAAATTTTGATCCGCATTCAAAATTTTTTTGATAGCCAATCAAACCACTCGGTCCAACGTTCCGACTAAGATGATTGAATGCCTTAGAAGCCCCCGGGGAGGGGGGGGGGGATGTCTGATTGGTTCATGTAACGCATGCGTTTGCAAGTTCTTCTGGACTCTGTTTTACCGAAGCGGAGCGGGGTAAAAAGAGGCCTGGGTCTGGACTAGAGCTGGTGTAATACGAACAATTGTTCTGCAACTTGCAACGCAACAATTACAATGTTGCGCGAAATCTCAATTCATAATTTAGTCAACCGTTTTAGAGTACTCCCTTAGTGCACCGAATAGGACCCATACACATTGTATTCTAAACAATAGAATATTCGTAAAGATTTAGTGTTAATTATCAATGAACTTCAAGATTTCAAACTGGATTACATTTTTAAATACGACTTTTTCAAAGTGCGTCAGCTTTTTTTATTTCAAAGTGTGACGAGATTACTTCATATTACGAGCTATTTCACTGTATGCGAGAATTCTTTCAAATTCTTGAATATTGGAACACACTGCAAGAGAATAATCGTTCTAAATCCTTTCTATGTGGCAGTCAGTAATTGATTATATATATAGACGGAAGCCAATTTAGCAGGTGAGGCATATCTCGAAACTGGACTATTACATATATATGTTCGTACCGCAATTTGATGCATAAATTCAAACAGCATGGCTTGACTGTTTTATGAGTCAGGTTGCAAAGAATACAACAGTTGTCACCCTGTGCGTAGTACCTGTACGACCTGTCAACGAGACATGCTTCTTGCAGGGAGGGCTTGTGACAGCGACCGGTACCTGTCCCTCCTAGACGTTGCTTTGTGTGTCAAGATTGCTGCATACATCTCACGTGTGAAACAAAAGAAAGCACTGCTGATAAGCAGTACATTACTAAGTCTGTGTATGTTGCTTGTGCTTATGCCTATGTTACTAGTGAAATGACAAGCACTTCTAATGAGCAGTACATTACTGAGTCTGTGTATGTTGCTTATGCTTATGTCACTAGTGAAAAGACAAGCACTGCTAATGAACAGTACATTACTGAGTCTGTGCATGTTGCTTATGCTTATGTCACTAGTGAAAAGACAAGCACTGCTAATGAACAGTACATTACTGAGTCTGTGCATGTTGCTTATGCTTATGCTTATGTCACTAGTGAAAAGACAAGCACTGCTAATGAGCAGTACATTACTGACTCTGTGTATGTTGATTGTGCTAGTGACTTATATATGTTGCTAGTGAAAACACAAGCATTGCACAATCATGGTTTAGAGAACGTTACTTGAAAAAGAATTTAAATAAATAATTTAAATAATAATAATTTTATTTCAACATCGTAGACTTGCGTCTAAAATACATTGATATTTATAAAAAATTGAAAAAGAAATGTAAAAATCCCAAATCGATGCTACACATACATAATCGCGGCAAGCGCAGTTGGCAAGGGCTCAAAAATAGGGCTCGGAATCAGTCTAATATTCTCCCAGAGATAAAGGAGTACCACAGTTGTCTCCCTTCCATCCCTTGTTACAAATACATTGAACGAAATTCCACTCCTTCTTCAGATTTAAATCCAAAAACGCTTCCTTTTTGAAGACAGGAACAGACTGTAGTTTGAAGCGACACCTCCCGTGTGAACTGCAATGCTGACTTGCACATTCTTGTGCAATGCGTGACAGCGACACAACCAACGGACCAAAAAACTCATCCATGTAGTCTTTGAGTTCACGACAAAATTCTTTGTTTTCGTCATCGTGCGAACCCCAGATCACTACCCCGGATGATGCGAGCTCCGCTGATTGGGTTACTGTGGAGTACATATCTTTCTGTGGAAGAGAAAGAAAATTTGCATATCGATTATCCCTAGTCTACTCCGCAGGCGCCTCCTCTTGGGCTTCCTGTCTCCTATGACCGAGTCCTCTCGGAGAGGACTAAATTCCCCTCGGTCAGGTTGACAAAGGAATCCCATGAAGGGTTGCCTGCGGTGGAGGCTCGATTATCCCAGGGCCTCTATTACGTGATAGCTAGGATCATTTAGGGTATAAAAAGTGTGACGCGAAATGGCTGCATTGTTTGATATAATACCTTAAGTCTAATAGCTGGTGGGTTTCGTATGAGTGGGAAACCTACGCCTACGGTCACAGTTACGATACGGAGAAAATCGACCAATCAGAAAAGAACAAAGTTTTGTAGAACCAATCAGAAATCAAAGTTCAGTTCCGGTTCCGGTACGGTTCCGGTACGGATTGTATCGTTTCTCACTCATACGAAATCCGCTGTCTTCGCCATAAGATTGCACAGATTGTCACACCTCTTGCCTCACTATCTCTACATGCATTTAGTATTCTATACTTGTAAGACTCAACTCACATTTAGATTTCTTGCTGTATGAGCTATAGGATAGAAGAAAAGAAAGAAAAAGAAAAAGAGAGAACAACACACCCACTAAATGCGAGACAACAATGATTGAACTGGTTCGAATGGAGCTCGGACCCGCACCATGTGGCATTGAAAGATAAGCAGCAAAGTGTGCGTCGACCACATCATGTAAGTCATAACAAACATGCAGTACAGACAGCTAGAAAACCGCGTTACAATTGGTCACTCAACTAGATGAATACATAGTAGTTATACAATGGTTTAGAGTGGTATACCGCGGAATATCCCACGAGTCACTTGTATTTTCTAGTATACACACGAGCCTTTAGGCGAGTGTGTATACAAAGAAAATAGAAGTGACGAGTGGGATGTCCACAGTATGCCACAAGAAACCATTGTATAACTATTTTATCCGATCCCACGCCAGAGAAAATACAGCAATTGGCGCAATGTGTCATGTGAAGGATCAGTGGGATACCGCGCCGAATATACAACGGATTTCCTGCTTTCTGATTGGCTGTATTTTCTATGGTGTGGGATAAAAAAATTTAACTCATGACCCGACGGCCCTGCTCGCGCGCTCTTAATTAAGGTGGCTCACTATAGTTTTCAAGATCTTTATACCATTAGTAAAAAGCGTATAATATCTGCTACAGATGTATATTTTGACACCCGTTCAGCCAACCATATGACAGATCATGAATCAGGGAACCGTTTGATATGAAACTCATTGCTCGAAAGGTTGCTATAGCAACGTTACGTCAGCTTTAACGAAGGTCATTTTTCTAGTAAAATAAATAAAAACACATGCAACCTTTCCACGTACGGTGAATTTTTTGAAATTCATTTTAAAGAAAGTCCATATCTTCACCTTTTATTTGGCAAAGAACAAAAAATTCTGTGTTACGGTAAGGTTTTGGCTTACATTTGGCGTTATTGTACAACATGGGGTAATGAGCAATACAATCTGGTAGAACCACTACACTTGGCTAGGGCCCGTACAAACACCCTTACGAGAGTCCGAGACTTGGAGTAACGAGGCACGAAGATGACAGTAAATCCTGGGCCCGGTTGTTCGAAGGGCGATTAACGCTAATCCGAGGTTAAAGTCAATGGTTTTCTTTAGATTTAATCCTGGGTTAACTCTAATCGTCTTTCGAATAATTATAACCGGGCCCAGTTTAATCTTGACAACTAACTTCCGGCAGCGCAAGGCTGTGAGTCTCCTCTTGGTGGTAAGCCCGAAGGCTACCTTAGGGTCCCTTAGAATTGCCTTATCTCTCTCACACCAACAACTCTCTATCTTTCAACTCTGTTCTATATATATGGTATGTTATACCACCCTAACTTGTATTACCTAACTTGTACAGGTATAATATGCATACACAATGACTAGATTCACAATGCGTTACAATTAATCTAAGAGCCAATTACAATCAAGTATTAATTGTTACTAAAAGCTAAGGTAACGTAAAGGGAGAGTTATTGGCTAACACAAGAACTAAAGGAATCCATGAAATTGGTACACTGCGTACTGGCTCTAGTACTGGTCATAACACTTGGAATCAAAAGTCACAACAGTTATGGCTGTAAGTACTAGAATATTAATCACTTGCAACAGGTGTATCACGCGAATCTTTAACCGCCTGTTGCGTAGCTATTAATTTCCTACCAATCCATCTAACTTTGCCAATTTAATTGGACATTAATTGACAACGCATTTTGCCTATTTGATTTTCTCTAATTTTAATTCACTAGTTACACTCGAGCCAAATATTTTCCATCCGTCCCTCCCACTCAGCCAATAAGTACATATAATCATTTACGTACCTTGTTCAAGAATATCTGTGAAAAGGCATACACAACCCTTACGTATGGGAAAACAGGAAGGCGTTGGCCAGTACTCAAGTTGCTCATACGAAATCCCTCTAAAATGTTTCCTTTTGCGTAATCTTGTGGATCGTATTTCTTATCAGTAGAAATATAAATTGATGGTAAGACGGCAGAGCTAGACTCAAACAGCCATGATATGTGATCATTTTGCTCTTTTGTCGAGTTACCGCAATCGGGAGAAAGTGTTCTAGAGTTGTAGCAACGTGGGAATCCGTAGTATCCCCAGAGAGCTTTTGGGCGTATCTTTCGAGCCAGAAGAATCGTACTTTGCATGTATCTTTTTGCTGCTGATTCGAACTGAATTCTTGCCTCGTTTAGAATTTGTTTTTTGGTCCATTTTGGATGTTGTTTGTAGACTAGAACCATGGACATGTCCCTTCAATATCAACAAACAAAACAATCAGTTGATATTCTACTTTGGCAACGTTGAGTGAAACATTTGCTGTGGTGGACACATGCTCATTGCAATATGTTGAGCATACGGTTGTAAGAAAATTAAATTGTTAGAGTCCATTTAGTCTCAATATTGAATAGTTAGATAGATTTAGTAAAATTAGGTTAACTATGACCCCCGCCCCCTTTTATAAGGGATTCCCCCTCCCTGGGCTCTATTTAACAAATACTAGCTTTTTCCATGCACCATTCAGTATTACAGCACGAAAGAAGTGACGAGAGCACGAAAGAATCGAAGTGAAGGGAAAGCACGAAAACAACAGTCGACACGCCACTCGACCTCGTCTCTTGGAGTCCTGTTTTGTTCTCACCACATTTTGACGTCATCTATGCATTTATTAGATCACAGACGCACGAAAAATTAGAATAGCTTGTGGAACATATATAGCAACAGTAACGAGAGAACAGGTGAGCCATGAATTCGGATGGGTGCTGGAGTCCCCCTTACTGTAGCAAGGAAGGACTACGAAATAATTACCTGTAAATAGACATATCGTCCCAATTCCTATCAAAAATGGGTCTCCAATTTTCCCAGTCCAATACAGCCATACCCCGAAAATCTTTATCTGGAATAACTAATTCTATGTCTTTAGCAAGTTTGATGAGATGACTGTCCAATTCTCCTAGCTGTTTGAAGAGAATATTTTGAATTAAATTGAAATCGCCCTCAGGCAAACATTCTGGGACCATGCACTAAAGAACATGGCGTTTGCCTTACGAAGGTATCCACCTTTGAAAAATTATGTGAAAATATTGAAGTGAAATTTGGTCATGACACCTTACAGGAGTGTCTACCCTATTGGGGTGTCTACCTTACACGGGTGTCTACCTTACAGGGGTGTCTACCTTACACGGGTGTCTACCTTACAGGGGTGTCTACCTTACACGGGTGTCTACCTTACACGGGTGTCTACCTTACAGGGGTGTCTACCTTACAGGGGTGTCTACCTTACACGGGTGTCTACCTTACAGGGATGTCTACCTTACAGGGGTGTCTACCTTACAGGGGTGTCTACCTTACAGGGGTGTCTACCTTACAGTGGTGTCTACCTTACAGGGGTGTCTACCTTACAGGGGTGTCTACCTTACAGGGGTGTCTACCTTACAGGGGTGTCTACCTTACAGTGGTGTCTACCTTACAGGGGTGTCTACCTTACAGGGGTGTCTACCTTACAGGGGTGTCTACCTTACAGGGGTGTCTACCTTACAGGGGTGTCTACCTTACAGGGGTGTCTACCTTACAGTGGTGTCTACCTTACAGGGGTGTCTACCTTACAGGGGTGTCTACCTTACACGGGTGTCTACCTTACACGGGTGTCTACCTTACCCCTGTCTGTTATTCTATATACATAATCTTATTTTGTTTTGTTTTACTTATTTTACCTTTTTGCTATCTATACTTGTTTGTTTGTCTTTATCTGTCTGTCTGTCTTTCTGTCTGTCTGTCCATCTGTTGGCTTGTTTGTTTGGTTGCTTCTTTGTTCACTTCTCTGCATCTATCCCTCCCTCCCTCCCTCTCTCTCTCCCTCCCTTCCTCCACCCCTCCATCCATCCATCGATCTATCGTTCTATCCATGCACTGTTCATTCAACCATCCAATGACCTTTCATCGAGTGATCCTTCACATATTTTCCCTAACCCCTTGAAAATGTAAAATTTAAAAACTAACATGCAGTGTTATTTCCCTGTCATTTTGCCTCGCTACTTGTCCTCTCTTTTAAAATTCACTGCACTAACGGGTACTAGCCTATTAATTATTCCCTGTTTATTCAGACAGCAAATTTAAATAAGTATTTGATAAACTTGAATACCTGTGGCAAACCACCATTGATTGCTACACCTTTGTCATCGTAGTACGGCCACAAACCAACATTATCATAAAAAATATTCATAAATTTCCCATTCCATTCCATCTCGTCATTTGCTACAATTCCATATTGAGATAAATTCAAGCTGATATTCCAGTTGTTTTGGCAAACGTACGTCGGGGAATTCCATATTGGAATAAAATTTCTCTCTGGAAGAGGTGGACCATTGAAATTTAGTGACAGTGGTCCGACTGCTGTGGAAATCCCAGTTAAAGAAAAGAAGAAAATGATTTGTAAAGATTTCATCTTAAAATAATCAGAGAAAGACCTTCACAGACTTCATATGCGGTCCAGAAGATTGATAAATGCTCCAAATGCTTGTCAAATGAGAATTTGGTCACTTCTCAGTCACGTTAGTTCCTCATGACTGAGTTCGGAGAGATTCGGGGATTTATTCTGGTGTAAAATATCACTCATTACTCATTCGTATTCTAAGCGGCAAATAATCGTACACCCGAGCTATACACGGACTTATCCGGATTATTATCGATGTTTGCCGACGATTTGCCGATTACTTTCCGACAGAAGGTCAAATATTCGTCTTTGGCTCGGCTTTCTTCCGAAGATTTCCCTGACGTATCAACAAGAAATGGTCAACTGATTTTGACGAAGATTCTCAAGAAAAACTCAGGAAAATCCAATTTTTACACCACATAAATCGTAAATATGGAATTTAAACGAAGAAAAAAGAAAAAGGTAAATTGTTCAGTGATAAAAAAGTACTATTTTTGGCGTACATAGCGATAAAACTTGAATCGAAATCACACGTGTAACGTTTTCGTTGCACACTTCAACTTTATGTATTGTAATAATTTGTGGGCATTTTTTGGCGTTTTTAGAGCGGAGATGAGACTGTTGAAGCCACCAAAGAAGAGAATGAAGTTGGGAAATATTTGAGATGGAATTGCCCTACAAAATCGTCGACTATGATGGGCAACAAGGTGGACTATTTTATCGGTGAGAAATGCCACTAGAAATTAGCCTGACATTATTGAACGTGGTTTGGTTTTGTTTACATCTAACTTTACGATGTCAAAGAATGATTTTTGTTTATCATTCAAAGTTTATCTCAAAGGTTAAAGTTGATTTGCAAAGGTTTATGTTCTCGAAAGATCAAGTAAAGACGATACAAAGCCTATGACATTACGTACTCGAAATCTTATTCGCTTTGTTAATTTGAAATTTGAATTTCACAAAATTTTTCCTAATTCTCAGGTTTTATTATAAGTTATTTATCTTTATTCTTCAATACAGATTAAATAATAAAAATAAACATCGGATTAATATCGAGTTAAATATTAACATCTTGTTCTTTGAAACGACTTAAGTTACATGTACATGTATGTCACTCGAATTTCATGGTGATTGTATTTGTCGAGCATGGACGTTTTCCTTGACAATTTTGTTCAAAAAATGGTTAGATGCCACGAAGAGGTGCATAGCCTTAACCACGTGTTGTAGGTTGAAAGTCCGAAGACTTTTCTCGTCCTTATCGAGGGAGATGCTAACCTTCTCTCGGCTCATACAACACGCATTAACTTATGTAAAATGTATATTTAAATGAGGAGTTCGTGTGCTGATCTTCACGTGTGGGATCTTCGTTATCATTACCTGTGACGTCATTGTGCATAATGTTGTTCAGTTTTAGAGAAATTGTATTGATGATTGGCGAAACTTTGCATTTTCAGTGTCGTTATTATGAAATTATATAAATATGTTTAGGCTGCTTTCATTCGGTGTTACATGTAAAAGTCTTATCTGCCACTGGATAATGAATGATATGAGAGCTTTTCAACCAGAAATAATCTGCAATAATATATAACTTTCCATGTAAATATTTTGTGAATTCATTTAGGTTAAGATATTTTTTTCAATATCAAGTAATAATAGCTAAGAGTATTTAAAAAAGTCCTGCTTGCAAGTTTTAAATGAAAATTTTGATTTGGATTAACACTCAAATTCTGTTTTTATCAGTTAGGAATTGATTAACTAAGATACAATGCCTGTTTAAAACAGTCTTTTGAGGGAAAGGCTCCTACATGTAGCTGTTATTTTGAACACAATGATGATTGCAGTGAAATCCCTCGATACCATCTCAGAGAGTCTCTACATTGGAGTGATTATTATTATGTTGATAATGGTAGTGGTGGTAGACTTGGTAAAATGGGTGGTGGAAGTAGGAGTGAAAGAAGATTATAGGAAGACTATTGATCATGTTCTTTTATGTCCTTTTAGCATCCAAAGCTGTGGATTGTTTGTTGGATTCAAACTGGGCCAGTGGCAAAAAGAATACAGAGATACTCTTCACAGACAGAGATTCTGTGGTTGATTATTTAGACAGGTGAGTTCTCCAGACAAGAAGTAGCCAAAAATTTGAAGTACATTGTAAGCAATTCACTTGGCAATCAAATTAATGCATACATGTAAAGAGAATGGGCTACCACTACATTGCAAGACATACAGTATGCAGTATACATGTAATTGATTGCTGATGAAATTTTGAGTTCTCTTCAAAGATCTTTCAGTTTCTAAAAAGAATTCAGCATTTGATCAAAACTTATCTAAATAAATCTGTTTTTAAAAATTGCATGTCAGGTACATGTACCTTCAATTAGTCTTAGAACAAAATGAGGCATCAACATTTCTGAAAGCACTAGGTGCCATTATGATTAAGAAAGAGAGAGCAAAAACAATATCAAATTTTATTATATACCCTTGTCGATACACACACTCTGATTGGCTGAAAGCTGTGCTTTATCAGAGAATGGAACACAGTTCTGATGTCAGCAGTGTGAGCTCAACCATGCATGAGCACCTTTTGAATTTTTGTATGTCCAGAAAATCAAACTTTTTCCTTGAATATTTCCTCCAAAATATTTAATAAAACAAACAGAACATCTTTTTCCGTGCTCCGTTCATTAATACAGCACTTAGGAAGTGCCGAGAGCACTCAAGAAGTGTGGCCTCGAAGTCTCGTGTACGGCTTGTGCTCTCTTTACACTTCTTAATTCGTGCTCTTGTCACTTCCTGCATGCTTTATCACTGAATGGAGCACGGAAAAAGTTGTTCTATTTGTTAAATATTTTTTGTTACATTCGCAGGCTCTTGGCTCTTGGGTTGTTCAGTCGTGTGGTGAGAATTAAAAAAACGAAAAGTAAAGACAAGGGAAAAGAGAAAGAAAAGGAAAAGACAGAAGAAGGAGAATCAAAAAAGAAGAAGAAAGAAAAGAAATCTGATGACACCAAAAAGGTTTGAATTCATTTTCACTTTCTACTTTCTGGGTCAGGCTATTTTGCAGGCTGCGGGTTGTGGGCCTAAATTTGCGGGTTGCGGGTTAAAAATTTGTGGGCTCGAGAAAAATGTAGTCGCTTTGAATAAAACAAGACAAACAAGTGTCCCCAATAATTTTAAAGATGTAGCTGATTAGCTTCTCAAAAAGATAAGTTATATATTAAAAACAACATAAAAACCAGACGTCAAAAGCACTGGCATTGATGTTGCCCCTGAACTTACTGGGTTAAAAATCTGTACAATCACTATTTATAAACAATCACTTTCAATCTATAATGGAGCAGGGTGAGTCAAGTTTTGAAGTCCCTTTAGCAGATTACACTCGATACCTGTTACAATCCTAACTTTGAGTCAGCAGTGTCTGTAAACCAATCTATCATCGATATCATACACATAAATGTGTTCTGGTCAAACAAGTCACAAAGTTGAACAATCAATGGACCGGGATATATCTTTCATCGTGGCACACTCCAGATCGCGCACGGTTGTGTGGTACAGTGAGTGTCGTGAGTGTGCCAGTTGTTCTGGGCGTCATGGATATGGATTCAAATCAGGAGATGAGGAGCTGGTGCCATTCATGAACACAACAGTTTCGCCTTCGGCTAAGTGTCTGAGTTTTTAATTAACATGAATATGCTGCTATAATGGTATTTCTACTGTTCTGTCTGCACAGTAGTCAAACTCTCTTAACCTTATCCCCCTCGTTCAGGCTCTCTTTCTCTTCTCTATCCTACAGCGTTGTTAATTAGATTAGGTTTCTAAATTGGGATCACAATGGGATCACAACAGGATCACCACATATCAAGTGTCATCTTATCAAAAAAGCAATCTAGATCTGTCCGGAATATTTCATCCAGTGCATCATTCTGTACACGAGCAATCTGTTGTCCATTTTATTTTGGGTTTAAATATTTTAGTTTGTGTAGCCCTAAACACCTCCTTCATACATTACACATTGCTGATTTGCAGTGACAGCTTTACAAAATAACACCAGTAAGTCGGCACGTTGACTATATTTTGGTCACTGGTTCATTAAGTAACATTTTTCTCGCAACCCGCAAATTTGGCCTACAACCCGCAAATTTTGGCCCGCAACCCACAACCTGCACATTAGTCAAACTCCTACTTTCCATGATGTGCTCACTTTTCAATTTGAAAAATGAATCAATAAAATGTTAATAACTATTAAATAGACTTTTCACAAATTTGCTTGTCATGAATGAATGATCACTTAACAGTAGATTCAATCAAGGCAAGGCTGGAATAGATAAAAACACAGTAAATGTGGAATTTAAAAATCCCAGCCTTGAATTGAATCTATTGTTATGTGGTCAGTCATGTGAATTTGGGAAAGGTCTATTCATATCATTATGATTGGACATTTCTTATTATAAATTAAAATTCTAGTCAATATGTTCTCAAGAGAAATTGCAATTTAAATTTATATAAAGTTCTTGTGTCACTGGCAAACTCACAACTAGTTGATATTTTAGTTTACAGTGAAATTCAAGCTTGTTTAATACAAAAGCTTAAATTCAGATTAATGTTTTGCATTAATTTTGCAATCTTTGTTTTAAACGTTTCAATAACATTTTAACTCGTCATGTAGCTGCATTATTTTTAAATCATTATTGTCCGTTTATGTACTTCTGTTTTGTATTCTTTGCTTTGCCTAATTTCAATTAGGACGAAGTAGCAGATGAAGAAGAACAACTAGCCAAAGAAGTATGATATTAATATTTTTTTAATAAATAAAATCATTCAATTTGTTTTAAATTAAGCTGAATGCATTTAGCAACATTCTTCTTTTTAAGTGTTAATCTTCACAGATAAGTATTAATAATCTTTAATAAGCTGTTATAATTACGCATTTTGCATTGATTATGGCAGTAATCATTAATATTGTATAAATAACATTACTTAAGTTAAAATAAAGTTTTGTGGAAAGTTTATTATACATGTATTATTACTTCCTAACATCTGAAGGAATATGTTGTAGTTTACATTATTCTCCCTAAAAATGCAGCACATTCCTTTACAGTAATTCTCAAATTTAAATGTAAAAGGCTTTTAAGTAAGTGATAAATATTTTATGGTAAACTTTATAATGTAATTTAAATTGCACTATAAAGTATTAATATAAAATTACCTTAACAGTGTGGTACTCAAAACTGTGATTGTTTTACTGTGTTGTGCACCAAAGCATTGGCACTTGGATAAAGTTTCTGACAAGTTTATCATCAATATTATGGCTTCCGGTGGTGGGTGGTATTTGTATGATTCAGAAGTTAGAATCAAAATAGCAACATACTTTCAAAAATTGTTATTGTTAGCCATTATTGAACAATTTTGTGTATGAATTCAAGAGAGACTGAGAGATTTTAAAGATTTTTGAGACAAAAGCTCTAACAGTGGCGATATAATTAACAAATAGATTCCATTTTTCCGTGCGTCTGTAGTCTAATAGATGCACAGATGATGTCAAAAATGTGTTGAGAACAAAAATGTACCCCATGAGACAAAGTTGAGTGGCATGACTGTTGTTCTCACCACATTTTGACGTCTTCTGTACATCTATTAGAGCATAGACCCATGGAAAAATGGAATCTATTTGTTTTATATATTCATCTAAACATTTCCACCAATCATGGTGCATGTAAGATTCAATGACGTCATCTACATGTATGTGTGTGTACTGTAATCACACATGGTTCTCAACCAATCAGAGCATGTGTGATTTATATCAATAATTATTATATAAGAAAGACAAACGCAAATTTTGTACAATGTTTCGACATCTTCCGATGTCATTTTCAAGTATGGTCTTTATTGAGCAAGGATGAATATATATCTCAATGATCGATATGCTAATTTACAATTATGTTTGTTTTCCAATTAAGTGAACAGTTTGTAAATTAGCACATCAATCATTGAGAGATATATTCTACCTTGCTCAATAAAGACCATTACTTGATAATGACATCAGAAGATGTCGAAACGTTGTACAACATTTGCGTTTGTCTTTCTTATAAATTTAATTTCAAAGTCGAGCCTTATCAAAATTATTATATAAGATCAGATATCAACAAAAAGAAAATCTCAAAAACTTGTCATAAACTTTATGTAAGGGGCAACGGTTCAGCATGCAGCACAGTAAGTGTATCTGCATGCTTACAGTACTTTCTGACCATGGTTTAATAAAACTGTACTGTGCTGTTTAACAATATATCAAAGTTTCCGAGATAAGATAACAATCATCTGATTGCACAATGGCTAATATGAAAGTACGGTATAGTAAGTTGTAAGTCATACTTTTGAGTTTTATGCTGTAAGAAATACATATTATGTAAAAAAATGTAATATATGCAAGCAAGGTATGCAATATACATAATGGTCTCTATTGATTGGGTTTAAATTAAAAGTTTGAGGGTGCTATTAGGCTTTAGTTAAAGGTTACCATTCACCTAAATATGGAATCACCAATTCATTCATTCATTACTGTAACTTATTCTAATCAGTTATTTCATGATTTGCAAGGCCACATGTGTACCCCTCCATCCCTCCCTTTCTTTCTTGCTTGTTTGCTGCTTGCTTACTTCCTCCCTTCTTTCCTGTATTTCCCCCCTCCCTTCTCCTCTCCCCTCCCTCTCTCCCTCCCTCCCTCCCTCCCTCCCTCCCTTGCTTCCTTTTTCCTTCCTTCCTTCCTTCCATCAAGAGAATTTAACACAAAATCTTAAAAGCAACTTCCAACCAGGTGAGATCAACTTACTCTTCATACCCTATAGTACTTGCTCAAAGTCTTGAAGAGATGACTTCTGTGATGGGAGGAACTACATACGCAAACCTGAACTGTTGGACATTAGCTTATCCTCCCAAAAAGTCTTCAGAAAATATTATAAAATTAGTCCTTTAAGTAAAATAAGATTGTTTACATGCACACAGGAGTCTGAAACCAAACCCACAAGTGCTGCAGCTTCCACTAGCAGTACATCGATCACTGAAGAAGGAAAGAAGAAGAAAAAGGTAAAATATTTCGATCTCATATCCATTTTCTCTGAAACTTTGCCTAGGTGCATTTGAATTTTGATGTCAGCATCTTTTGAAAACAAAGATATCAGACTCTGACAGGCCAAAACAACTGCAATATTTTAGCATGAACAAAAGCAAGAGTATTCTAAAACATCGTAGAGATAAGCAAGAGAGCGTGTTATATCGGTGGATAAAGATCCGAGCCGACCTGATATAACACGCTCTTGAGTTCTTTATATTACTTATCAAATGTGTAGTTGTCAATTATCATATTTGACCAGAATTTTCCAAGTTTGACTATTTTTGGCTTAGAAAATCCAAGTTAAAGTTTCTGCAAATGAACCAAAATCTTTATCCGATATAAAGATCTACGTTACAGTAGTGATTTCCATTGTGTTTTCTAATGAATTATTAATGAGTTTGATAGAAAGATTGAAAGAAATAATTAAGTGTTAGTTTGTTGTGACCCATCACCTTCACACTGTGAGAAAAACAGCGATTGGAGAGAACTTTTTAATCTGATTCCTTGATAACAAGTGTGGTTTAAATGATTATTGTAAAGGGTTTTGGTTAGTTAGAGGGTTGCAGATTTATTTGTGAATAAGGAATTTTTATTTCTACCCAGGTTAAAGTCAAGTTGGAACTACATGATGAACAGATATTTCTTGATGGTGAAGAGGTGGGTACTGTTTTTTATATTGCTAACCCAGTTCGTGTTTTTCATTCATTCCTTCATTTGTTTTCTCATTCATTCCTTCATCCATTGGTTGTCTCATTCATTCATTCATTTATTCATTCATTCATTTGTTGTCTCATTCATTCATAAATGTATTCAAGACATTTGCTGTAGCATTCATTCATCTATTAAATGTCATTCATTCATTCACTCACTCATCCATCCTTCCATCTATTCATTCATTCATTCATTTGTTTCTTTTATTTATGCATCCATCCAGGCTTATGTTTGGATATTTGACCCTGTTCATCCCAAGACTCTTGTGATGGGAATATTAGTTGGTAAGCCATTTATAAGTTGTAAGTTATAAAATGTCAACAGAAGTAGGAGTTATTGATACAAGAAATACCTCATTAAATACAGCTAAATCTGTAACAGGAGAAAATTAGAGAAAAGCAAATAGGCAAAATGAATTGTCATTTAACAGCCTAGCGCTGGAAGTTATTGCTGAAGATTAAAGTGAATTAAAGTCATCTTCGCGCCTCGTTACTCCAAGTCTCGGACTCTCGTAAGGGTGTTTGTACGGGTCCTAGCCAAGTGTAGTGGTTCTACCAGATTGTATTGCTCATTACCCCGTGCGAGTACATTAGTTATACATTAGCGCAGACAGTAAGCCGTAACAAATCTATTACTTTAATACTATAATTTATCAAGACCAAAAGCTCTTCTTTTAATTCTTATACCAGGCTCGTAACATGGTATATTTTTGTCTCACTGATCCCGGGTTTTTACGGAAATTTTGATTCCTGAGTCCCATATATTTAGAAATTGATCCCTGATCCTTGGCGCAAAAAAACTGAGCTGATCCCTGATCCTGACCCAATGTCCCTGATCCTCGATCCCACCCATTTGATCCCTGAGCCCTGGCCACTGATCCCTGATCCTGGCCATAATTTGGAGCTTGATCCCTGATCCCATATACCATGTTACGAGCCTGTTATACTGTATAGTTATAAATTAGCGTCCTAAGATTAGCAAATAATTTCCCATTTATTTATATCCATTTTTTCATGTCTTTCACTAGTCCTTGCCACTATCGCTATTTGTTTGTTCCCACTTTGGCCTGATTCTGTTCGTGATTGTGTATGGTACATCAGTGTTATTGCAGCTGTGGGTATTGGTATTATCCTCTTCTTGGCAGTCTGTAAGTACTGTACAGCTCAGCACTCACTAGAATACTTGTTGTAAGGACAATAAATTCCTCTAGTGTGCTGGGGTGACAGAGTGGATTGACAGGTAGGGTTGCCCGGGCACTCCCAGCTCTGCTGCCTATACTGTGAGATGTACAAAAATTGCGTTGTGTGGAAAACAATATCGTCCTTGGGACATCTCCCACGAAATTAAACTGGTTTGTATTTGTGGAACTTATCTTGGTCTCAACACTCGTCTTGGTCTCTTCCTTTGGACTTGCAGGGTTCCCACCGACCTTGAAAAATCAGGGAATTGGCTTCAAATTTTTCAAATTCAGGGAATGGTCGGGGTGTTTTTAATTTAGTTAGGGTAATAAAATTGTAAAAATGTCTCAAAAGTCCCTTCCATGTGAAACGGGACTTTGATTATTTCTAGCTCATTTTTCTGTCCTCATTTCTTCACATTATATTCGCATTGTAAATGCCCGAAAACCGTTCAAAGTATTAGATTTGATGAACGCTTCCAGGTGAGTTTAGTTATTTCTAATTCATGTCGTTTTACTGTTTTCAGTTCGATATGTTCTGTTCGCATTGGTCTGGGCATTCAGTGCAGGTCGTCACCACTTCTGGTTACTTCCCAATTTAACAGAGGAATGTGGTTTCTTTGAGTCCTTCAAACCCGTGTACACCCATGAATACAAAGGTAAAGCTTCAACCGACCAGACCACGACAGACAAACAAGAACAAGGCGACGACACACACAAAGAAGAGGATAAAGACACTGGCAGCGAAGATAAAGAAGCTGGAGAATCGTGGGTCAAGTTAACGGAAGAAGAAGTCGAAAAGGCCAAGAAGGAAGCCAAGATGGAAGAAGAACAAGAAGGTCAAATAAAAACCGATCAACAAGATGAAAGCAACGACGAGGAACCAGTCGAAGGGGTGGAGAAAACCACGATGACGTCATCTGATCCCGTTTGCTAAGTCACGTGATTCACAGCCCAGTCACATGACCATTCGTTTAAAAAAATTATCACCGAACTTGCTCAATTGGCATAATCCTCAAAAACTTCCATGCCACTATTACGTGATTTATCACGTGATGGAATGTCACGTGACCTACACCCTAAATTTATTCTTTCATTTGCGGCAATTAGGTTAAAGAGTCATATTAGGCGGTTGGATTTTTAAAGATTAAATATAAGCCCTATTGTATTTGACTTAACGATAAGGTTTAATAAATATCGTCAAATTCAACTGATATATTCTGATTCTAAAGCTAAGAGGGCACTTTAGAAGATATAAAGGTTGAAGTGCCTACTTCATTTGGTCGTGGGTTCGAGAGGGATTTTTTTCCTGTCCCTCGTAGGATGTGCATCTAGCACTTCAACTTCCCTTATTTCTCGTTTTGATTTACTTGGTTTTCGACAATTTTCGGGTAACATCTATTCATTAACACACCCACAAATGAATGAATAAACTAGCTTTTTCTCATGCTTCAACTTGTGAAGATTCACCAAGAAACAAAGAAAATGAATAATTTGCATACAACGCTCAACTCACATGTTGATTTTTGCTGAAGTAGGAAAAACCGGAGAACCCGGAGAAAAAACCCTCGTGGCATGGTAACGTAGAGATCAGAACAACACATCAAACAAACTCAACTCACATATGATTCAGCGTCTGTGCCGGGACTCGAACACCGGACCACAGCGGTAGGAGGCGAGTGGCTTAACCACTACGCCACCCATGCCACCCGGCCATGTATAGCTTAGAGAGCGCAGAATTAAGAGGGAGAAATAGTAACATGAACCCTTTTCATGGTCTAAACAGGAAAGTATATTATATCAATTAAGAAACCCTGAAATTTAAAGTTCATTTTAATGAATGTTAATAGTTTTTTTAACATTGTTTATTTAACTACACATTTCGATTATTTTTATCTTATTCTTGCCGCGTTCACAATTGAATTTCGACGTTAGCCAGCTATCAGACTCTGACGTTGGGCCATGCACAAACCTGTTGAAGATAAAGCTAAAGCACTAGTATTTATATGTATCTTTACTATTTCCATGTACTAAAGCACTAATATTTAGCGTCGGTAGTTCCTTCAGCTGAATACTGGTCTCCAAGGAAACCGACGGTGTGCTCTTTACCGTCCTCTTTCAGTCTTTCCATCAGTGCTCCGTTTTCAGTAAGGGTATATAAAATTCTTATCTACAAGTACAAAATGGGTGTTTGTAATTTGCACATAAAAGTAATTTTTCGATATTTCCTTGAAAATTTATTCAGTTTCATACACTGATCTTGTACAGTAAGCCAAATTTGTTCCATTTAGTATATAAGTTGACCTAAATACTTGACATCTATATACATATCATTGAATGCCGCATATTTGAAAATAGCTAGTCTTCTTGAGATGAGATATAAACTGTATATAGCTAATTCAATTAACGTTGTCGCTGAAAAAAGCCTAAAGCTTTTAGAGCGGAATCATGAATTTTATATTTTTTACCGTGACATTATTAGAATGAGAAACTCACTGTATGATTGCAAATTCTACAACTTGGACACATATTCCTTAATTTCTTGGATACCAGAAAAGTTTTTTAGTAAACGAAAGATAGTTGAAAGGCTTTAGCCTTTAGCCTTTGGGCTTTTTTCAACGACAACGTTAAATGAAATAGCTATATATAAACAGCATTTTGCAAAAAGTCTGTAAAAGCAAAGTATATATATGTACATATATACTAATTTGCATATGTTCAAATTTCTCTTAAATAGCATGCACCTTTTTCATAAAAAGTAATGCAAACTTGTTAATAACCTAGCCTCATCCGCAGGCAACCTTTTGGGCTTCCTGTCCGAAATTTTGAGAAGAAAAAGACTGGGGACGAAAAGGAGGAGGGAAAAAGAAGAAGGGGTTGCCAACTCTCGCCTTTTCTCGCCTGGCGTCCAGGCCACTACGTGACACAGGAGGCCCAAAGCGAACAGTTGCCTGCGGAGGAGGCTATTAATAACCATAAAATCTGAAGTAGAACGACCTACTTTCTGCAACAAAATTTCTCAACCTGCAACAAATAATTTTGTTGCGAGACAAGTTTGTTCTCGGGTGGTAAAACGGGCAGCATCGCTCTTCAACTCGTTTCGCAGCAGTGTTGCGAGACAAGTTGAGTGATTTTGCTGCTCGTATTACCGTACCTTAACTGTATCGTTACTTTGCAAAGATTTTGCATTTTTGCTCATATCTTAGGGATTTTAGTGCACTACCCACAATGCACCTGATATATGTATATATATACTTTACTTTTACAGAATGTTTGCATACATATGCCTTGGGTAGGAACCCGGAATTCTTGCACGACCCACTCGACTCGGATAGGTTACCTCTAGGGCCCGGATTTTCGTTCTCGTCCCGAGCAGCCGGACCGCTAATCGTTCCACTTCTTCGAAGATGATCCCTTAAGTCTAGATGCTCATCCATAAAACTACCCGGTGGACCCCTATGACCCGCTGTGCAGGCTGAACTGAACAGCAGCAGGTAACAGCTGATCATAAGAACATGTTTGAACTTCATCATTAATAGAATCTGTTGAACCAATTTTGAATCAATACTTTAGCAGTGTTATTGTAGGTTCCAGAGGGTTTGTCCCAGTGGGTAATCAGTATATCAGGGGGGAAAATCCCTCTGGAACCCACAGGCTCTCCACAAGTTGCTCCAAATTCTCTAAAAAGATACTCAAATGTTCTCAAAAATTAACGTTGCTCAAAAGTTGCTCGAAAAATCTAAAAGTTCTAGATTTTCTCGAAGATACTTGAGTTGCTGTACCGACAATGTTATAACCTTTCGTAGATACTACTAATTATACCCTTTCAAAGGAATTAGATTTCTAACCGTTTTTCTGAATTTTCTCATATAATGTTACCATGCACACCTTGAGCTGTAAAAATTTGCTAATGGGAATTTACAACAATTTGTTGGCATCTACAGCCAACAATCAGTAAAGAATAGCATGATTATTGGAAAAGTTGCTCAAAAGTTGCCGAGCAACTATTTGTGAAAGCCACCCTGATCAGATCAGGATCAAAGACCAAAGCAAAGCAGAGCAGACCGAAGCAGAACAGAGCCGAACATCAGTAGAAGAGCAGACAAAATCAAATTTCGGAGCTGCTTATATGTCGCTTATATTTCAGATCGGGTTGACTATACGCCACTTCTTTTGCTGTTTGTCCCTCTTGGCAATCCCAGAGCTAGTTCAGCCTTTGGCCATGCCAAATTTGGTTATTTCATTTGGCCAAAGTAAGGGTCAAATGACCAGTAACTCTTTGACTCTATTAACAGAACGAAACGATAATCAAAGCTTTGACACCCAGGATATATAAGCCAAAATAAATCCCACCGGAAAACACTTCCAAGCAAAACCGACAGATTGCCAGTGTGAATCGAACTCAATTTATGTTTTTACCTCTGAATAAGCGGTGTTCTTGACTTTCCTTTCCTTTATGCTTCAAGTTCCAGAGGAAATTGATGGACGGGATGAAGCAAGCGAACGTGGTTCATTGATGTGATCAATTCTCATTGGTTGTTTCTCATCCAAATCAGGAGAGGCGCTGACGTCGACCATTGGTCATGAATGTCGAATGACTTTTACTACATCATGTTTGAACGATGTGTTCGATGGCCTGATTTGTTTCCTTGGCAAACATAAATTAAGGTCCTTGTGCCCTTTTCGTGCTCATTTTTAGCTATAGACTATGAACAGGCTAATTTGGGGTGCACCTGACTACTTTCTTCTTCTTCTTCTTCTTCTTCTTCTTCTTCTTCTTCTTCTTCTTCTTCTTTTCTTTCTTTCTTTTTTTCTTTCTTTCTTTCTTTCTTTCTTTCTTTCTTTCTTTCTTTCTTTCTTTCTTTCTTTCTTTCTTTCTTTCTTTCTTTCTTTCTTTCTTTCTTTCTTTCTTTCTTTCTTTCTTTCTTTCTTATTTTCTTTCTTTCTTTCTTTCTTCCTTCCTTCCTTTCTTCCTTCTTTCCTTTCTCTCTTCCTTCCTTCCTTCCTTCCTTTTTTTCTTTCTTTCTTTCTTCTTTCTCTCTCTCTCTTTTTTTTTGCCATATCAGTACGGTTATTAGCTAGCAGCATTAGGTCTTTGCGTCGTTAGTGCATACTGTATAAAACTGCTTTAAAGGGAAACTGAATACTAAATATAAATGTAACTTTTTTCTTTAAAATTTTAAGATTCATAAAACACTAAAACTTTCTGAAATAGAATGAGGCAAAAGGTAAAAAGTTTTGGTTTATTAAAAACCCAGGGTTTTAGGCCTTCTTTCGCTCCATTGTCATATAATTCTTTACATTTAGCTTGAAAGTTGCTAAATTTGGATAAAAATGCATAAAAACGTTAACCACTTTGTACAACTCAAAAGACTGTTTAATTCCATGGCAACTGCTTTCTTTCTTTGTCAAAAAGGCTAAGAGGAAATGGCAGCCAGATGGGGAAGCTTTCTCCTGCTAAAAGGAAGTGATTTAATCATGGAAACAAGTCAAAAAGCCATAAAATGAAAGGGAAATGGGTTTTTGATGGTTATGAAGAGTTCGTTTTTTCTGCTGAAAAGATGACTGATCAGGCATAGCGACACGTGAAGTGAAAGTTTGTCAAAATCGCTTCAAACTGAAGGATTGACATGGCTGAAAAGTTCATGAAAGGTAATAAAAAAGTTCTTTTCTACACTTATGCATTTATTGTCTATCTTATCTAGAAAGTTTTTTTGACATCTTTTTTTCAAACTATGCCGTTTTTAGTCACAAATGACAATTTGTTCGCGAGTCTGTTTTTCACTGATTGATTTCAGTGAAGTCATTCAGACCAAATTAAAATCAAAAACAAAATTACTGGTTTTACCTTCTCAATGTAGTTTTGACTTTGAATGACTACTTGCCTTGAATATTGTTATCTGCACAGGCTTGAAAGCTATGTTTTCACTTTTCGAAGTAGTTGACTGTAAAGCGATTCAACCTCGCAGTTGTTTTTCATCAAATTTTCAGAAATTTCTTATAGGTTTCAGATATATTATTAACAAATAATATCATGTTTTGTGCGTGATATTTGGCATAAATACCACTCGTGATATTTCAAAATTGTCCCAAATTTCATTCGCCTACGGCTCGTGAAATTTTGTTTAACAATTTTCAAATATCACTCGTGGTATTTATGCAATTGTGAAATATCACTACAAACCATGCTATTACCTATACTAATCCAAAACAAAAATTTGAATTAAACTTAATTGTACAAGGGGGTAGTTTTTGGCACTTTTAGCCATTATTACTCGATACTGAAAAAAATCTCCTCTTAAAATGAAAAATTATTATCAAATTAAACATTTTGTTTTGATTGAAAGCCGGGTTTTATAATAAAAGAAATGACAACACCTAATGATAATGATGCAAGGGAGATAAAATTAAGTTTTTATTTTGTTATTACTGTATAATGACAAATAAATCGAGAGATTTAACAAATGTATTAGATGAGAACAAGTCGAAAATATGTAAAAACATAAAATTCTTCTTTTGTCGTTGCTAAGACAACGCTGGCTGGAATTGGCATCTAGCACAATAGTCAGTGAAAAACTACTGTGAGCCACCTTAAATGTCATTGATAAATTAGTAACTTTGTAGACTTGGTGAAAAGAGCAACAATTTTTACTCTCACTTGAACACATAAAAAATGTCTTGGAAATGGTGCTAGGAAAAGCGTCGAAACGTCGACTACCACAAATTTTTGATTTTCATCGTAAAAATTCTAACTCAAAATAGTGTGTTTTGTTTGATTATATCTGCGCAATTTTGTTTTGGGAAATTTACGCATTTTAATAAAGTCGTTTTGCGTGCGTTTGTCCTACTGTGCTCGAATCTTCGTATTGTTTCACTTCACAATGTCAAAACAAAAGTTATTTTAAGCCAACGAACAAGGTAAACAAAAGGCGCTGAATCACTGCTAACCGGAGCGTATCCTGAATCACTGCTAACAGAGCGTATCCAGAGCGTGTACAAAGATAGATCAACACGACATAGATAAATTAATTATGCCATATGTACAAGGAACTTAAACAATTAGTTAAGAGGCTTGAATCTTCAAAATGTCAAAGTCTGACAAAGATCGAATGGAAATAGAGCGATTTGGGTTAAATCCTGAACCATCGCCTGATCTTCTAACGGCTTCAGCAGCATGGGAAGCAGCGTGGAAAGCACACTGGATACTTTATTCAATATTATTCGTTTGCTTGGGTTTGTACTGCTTTATTTCGCTTGTAAAATCAAGAAAAAGGAAGGAAAAGATATCAAGGTATTTGAGCTACATGATTTACTCCTTGCTAATACTATTTACGGCAACAAGAACTGTATTTCTACTAAGTTATCCACAAGAACTGAAGGCGGAAGAGTTCGACAAGGCTCTAGCAGTGTCTGTTAGGATAATTTTCAGGGCTGGTTTTCCCTGTCTGATCACTGGTTTTGCGTTTATCGACATCTCATTCGTTGACGCCGTTAGGGGAAAAATCACGAACTCTCGGCTTCGTAAAATCAAGTTCCTAATCGGCATAGTCGTGGTGCATTTTGGCATTGATATTACTGCTGCAATCCTGACAAGCTTCGTTGAAAACACTTCCTCCCTGTACATTGTTTGCGTTTCCTACTTTTTAACTGTGACAATTATCATCGCCGTAAGAATCACTCTAAGTGGACAAAAGATTTTAGTGGAAGCAAAACAGAATGAAATAGCTTTACGAGAGATCACTAAAAACAATCCTAAACCACCGCTGAACACTTCATTCTCTCAACAAACTAGAAAAGCAGCCATAAAGGTCCGCAACATTATTATAATGACCTGGATATCTTCCTTGCTTACGATAGCAGTAGGGATTTTCTCGCTATTCTCAATGGGTATGGTGCTGACAGGGGACTCTTTGCTACAAGATCCATGGAAATGGTTCGCTCATCAAACGTTATGGCGCTTAGCGGAAGTACTACTAGTTGTGACTCTAATATACGCACTAGAACCAGCCAGAAAACGACCATTGAAAGTAAAACTCCTTTCATGCTGCCTAATAAGGAATGACGGTCGATACAATGTGGGCGATACCGAGCCGCAGTCGACTCGGACGGAAAAAGATTCAAAGGCCTGCGCTGAAGCCTTGCAAATAGCTACCGCTCGCTAGCATTCACTCGGCAGGTGAGCTAAAATAGCTTCTGACAGAGCGATCTTTGTATGATTCATTGTCATGTCGCTCAATCTTTCTCATATGCTTTAAGATGATATAACTAAACCATAGACGACAGCCCACCTATTTCTTTTGAAGGACATTTTGAATGATCTAGAATAGAAACTCACTTTTTTTACCATATCAATTGCTTGCTTGCATGTGTCACGATAAATTATCAGGTCGAGTTTTAACGCCAGAACATATGTTGCTCGGAATTCGTCCAGTTTTTCATGGTTGCACAACGAAACTTTCTCTAGAATGTTTGCCAAGCCCTTTATACACGAAATCTCGTAGCGAACTGGTAACTCTCGTTTTTAAGGGTGTACTTATCATGCGGTTCTATGCAAAATAGCGTCTTGTTTTGGCCAGAAAAATTGAATAGGCGCACGCACGCGCGCTTTTGGCGGGAATCATTTGGCTTCCGGTAGAGCGACGCGCACCTGACAAAAACGGAACTCATTTTCGTTCTTATTGCGCATGCGAGGGACACTTCACTTCTGGTTTCTTTTAGAAGCTGTAATCTTGAAAACTAAGTGTTTCTTCATATTTATTTCATTTACTGCCTTTTCTTCAAAGCCAAGCATGGGATTTACGAAAAATTAAGAAATACGAAAGATATTTGCATTATATTCGCTCAATTTCAACATTCAAAAAATCATATTAAATTTATTTGGACACCATTCTTAAAACGCATGCTTGGCATTATGTATCTTGATCTCAAGATTTATTCAATGTAATTCAGATTCTCCAATGTATACATTGCTAAAGAAAATTATATCATTTTTCTGTAGCTATGACGTCATGTGATGACGTCACGCAATGACGTCACAAAATGTTGAAGTCCCCTCAAGAAAGACAAACTATAAAATGTAAAAGCGATTTGACAATTTAGAAGCATTTATAGAGCATTTCAACGGGCAATTTTTATATGTCAGTACACCCTTAATGTCCCTAGGCCCAAAAAGAAAGCAAAAGAGCTAACCCTCAGGGGCAAATTGCCTTCATATAAACAGTCTCAGATAGAGCATGTTATTCGTTTACCAAAGAGATGGCAATATGGCAAAACATTGTGGCAAATACCTAAAGCTAATAGGGTAGAAGGATTCAAGAGACATTAACATTTCCAGTAGTCATAGCTGTCTGTAATAATTAGTTTTAGAAAATCTTACACCAATTCCACGTAGAGATTCTTCTGTAGGCAATTACATTTACGTATAGAGCGATAACACTTAAACCGTGAAATAACTTAGTAACTAAATAGAGACAAATAGTAGCAAAACCCTTTGTTTTCTATTGTTTCATTAGTACTATTTGTACTTTTTAGTTAGTACTTGTTTCACGGTTTTAGTGCTATCGCTCTACTAAATCTACATTAAATATTTTGCGTACATCGCTGATTAAACTGATGTTTTTTAATATTGAATAGAATAGAATAAATGTGTTAATGAGTATAAAAGAGGGTTATAATACTTTATTCATTAATGTTGTCTGGTGCGCTATGTTCCAAATTAAAGTCCCCATATATATCTTCTTAGTTCTCGTCCTCTATATTGTACGCTCTGTTCAAAGCTGCCCTAGGCTCTCCATCATCGTCCTTAGCAACTTCATTCTCTGTAGTTTGGGCTGTCTGTTTGCCCCCAAATAAACGCTCCCAAAGCAGACGTCTTTTCTCTGCGGAATCTTTGATTTGCGTAGGCGGCGCCATCGTGTATAGAATAGTTCCCGCCATTCCCAACTCAGCCAATCGGAAGAACGTCTGATACGTGAACCAAGACCACGGCGCGAGTGCGCCATCATTTCCCGCCACAATTCCCGCCAGCTCGAACATGGAGTAAATTTCCATCAGGCAAATCACGGAGCAGAAAATAGCTGTGAAGGTAATGATTCTTCTAATTTTACGGAGGCTTCTTGCCATGTCTCGTTCAGCGACGCTTGCTCGTCTGTGGGGCTCTGCAGCTGTGATCGTCGAGCCATAGTGTTGGCTATAGTTGCGAAGCGCGCGTCGATTTTCCGACGCATGGCTTATTACCATATAACCGCTGTACACCATGCGCGTCATAATTATCGCCGTCATAAAGAGGAAATAGGCTTTCGTAGCAAAAAACAACACGATGAGATTATCAAGAAGCGTTGTAAGGATTTCTACTGTTAAAACTACTAAAAAATGTCCTGAAATAACAAATCCTATAAAAACAAAATTTCCCAGTTTAGACTCAGATAACTTTCCTTTTAACGCTTCCGAAAATGAAATCTGCACAAGCGCAAAGGCCGCGGTAATGCATGGATAACCCAATCCGAAGACTACCCGAGACAAGATCGAGACCCGACCTTTCACCGTAGTTGCGACGACTTGATTATACAGCACGCTAAGCGTGAAAAGCCGTGCTAAACCGAGAAGTGCAATAAGCGTGTGAATTACGTATCCAAGAACGCGCGTCACTCTATCTTTACGGCTGTACGATCGTACAACACCATAAACAGCGTATACAGACACGAAGCTGAACAACAAACTAAAAACAATAACATGGCCAGTCCATGCATTCTGCCATGTTGATGTAGCAGTTGTTTTCTTGTCGGGATTCAGGGGTTGACCCAGTATGTGTATAAAGCCGGGATTAGGAGTTGTTATCCACGGTCTGGTTGGTGCAAAAGAGGGAGTGAACGTCGTCGTAGAATTCATCTTTTCGTAGAATAAAACTATCAGAATCACAATAGTGTTTAGTTTTACATCCTACCTCGACAAAAACAAGCTAGGTTAACTTTAGGAAAGAATTCATCACGTCTATTCCCAGTTGATCGATTGCAGAAATACTCCACTTTTAATCCCTTGGCCGTCTTGTTCTAAAAAACTGAAGTGTTATACAAACAGCTTGAAGTTTTTCACTGATTCCAGCCAATTTCAGTGCTATTAATATAACTTTTAATGGCTTTCAGCGATTTTTTTCGTCTCTATAGTCTTCCCGGCGTGGTCACAGTTCACAGTTCTGAAGTAGTCAGTTTCTTATTAGCTCTTGCTGTTGTTTAGTAAACGAAACTCGTCCAGACTCAATTTCACAGCTGAAGACTCAATGACTTATAGACTGCTTCAAAGGATGAACTTTCTCGCTGTAAACTCAACCATTCATTTGAAAACTTTGGCCGTGAATCAACCCCAAAGTCATAGTCCTAGTCTTACTAGAAGGCATGTTGTTTTCTAGTTCATAGCGTCAATATTTTCGCGTCTGTGAATTCTGGTATTTCCTTAAGTATGAAAACAACGTATCGCGTCGCTGAACATGATCATCGATACGACGCCATGAACTAGAGTTACTACTATTAAAATTATGCATGCAAGTAAAAATTAATGAATCTTTGAATTCATAAATCTAGACAAGATATATAATTACTGAAAGATAAAAGCAAGGTTGTTCGAAGCAGTTTTGAGACAATTTTGGCAGCAATTTCATACGTGACTCAACTAAAAAAACACGACTAAACTGATTGCTTCATTGACCACAACCTAACTACTTAATTTGTCATCAAAATTATAACGGATATTATTATATTTATAAGAGAAAGTGTGGGAAAGAGACACAAGAAGCACATGTTTAGACCAGGAAAGACCAAAATTGTATCATACTTGCGGTTGCCATAGTAGCGTCAATATACGTAAGTTAGGGGTAAGGTTATAACTTTATTTAAGCATGGAGGCCTATTCAGCTACATGCATGGCTTGTATCCTGAGGGGGTCTCCAAAATATACAAATACTTACAATATAATAAAAATATTCAATAAAAATATTATAGCTAACTATATGGAATCTATGATATAATCTGTAATATAAAATTACATCCTAAATCAGATAACGTTTTCGAATTCACTAAATTAATACTAATTCTTAAAATTGTTAATGGCAAAAAGCCGCAAAATTTAATGACTTTCTACCAAGCATAAACAATTAATAAGCCTTGTTTCTATTACAGTAATTTTGAGCGCGACCTCACTATGCAAAACTAACTGAATGGAAAAACTCAGACTTATAGACCTAGAGAAGGAGAGAGAAGGACTGGTAACTAAATTTGGTTGCGCGCCTATTTCTCTTAATGTTATCTTGTTTTGTAGTTCAAAATCTTTGCTTTAAGAGATTTTTTGCATATTCAAGTATTGAGCAACAAAAACCTCTAAGTCAAAGAATAAGTGTTGTACAAAGCTAAAGTTATTTCTTTCAGAAAGTTTAGGCTGTTTTTAGTTGGATTAGTTTGATAAAAGTCAAATTAAAGTGTTAATCCAAAGTGAAAATTTGAATCCAAAACGAGGTTTAGGCCTCCAGTCGCTCATTTGCCATATATGTTCTTTACAATCAGCTTGAAAGTTGATAAATTTAAATAAAAATGCAAGACAACAGTTGTACAATTCCAAAGACAGTTTTAAACATCCATTGCATCTTATTAGATCAGTTTCTAACTGGTACAAATAGAATTTGAGAGTTAATCCAAAGCGAAAATTTGAATTAAACCTTGCAAGGAGAGCTAGGTTTTGGCACTTTTAGCCATTATTACTCGATGCTGAAAAAAATATCCTCTTAATATAGAAATAAATTATCATCTCAAGTGGTGTGAAAGTGTCATCTTGGCTTTGTTTATTTTACCATAACAGAGAATTTTTTTCATTCCTAAAAATCTGCGCCAAGTTTCATAATGTTCAAACTCAGAGGGCATCACAAATAGCAATAGGGTTTTGAGTATTATTGCAGCTTTCATCAAAAGTCTTTCATGTACCCAACTCATTCATATGTAACTGCTTCAAATACCTAACTTGGGTTACCTGTGTACATTATTTTGGCACTGTAATCGAGGTCAAGTAACGCTGTAGAATTCAATAAATATTTCAGCCTCTTGACCCTATGTTGAATTTACAAGCATGTTTAATTTTACGTGTTTTTTTTTACTGACTACATGGTCTGCCTTCACACGCTGTCTATTCTATTATGTACTTTCTATTTCAATATTCTAGACTATACAACAGCGTGACTCTCTAATTGGGTCTGTAAATTTAGGTTTTTCCATTCTTTTTCGCATTGTTCGGTCGTGCTCAAAATTACTGTAATAGAAATAAGACGTATTAATTGTTTATGCTTGGTAAAAAGCCATTAAATTTTGCGGCTTTTTGCCATTAATAATTTATTTGCTTCGATGATTTTGGAGGGAAGGCATGCAATCAAAGTTATCATGATCATACTCGGAAAGTGATACTTGTGTAACGCTACGCATACGCAAAGATTTCGTTATATTATGTTTCAGTCGAGAATGTAAATGTTGATGTTTGCTTCCCTGTCTGTCAAAACGAGATACTTTATTTACAATTCAAATTTCGGAAGGCTAAGAATTTGTGAATTGTGACGTAGCTAGTGTTTTGTGTTCAGTAATCCGTGGAAACTCGAATGCTCTTTTGTATCTGGTAAATTCTTCGTTATTCAAGAGCTACTCTGTTGGTAATTAACGATTTTACTCAAAATTTCCTCGAGAACTGCAGTTGAAGAATAAGTCTTCGTTTCGTTATCGGATTTCAGATAAAAACAGCTCCTTTTGTGCACCAAAAGTTTGTCAAACTTTTGTTTATGAGCTAAAATTAAATTTGAGCTCGAAGCGTTCCGAAGACCACTTCAAGATGTCTAATCCAACTTTTTCATTGTGGAGATGTTGCTTGACCGGCGAGGCAAAGAATCCCAAACTCAAGAAAAAGAGCACCACAGACAATTCAAAGCAAAATGGCACAAGAGAGCCCAACCACAACAACGAAGAGAAATTGAATAAAGACGAAGTCGATATGGACAGCGTTTGTGTTGACGAGCACTTGAGTTCTACAAAATATGAGGAGACAGAAAGTGGATTTAATGACACCGAGGCCGGTGATGACTCCACAATCGCTCCATCTGAAGTCGAATCGACTATTTCTCCTTCGACAGTTCAAATTGTTAAAGACGGAGATACTGATTCAACGCCTCAGATTACAGACATAGGAACTGGTGGTCGATTGCATCTAACCTGCAGACTCGACAAGAAGGCGAATAAGATTCACATTCAAATCAACAAGATTGAGTTCGGTCCTTATCAAGATTGGAAGATGGAGGATTTGGAGGTCAGTTGTATGCTGTTACCGATGCACCAACAAAGCTTCCGGCGCCGTTCGAAACGCTTCAGTGAGCCTATCGCCATTCAGCTTCCAAAGGCCGCCAAGCTGTCATCTTCTTCGCTACGATTTAGAATTTACGACCATAAAAGCATCACAAGCAAGTTCCTGATTGGCCAAGGACAAGTCAGCACCGAAAGCCTCTTCAATGTTGATGGATCAGAAGTGACGGCGCTACTCGATCTCAATGCCCCGGGGGTGTACAGCATCGATACCCGGTACATCTCCGGTATCAAGACCGCGGGGGACTCTACTGGGGATTCAGCACGTCCTGAGATCCTGATCTCGTTTGAGTATCGTGGTCTGACCAGGAAGCTTATCGTTGAAGTGGTCAAAACTCGTGGATTGGGTTTGCTGAGTGGTGCCAAACCGCAGGATATTGCAGTGGAAGTCAACCTGACCGCGAAAGACAAGCAAGTTGTGAAGAACTGCCGCACAGCTGTTAAGAAGCACGTGATTGACACCGAGTTCAACGAATTATTCATGTTCCGCATCAGCAAAGAACGACTCAATGAGGTCACACTTCAACTGGTTGTGGTCCGTTACACAGATACTGCAGGAATTCGCAACAGGAAAATCATCGGCGAGTGTTCGTTTGGAATGAGATCATCTGGAAACGAGCAGCAAGAACACTGGGATTCGCTGTCCAAAGCGGACGCTAAAACTGAGTATTGCTGGCACCCTCTGTATAAGTGAGCCTAATTGATAATTCCAAAGGAACACATTAAGAGAACATGGCTTGGACTCGGGATAAAGATGTACCACAACACTGAAATAATGGGAAACTATAATGGGACTATTAAAGAGAGCATGACTTGGACCCTCTGTTTTAAAGCGCTTCCGTTCAACTCAAATAATGGGACTAATAAAGTGAGCATGGATTGTGCCCTTTCTATAAATGGCCCTATAAGCTTTGAAGGAACTAAAAGAACGAAAACTGTAGGTATAGACCCATATCACGCAAGTGTGAGATGATAAATTATTTGATTTATCGGAAAAAGGAATTCACTATCAATTTCATCACACTGATATTAGTAAAATTGCATTTTTTTGGGGAGATTGCTCTTAAATTGACAAAGATATGCATTTTTAAAACTTTTTTACAAATAAATGTATGGTGGACGGGCATCACATGCATGGCGAGCCTCGTTATCATGCTAAACACATACATTTCTTTACAAAATTCCACAAAAATATCTAGCTTCAAAAATCCATAACTTCGTCAGTTTCAGGGCAATCTTTATAAAACTCTGCAATTTTACTAATATGAATGTGATGAATTTGATAGTGAATTCGTTTTTTCAATAAATAAAATATTTTATATTGTCACATTAGCGTGATAAGGGTCTATTGAAGATGAAGATGCCCTACGAACTTTGTGAAATTTGTAAACTTTGTCAACTATTTGAGTGCAAAAATTACGCCTTTTTAATTATAAGAATTGAGGGGCATTGTGCAATAATTTGTGATATATCATAGAAGCTTTTAATTTTAATCCGCTTATATGAGGCTGGCGCGTTTTATATACGAGAACGCAAGGGAACACATAGTCTCAGAGCATGTACATTTTACTATGGAAGTATCGCGGCGCCGTATCCGTGCCGTGTCACGTGTCCGCGTACGTGCCGTGTCGTGTCCGTGCCGTGTACGTGCTGTGTCGTGTACGTGTCGTGTGCGCGTGCTGTGTCGTGTCGTATCCGTGTTCGTGCAGTGTACGTGTCGTGCCGCGTACGTTTGCCGCGTGCCATGTTCCAGCGTTTTGGTTGATTAATAATGTTAATACTTATCAGTCAAAACGCCGTGACACGACACGTACTGTTTCATACTTTTATCGAAACTGCTTTCGGTAAGCAAGTCTTTAAATGTTACTACAAATGAAGTGCAGGTCCAGGCTTGTGTTAAATGCGTTCTCGTTTGAATACTGCTAGATAGCATAATCTTTGAAGTACAATGTATGAATCAATTTTTTTTATTTTAAATATTAGTTATCTATTCCTGTTGAATACAATTATACTTTTAATTGACTTATGATTGAATATTCCCTCAAAACATCGAAAGTGTTATTGTTGAGTGTGTAAGTAAACTCATTTATAAAAATATTTCATTCTAAGCTTTTTAAAATACAGATCTAAATAATAAATTAGTTAGTTTTAATCCTTTGATTCATACTCATCGTCGTTCATTCCTAAGCAGCATAGAAGAGTTTTCGCTGAGCGTGAAACACCGTGCCGTACCGTGAACATGTCGGTGACGTGATGTCTATAAAAACAGTCGAAATTCCTGCCGTAATCGTTTCGTGCCGTGACCGTGCCGTCTTCACAGTCATACGAAATCTGCCCTTAGCATTTAGCACAGCAACCTACACACACATACACTCAATGTGCGTTTAAATGGATGATTTCAAGTTTCATCTGTTTCAATGTACCTGGCCATTGCTTTCCTGCTGTTTACATAATTTTTGGGGAAGACATCTTCCTCATCGCGGGATGATTCTAGCCCTGTTTTTACCGACTTCGAGACGAATGTTTAATTAGTATTATTCAGTATTGCGTGCAACGTTAAAGAATTACACCTCGATATGTTACCGCTCTAGAAATTTACGTACGTAGCTGTCCGTGCGTGAATGTTGTAGGACTAGACACCGAATGCGATTCTACTATTTTGCGCAACGTTACAAGAAAAGAGCAGTGTATTTAGGCCTTTATTATCCTCCGAGACGATTGAGATGGGATAACACAGAGGGAAATAGCTGATCAAGGTTCATGCCAGAAGCGCGCGTAAAAAATTTACAATTAAAAATACTCTAATAATACACCTTATATCTCTGCGCATTCCACTTTTAAAGCTAACAGCCTACTGCCATAGATTGCAGGGTCTTTTAAACTGCTTCAAACTTCTCTTCATCAATCGAGTCCTTTTCCCAATCACTGCGATGTGCTGGAATAACTTCCATGTCATATTGAATATCTATGTCATCCAAGGTGTCGCTCAATAAGGGTTGATTTTCTAAGACTTGCTGTTTAGCTCTTTGTTTGCCTTCTTTACTGTTCCACATCCCGTAAAAGAAGTATAGCAGAGATCCTGAGACGAAACGAAAAACCAGCTGAGTTTTATTTAAATTCTCTTGAGTGCTATTACTAATGCTAATACTAGCACTCGTACTAGCACTAGAGTGATTTTCACCGGACTGTGAAATAGTTACTAAGCTAATAGACACTAATAGACTCTGCACCCATTGTTTTCTTTTGTTGCAATACAACTATTAGACACTATTAAACACTGACTATTAGTAATTGTTTCACAGTCCGATGAAAATCACTCTAGCACCAACACTTCAATTACTAGAGTGATCAAGTGGATTTATTTAAACAGTTCAAAAAAGTGACAAACTAATGGAATTATAATTTACTAATGTGTATTAGGAGGTATTTACATGGCACTAGGATCATCCTAGCAGGTGAACCAAGTTTACGTTTAGTTTACATGACAATTTTCCCAGTTTTCCGTCACTTGAAGCAACCCGAAGTAGAATTCAAAGAAATGAGTGGCTACTAAGGTGTTTACATGGCACTAGGATCATCCTAGCAGGCGAATCATCCTTAGCTACCTGCTGCATTTACTGCATTCTGTTTACATGGAAATTTGTGTCTTCACTTCGGGTACTAGGATCATCCTACTAAACAGAATGCAGTAAATGTATAGCAAGTAGGATGATTCGCTTGCTAGGATGATCCTAGTGCCATGTAAACACCCCCTTACCTAAAATCTATTTCACAGGTTAAATAAAACCACTCTATTTGTTACAGTGTGTCAGATAAAAGTAACTTTGGCACTCACCAATTGCCATCCACACTCCAAATCTTATCCACGTTAACCTGGACAACTTTAACATCAAGAAAACATTGAAGAACATCGAAAGGATCGGGAGGCCTGGCACTAGTGGAGCCATGAACGGCACTCGCGTTGGATTCTGGGGCTGTGATGCAATGACTCCAATGGAGATAAAACTTAAGAGACCAAAAAGTATTGTCAACCCAATTACTGTAATATTATGCTTGAAGATTTCCTCTATACCAAAAATAATGAGACTACAAAAACCAAAAAACCATAAAAATAATAACAGAACTGCGCATGTCACAAGGCGGCCACTTTCCTCGGTTGGTAGCCTGGTAATAGTATCAGGATTCTTTTCGTGCTTGGATTTACGTTTTTGAGATTTTGTTTTGATCTTTGATTGTTCATTTGAATCCTGAGTCATTAGCTTTTCTCCTTCTTGGATCAGTTCGTACTGAAACTCGTCAAAATTTTCATCATCTTCTACATATGTTCTGCGATATTGCAAACTAAAGAGACCTGTTTCTTCCCCAAGGTACATTTCTTCCTGGGGCTGATAACGCAGGATCAAAACACATAGGGACACAAGTGTGTATGCTAATAATGTCCCTATAGACATCATTTCCACCAGCTCCTGCAAATCGAACAGAAGCGCAAAGACGGCTGTGATAATCCCAGGATAAATGGTTGCCACAACAGGAACTTCGGTCTTCGAGTTCACTTTAGACAGGAAACCAAACAGAAGACCGTCACAGGCCATAGAATAAATGATCCTTGGCAATGGAAATAACGACCCTAGGAGACTGGCTGCTAGACCACAGACGGCGCCGATTCCAATGATGTACTGGGCAGCGGGTACTCCCACTTGCGCAAATGCATTAGGTATGGGAGAGAGTTTATCAAGATGGTCAAACGGGACCATTAACGTGAGCACCGCTGATACACCAAAATAGCAAAGATAAACTATTAGTAATGAAGCAACTATGGCTATAGGAATTGACTTGGGTGCATTTTTAGCCTCTTGTCCCGTCGTGGCGATGATATCAAAGCCAACAAAAGCATAGAAGCAGGTCGCTGCACCACTCAGCACCCCAGACCCTCCGTATGGAAAAAATCCTCTCCCTTGAGTCCAATTGCGCATGTCAACGAAGAAGAGACCGCAGACAATAATGAAGATAACGACCAAGATGTTCAAGATGTTGAAAAGTGTTGTGAAGGTAGAGGATTGTTTAACTCCAGCAGCGAGAACTAGTGTTATTACAATTGTGACTGCAAATGAGAGGATATCAGGATAGCTAGTCAACCAATGGCCATGGAATTCCCCTATTGTAGACACGGTAAAGTTTCGAATTGCATATCCAATGACAAAGTCGAAACAAGCACTCAAAGCCCTCGCATCCGCCGCCGTTCCGATCATGTATTCTAGAATCAAATTCCAGCCAATAAAGAACGCCCATATCTCTCCAACAGTTACATAGCTATAGGCGTACGCTGACCCTGTGGTATTTGGAACGCGGGAGCCAAATTCGGCGTAGCAGAGACCTGATAAGATGGAAGCAAAGGCAGCAATAGTGAAAGAAATTATTACAGCAGGCCCAGCAATGCTCGCAGCAACTTGGCCTGACACAACATAAGTTCCTGCTCCGAGAATTGCTCCAATTCCAAGAGATGTTAAATCTAGGGTAGACAAGCAAGAGGACAGCTCGCTGTTTGAATCATCACTCGATATGGGTTGTCGCTTTCTCCTTAGAAATTGCTGTAGAAATCCAATCATTTTGAGACCAATTCTCTCGTAGCTGAAGCACTAATTTGTCCTTTAAGATGTCTCTAATTATAATAATTGTTTTGAAGCTTTGAAGTGAATCCTTTTGTCTGTTCGGCTGCTCTTTTTGTAATCGTCATCACTCCTTGGTTTGTATTATTCATTACACGCCAACATTTTTCACCATAAATCTACATTTTTGGGCCAAAGTTTGGAAGATTTTTTCACAGTCGAGAACCAATATATATCAGCCCGGAATATAGAAATATCTGTATACGTTTAGGAAATAGCCTTAGTGTATCCTACGCCTGCGCTGACGTTAAGAAGCTCACCTGTCAGGAAAGTACGGGTGTCAATCACGGCCCCTATGAATATTTTATGACGTTCTTGTTTCACAGTTTCGCTTTAAGTTTTCAGCTATAATTCTTACCACCGTATAAATTCTTAAATCCCTCTATCTTTAGGTGTATAATGGAATTTGTTTGTAAGTCCAGTGATTCATAATTTTATCGAAAAGCAGCTCGGTATTCGTCTTCTTTAGTCTTGAAAGTCACCCTAAAAAGTTCAAATTCACCGCTTTTCACAAATAATTTTGCCACCAGAGATGAACTTGTTGAGTAAAGCAGGTTTACGCTCAAAGGATCAAAATCCGCTCAAGTGCACAGCATATCAATGGCTCCCACAAAATGATCTCGAACTCTCGAGGATCCGAAAAAAAGAAATTATTTCATAAACTAAAATTACTCTGTTTGAAGATACTAATTTCTTTTTTAGTGCTAATTGGTACAAAGGAAAACAGGTTATATACACAAATTATGTCTTGAAAGCCGACAATTATATTGTATAGAGATACAAATGATTTGTGAGGATTTTCTAAGCGGAGTTTGTATCGATGTTAAAGGACTTCAGAATTAAGCTAATATTCAAGAAATTTAATTTTATGAAATAACTAAGGAATTGGTTGGTGAATTTGCAAGAGATTTATGTAGTAAATGAAACGAAAGACCCTTCAGATTGAAAGCGGAAATTACAAAAAGTCTGAGAAAATGAAAACGAATTATAAACAATTCAGTAGAAAACGTCAATCGATAGATTAAACCACAACGCTAATTATATCTCATTTCTTTTTACAATAAACTTTAGGTTAAAAATTGTCATGGATTGTAATTCAGTCTAAAAATTATCATGGTAGTTTTGAATGTCATTTTGTTGTAGCTAGAATTTCTCGTCCATGAGTGAATTTAGAATTTACAACTACTCAAATTACTGCAGCTTCCGCTCTCTGCTTTCCTTTCATTTATTTTAAGGGGGCAAACAAAAACATGTGCGTATAAGAGTTAAGAATTATCAAGAATTATCAAGTTAAATCGTGAAAAATTGAATAACGATCAAGAATTGAACAAACAAAAAGATTCGAGCAAACTGAATAAGACTACGGAGGAAAAACAAAGGAAAAATCAACAAAGAATTCATTATATTGAGCTAGCAATATATCAGCGGAAAAAATATGAACTAGGAAGAAAAATAGTCGTTGCATCAGTTTTTATGTCATTGTTGTTGGCTACCATAGAATATGTTGTTCTACAAAAAAAATATTAAATAACATTACCAATCAATATGATAATTTGATTCCACGTAATATTTGCCCAGCTACAACTACTTTTCACTTGATCATTTTTGTATTTATTTTGTGTGCAGTTTTATCGAATAGACAAAGTCCATGTGGCAATTCTTTGCTCCACGTGTTCCTTGTTATTTCATTACCATGGTAATCGCTCGTCAGAGGTAAAGAGTGATGTATGCAAGCAGGTTTTCTGCTCTTTGCAAATTTCTTGAGCATTTCTTTAATTTGTCATAGCAATAAGAGGCAAAGTTGAGAGAGCATGGGACAGAGCTAGAATTTGAGGTTTCATTCAGTCACCATGGTAACCATCCTTTTGTTTGGCCTTAATACATTCATTTATTCATACATTCTTCCTTCCTTCCTTCCTTCCTTCCTTCCTTCCTTCCTTCCTTCCTTCCTTCCTTTCTTCCTTCCTTCCTTCCTTCCTTCCTTCCTTCCTTCCTTCCTTCCTTCCTTCCTTCCTTCCTTCCTTTCTTCCTTCCTTCCTTCCTTCCTTCCATCCTTCCTTCCTTCCTTTCTTCCTTTCGATCTTTCTTTCTTTCTTTCTCTCTAGAGCAGATTTCGTATGAGTGTGAAAATGGCGCCGCACGGTCACGGCACGTTACGGCAAGAATTTCGAATGTTTTTATAGACATCACGGCACTGACACGATCACGGCACGGCGCGGTTCGTTTCACACTCAGACGAAATCTGCTCTGTCTCCGCGGCCCCATCTCTCTTTCTAATTCTTTCCGTTTTTCTCTTTTCTTATTTCCAAATTAAAAAGTGATACAAAACAGCCTTCAGTGTTGCAAATGTTATAATTACCAAAACCTTCCAACTCTCTGAAAGGTGGATATAAATTGGCGCGCGGCTATGATAGATAGCAGGGTCACCGTGGCTGTCTTTGACCGGCAGCATGGAATACAGATGTCAACAAACGTCAAAACATTACAATTCTAGATGGAAATGACACAATTCTAATATGAATCTACATTAAAAGTTTTAGTTTGTGCTTTAATGAAATGGCCAACTTGTGAGTCATGTTGAGATGCCACGTTTTCCCGACCAAAACTGCCAACGAAATATAAATCAAGTCAACGGGTGTCGGCCTCCCCAACCTCGCCAACAGGCTCAAAATATCACCAAGAAATCTTCATAAGGTTGCTCGTTAATATGAGTGAGACACTCCTTTGAACGTTCACTCGGCGGGCTTTCGATCCTCTTCGGCGTTCACTCGGCGGGTTTTCGACCCTCCCCGGTGTTCTTGACTGAGCATGCGTCGTAGGGACTTGCCTGCATTTTGTGAAGAACGTAAACAATAATTGCATATTATGATTTGGCTGCCTATACCCGCTGAGTAACACGGTCCCTAAGGCGTCTGATTGAAAGAGGTTGAACATAATTCTTATATCAGTAGCCCAGTTCATATTAGAGATGGAAAACCGTCTTGGGGGGTAACGCGCCTTCAAACCGAAAACTCTTCGAAATAAATGTCCTAAATTATACCACAAATGAATTGATTTTTTAGTGTCAGAAGACAGGAAACGCCTCTAAGATGAAATTTCGGCGAACGCGCGGGTTTCTGTTTGAAGACGAGTAAGTTTTCCTGTCCAAGACGGCAGTTTGGCAAGAGTGTCTCAATTCGTTAGTGCGCGGCGTCCCGAGCGAGAGGTCTAAGTTCGAATTCCAGTAACCTCACACGCTTATTTCTTTCCATTCTGTGTAGTTTTAATAAGCTTTAAATACCCTTAAAATGGAGCACCAATAGGTGGTAAAGAGCACACCATCTGCCCCAAGTATCAATCAAATGATGACTATTACCAGCCACCGATCTAAAATATGGTCCCTTTACCTTTTTTTTACCCTGCATGAGATCATTTCAATCTAATGGTTGTCTGCGCGCGCCAAAGACAAATTAAATTTCAACTTTGAGTTCCTTTTAAGTCGCTTCCAGCAATGAAAATACACTTCAACTTAGCAATAACGAAAAAGGTTCTTGATTAAAAACCTTTCAACTTAGTTTCTCCCTCGTCAAAATATGACAGAATATCATTACTTCAATGTCACTGCATTATAGCAGAACATATATTATGTAGCAGGGAGAAACCAGAAAGTCCTATATGTTCATAGACAAGCAGACAATAATATATATAATAAACTAATGGTTGAACTTATTTTAAGGTTCGGCCCACAGATTGTTTGTTGGCCATTCCAATGCCTCGAGGTATGTGTCAAGAATAGGGATTTGAAGTAATCTGTGATTTGAAGTAATCTATCTGTCTTCATTAAGTGTACTGGGAATTCACTTTGTTTCTTGTCTAGAATCTCTGTAATACGAACACACAATATATAGATGCACCTTTATAATCCCATTCGGCCGATAGATCGACTTCTTCCACCTTGAATGCAAGATCAATTCTGTGTTTGAAATATCTGTCACAGATGCAAGCTAAGCCCGTTTCAAAATAATTCAGACCAAACAGGGTGATAGACTATTACAGTATTATTTGCCATTTGACACGTTTTAGATGAACAGGCGAACCATCCTCTGACAGATCATCATTCCAGAAGACACTTTGTGTTCTAGTATAAATTGAGCAATTATTACAAATTAACAGTGTTTAATTGAGACAAAACCTTCTTATTTCTCACGACGATTGCAATTGGAAAGCATTAAGTCAGTTGAAAGAAATTTACTCAATGAGAAGTACATAACTCAGCAAATCTCCACTCTGTGGGTAATATCAATCTATCATTAAATCATCTCAAAATGTTTACCACTGCATTCGCGCATGCGCAACATGTAGTCTTACTGTTTAAATCAACGATGGTAGTATTTGCAATTTGTAGACCATGGCCTCCTCCCGGTCCTGAGAAGGGACTGGTGGTAGTGGTGTTTCCCCTCCCCCTCCCCCTGAGGAAGGGCTGGTGGTGGTAGGGGGGGGGGGGGGGGGGTGGAAGTGCGTGTTCGAAACACGTCCGTACTAGTCCGCATGAATTTGAAAATCTTTTTTACCGTTTTCTTCGTCCACACTAAGACGTCTTTTTTAAGCTACGCCAAACTAATCAGGACAAATTTGAAAGGCGCATCTGTTTTTTTTGCGGTTACAGCGGCGGATTTAGGGGAGGGGTGAAGGGAGTGCGCACCCCCTGCTATGACGATTTAGGGCTCTTGTATTCTCGATATTTTTCCAGAATATCCTCTAGATCCTCTGGATTGTTTCCAATTTCTAGTAGATTTCGTATGACTGTAAAAACGGTACTGCTGCACGGTCACGGCACGGTTAAGGCAGGAATTTCGAATGCTTTTATAAACATCACGACACAGCCACGGCACGGTGCGTTTCACAGGCTCATACCAAATCAATTCTAATGCCGCACCACTTCCTGAAGAATACTTCTGCATCCATCCACACTAAACGGCGTTTCCTTTTGTCTAAGAATTCTAAGTGGGCCTGACCGTAGCAAAAAGATACGTTTCTTAAAATTCATTCGAGTAGTGTGGACGTGATCTGAGGCTGACTTCATCTCGGATCGATTTCTAGCCAGAAAGAGGTATGACGTAATGCCTAATTGAAATAGCAGAATAAGAATTGTCATCATGTCATTTTTCATCATTATTCTTTGAGTGATCATTTCATAATTATTTGAAAACGTGATTTCATATTGTAGAAGTACTTCCGATAATTAAGAAATCACAATAATCTGAAGGAATTAGGGGACTTTTTCTGATGGAGAGGAGAAATAAGATGACACCGATTAGAGGCAAGCCGGATTATTTCAAGAAATATCCTTAACACCGCGGCAGAGAACTTCATGGATGAGACAGAGCGCTGATTTTAAGCAGGGCATTTATATTCATTTTACTTAATTCGTGAAACAAAAACTAATGTGTATTGTACACAAAAGAAAACAATAGAATAGACCTTTTTTATTTTTATTAATATTTGCACGAGTTAATTAATAATTCAAGTCGAGGCTGGAGTTGATAAAATACAGTGAATGTATGGGTTTATTCACTCCAGCCTCGACTTGAATCTATAGTTTCATGATCAGTCATGCAAATTCAGGAAAGGTCCATTAGGATCTATTAGGATCTATTAGGATCTATTTACTTCTATTAGGTAAATAGAAGTTGCGTCCTTTCACAGGTTAAATAAAACCACTCTGTCACGGAATCCGTTATATTTAGACTTAACACAAATGCACGTGTAATTCATTTTAATTAAAATTCCCACGCATGTGCAGTAATACTTGCATTTAATCAAGAAAATACCAAGCACAGACGTTGTTGCAGACTTCAAGGGAGAGACCAGAAGCTCGATCGCCCTGTGCACATATAATCGTTATTCTTACAGTACGAAAAAGGCTGATATCTAAGGTGAGAGTAAACAATCCTTATCTTTTGTCGCAATCATATTGACTTCCAAAAGAGCGGGTACGTCACATTTTTCCGACGTCTAACATCCGAAACCTAGTCAAAATCATGCGGAAACGCCTTGCATTGATTTTTACAGACTAACTTGCAGTCGATTCACACAAACTCTAGCGGAGAGAGTTATACGCACTGTCTAACCTGCATAGGCCGTCTGCTTTCTTGAATAATCTGCTTCAGTTTCTTCTTAGATTTACGCCGTAGTCCAGACTTTCTTTACAAAATTAAAACCTCTATACAACGACCTCACCATCTAATTCTAATCGGTCGTTGTAGAGAGGTTTGACAGTAGGTTTGGATGTCCTAGTACATAGTACTTTGAGGAGCTTCTCTTGAAATTTTGAATTTTGAAAAGGAATATCAAGACACAACGCAGTGATTTCGCAAAAAAAAGAAATAACTATTGCGGAATACGAGAAAAAATAGCGAAATCAGGAACCTGCGAACTTAGAGTTTCGCGAAAATCGAATCCACCGCATTTTCTTGATTACAAGAAAAAGTGAGGTAATAGGGTTTGTTTTCGAGATATAGGTTACGGATCTAAGATAACGGAGATTAAATCTACCCTGCCGGAGAGAACGGAAAACAGTCTTTCCGAACAGCGTCTACAAAGCCTTGCGCCTCATATTTCAACAACAGCACTAATAATACCTTTTTGAATAACAGTATATTACGACTCAAGAATTCATGTGTAAAGCCATTTGTTAGCATTTGATTATTTACCTTTCAGACAGTAATTTCTCACTTAAAAAAGAAAAAAAATCCTTAAAAAACGACAGCAAAACTTGCCGCCGGCAGCCCAAACTGTGTTTTCAATTGTGCCTGCAGTCAATAAGAGCTGTCTGTGTTGATATATTACGTTTGCCGGTTCAAGCCGGGTTTTTTGATTCGCTTGTTTATCAATCAAAGTGAAAAAGCAATTTCTTTCGCAGCAGTGAGTCGGATTTTGAAATATCAGCGTCTAGGTCAAAAAGGCGAGGTAGGTTTAATATTTGTAATTTTGTACAAAACCTTTTTTCGGATGGGAAATACACTTTTTAATCTAATAGCTTTACAGTTATGAAAATTTTAGAAGGAATTGATGAGCTGCGGAAGCATTGTTGGAATATATTTTGATTTGAATTTAATAATTTTCCCGTCTTGTTTTAATTGTTGAAATTGTGGTAATTATGCGGTTTGGATAGTCTCAATACTTTGCCGCATGCTTGTTATCTTTCACAGCTTTGCGCAACCGCAGCGCAACAACCAAATACGTGAATGGATGACGAAAAAGAATGAGAGCCATATGGGCAACGAAATTGATAAAAGAGAGAAGAGGTATAAATAAGAAAAAAAGGCTGAAATGTGAAAGGAAGGAAGGAAGGAAGGAAGGAAGGAAGGAAGGAAGGAAGGAAGGAAGGAAGGAAGGAAGGAAGGAAGGAGCTGTGGAAGAGTAATTCAAAAATTGTAAAATTCAAAAGTTCAATAACTCAAAAATCTTGACTGAAAAAATGAAAGAAATAGCAAAAGAAAAACAACAACAACAACAACAACAACAACAACAACAACAACAAAAGAACAAAAGAGGGAAAGAAAATACAGAAAAGAAAGAAAGCAGAAGGATGAACAGAGACAGGATGTATCATTCAAAAACAAAATCTTCGTGCATGGAGAAGCTTATTACAATACGGTTGAAGATACTGGTTCCAACCCCGCGCTATCCTAAAGGCAGGACACACGCTAACCCAGAACACAAGTTACAACGTTAACCAAGCAAGCTGGACCAGTGAGGCAAGGGAGGAATAATTCGGGTGCTAGTCCATTTGTAGCGAGTTCGATCCTCCCATTGCACTGCATTCTACCAATGACGCGGCAGGAATTGATAGTAGTACGGCCGGGCTGAACAATTGCCACTGTTTTGTAAATTCGCTTTGTTAGGTTTTCCGATGGGAATCACTGCACAGGCAAAACAACTATGCCGCTGAATTCATTCAAACAAATATGCTGGCTGCTGAAAGATGCAGTCAAATTTTAGTTGTTCTTCAAAAGTCCACTGCAAATAGTCCAGTTGCGAGCCTCGGATATCGGATATGCTTCGCCTGCCACATACAAACGACTCAGAACGAGGCTACGTGCTAAATTTTGTCTTGTTACGAGTGATTGAGCTTTATGCACGTAGCCTCGTCTTGATATTTTTGCATGTGGCAAGTAAAGTGTAACTTGCAAGTCGGCTATTGGCTTTGCTTGTTCAATATCTCGATCACAATCTACTTAATGATTAACTGACCTCTTCCGCCTCAAATCGCGTTAAATTGCCTTAAGTCGCCCTAAATTTTGGGGACTTTTAAGGCGATATTTGTTTAACTTTAGTTTAAGTTGCCCAAAGTTACGGCGACTATAAGTGCTAGAGTATAGGTCTTCAAGGGCTAAAACCCCGTGCAAGACCAACTCAGCCCAAGATGAAATCGTCCATAGCGCACCCCAGTTTTAGACCATAAAACAGTTTTCGTTTGACCATGAAAAAGTCGATGTCATGTTGTATCGCATGCCGTCTGTGCCGTATTTCAACATTTGATTGGATAAAACATCAAAGCTTAGTTGACCAATCAGAACACTGCACAGCACGACATGGCGAAGACTTTTTCACAATCATATAAAAACCGGTTTGACTTCCACTTAAAGGAAACGGCCATTTGCTACTCCATTGCTACTCCATCCTCCAGCCATTCTGTCTGTGATATACAGATGTTTTTATTCCAACCAAAATACTTAGAAATGGCGCGGCTCTCAACACAATCTCAGCACGACACTGCACGGAGTTTGTCACAGTCGCAGAAAATCTGCTCTATCTGCGGTTTGACTTTCACTAAAAGGAAATTCTCCACTCCACCCTCCAGCCATTCTGTCTGTGACATACAGATATCTTATTCAATCTTAACGCTGAGACATGGTATTCTCAACACGATACCGCACGGAGTTCGTCACAGTCGCAACTTTCAAAGAAATTCTCCACTCCACCCTCCAGACATTCTGTCTGTGATATACAATGTCTTAGTCTATCATAATACTCAGTTGGTTCAGTGTAGCTCAGTCAGTTTTCTGAAGCGAGAGGTCCGAGATCGATTCCCAGTCACCTTACACTTGTTTCGACTTCTTTCCATTCCGTGTAGCTCGTGTAGCTTTAAGTAGCTTTATAGCTTTAAAACGGAGCACTGATGGAGAGGGAGAGAGAGATAGATAGAGAGAGAGAGAGAGAGAGAGAGAGAGAGGGAGAGAGAGAGAGAGAGAGAGAGGCGCAGGGGGGGGGGGGGTAAAGAGCGCACCGTCGGCTTCCTGGGAGCTTAATTCTAGCTGAAGGAACTACCGACGCTAAATATAGTACTTTACCTTTACTTTTACCAAAAACGAAATCCTCCACTCCACCTTCAAGCCATTTTCCTCTGATATATATCCGTAGGGAAGAGAAGGGAATGTTCGTTATCACAATGAAGCCTTTTAAAAGGATGAAGTGATAGACATTTATTTTATGGAAATACAAATTAAGTTGGAATCCACTAACACGGACACTGACGGGAAAAATAACTGTATGTTGGTATTACGAGGAGTACGAGGTGCCCGTGTTCGTATAAATTTGTCAATATTAAGTGTCCTTATTAAATGTTAGCCCGCATCCACTGGGTATCAACTGACAGACATAACTCAATGGGTGTCTGTCCTGTGACTGGGTGTCCGTATTGTGTCCATATAAGTGGGGGGCAATTAAATTGGTAGTCCAGTGATCTGGCCACTCAAGGTTTTTTCGGAGGTATGCACAGCTACCCAGAAGCCATCTCGACCAAGAGAAAATGATCCCAATTCTCCAATTACCTCAAGGCTACTATTTTAAGTGACAACAAAATTTAGCGAATTTTAGCGAGTTCCTCAAAATCGCTAAATTTTATACTCGCTTTGGTACTTTTGGGTAATCTTGGTCAATTGCAGTAAAATATTAATTTCTTTTCCTTTCTGAAAATCGCTAGACTATAGTTATAAGAAGGCGCTAATTTTTCCCTAGAGAAATCGGTTAATTTATAGTCGCTAAAAATACGGTAACTGGTAATCAATAGTTTGCTGGTATTTTTCAGCTTTCGAGGCAGGCACCTGCGTACGCTACGCTACTGTGTTCTTTATTTAATTGTCAGCGAAATGCTAAGAGGGTGTAAATATCAAAATGAGTGTTAATAACTCGGTGTCCCTGAAAGTGAGAGTGCTAATTAAATTAACCAATGTCTAATAATCCTAGCTGTATCGATATCAAATGGTATTTGCAATAACTCTGTAGGTCCGTACTGCAAGTATAGCTATGTGTGTTTCTCTATGCGTGAGTGTCCCGTAGTTAGCTGGTTAGGTAGCACATTTGGGTACTTGGATCCATATCACATCGCTGTACTTAAGGCGTCTGAAGGGAAAATTACGCTGTCAGTCCTGTATCGATTCCAAATCCCAACCCAATAATAAAAAATAGAGGATATTACCGTGGCGCGATGATATGAATGTTAAGTTTTTGATCGTGGTAAAAACGGTAATGTTTCGATGTCTCCCTGCTTGTTTATCGCTCTCAGGTATTCTCTGAAGATTCCAAGAACACTCGCGGTTTTCTTTACTGTTTTTTAGTTTTCATGTCCTTTTGAAAACCTAACTTTCGGCATCCTAAACCTCGACGAAAAATCGAGAAGACGCCATTGGTTGTAAGAACAAGCGACAAAATAGGCGGGAAAAAGCAAGCGCGAGCGCTCATCCGGGACCTGTACATATTTTTGTCATATTTTACTCAGTGAAACTATGAAAAAATAGGCGAGTGTTTTAGTTTCGATAAAACACTGTCATTCATACAATATATATACGTATTATATAAGAATTTACTAGATTTCACAATAGATTTCGTATGACTGTGAAAGCGGCAAGCGGTCATGGTACGGCAGGGACGGTTACGGCAGGATATTTCGAATGATTTTATAGATATCACGGCACTGACTAGTCGCGCGGCACGGCGCAGTCCGACGTTCATAGTCATACGAAAACTACTCTAGTATATACGTGTCCGTGTTTATTGAGTGTGGATTAAGTGGTTGCCTCAATTATTCGCATTGTTCGGTTGACGTTGGTACTCACTGTACTCAACCACACAACACGTCTTCAGTTTAAACAAATTATTTCCTCCAGTCGAAGGAATATCCCAAACAATTCGATTTCGTACTAGCGAATCGCTTACAACGTCCCGCAAAAGCTACTTCTTGTGTCGAACCCTTCGATGTGTTAATTGCGATATAGTGTTTATTATATCTTATTAATAATTTATTTCAAAAAGTGTACTTAATGTTTGGTTCAATACTCAACTAGCACTAATCAGTTTGTAAATGAGAGTGTATGAATTATGTTAAGATTGGATATAGAATTAGTGAGAATTACTGTTAGGTATACGGCCTTGCACTGGATGATGATAAACAAACAAGACAAAACATCAGATCGAGAAACCGTGTAGTGTGAATGGTACATTTTGTCAGAAGTGAGCTGAAGAGGAGAGGCGGTCTTGAAAAAGGGTTCATTCGGGAAGAGCTTGGAGAGTTTTGAGGTCGATAGAATCTTTATTGATAAGCAAGGTGTTTGAATGATTGTAAATGAACAGATAAAAAAAATGCATGACAAACACTATGAGACAAAGGGGATTCTAGCCGACAGTGAGATAAATGAATGAATTATTGAAAGTAGTTAGGCAACTGATGCAAAGCAGCGAGTAAGTCAGTGGAATGAATCAATATAAGTAAGATGTAGATGAAGAATTGGATTTTTGACGGGCAGACGGACGGATGGAAAAAAGATAGAAAATGAATGGATGAACGGGAGAACGGATAGATGGACAAACATTCGAAAAATGGATAAATAGATGGATGGAAGAACAAACGGTTAGATGAAAGAAAGCTCCCCATCCAAAAGAAAGAAGAATTAAAGGTCGATCGTTTCATAAATAAATGGAAGATCGTAGCTGTACTGTTTTAGGAATGAATAAAAAAATGAATGAATGAATGAATGAATGAATGAATGGACGAAGGAACGAAGGAACGAATAATTAAATAGATGAATGAGTGGATAGATTGGGGGAATCAGTTAAACGGGACAAAATGCAGTAGCATACTTAACTGAAAAGGAAAGAAAACCCACGGATCTAGAGAAATCAATTTAAATGAATTAAAAGAAAAGAGTAAAGGAAAAAACAAATTGATACTAAGAAAAAAGAAGTAAAACTACGATAAGGAACAATTGTTAAATGAACAAGCGAATTATGTAAAAACATTTTTTACAGTAATACTTTATTCATATAAAAATCTATTTTTTTACAATGAATTAAGTATTATATAACTTTAAGGTTTCTACAATTGTCAATTTTGTATAGGAAATCTGGTTTGGAGCTGTGCAATTTGGAATAAATTTGATCGGGATTTCAAAGAGTTGCACGAGCCTTTAGGCGAGTACAATTTAGTAAGCTTTTTGAAATTAATCCCACGAGTTCTAATTTATTCCAAATAGCACGAGCATGCCATATGATTTCCTATTGATAATATACATGAAAAAATTTTAGAAACAAATGAGTTTTTTCGCTGCAAATGAGCGAACATTTTTGAATAAAACCCGAGCCGCGCTCGATGACGTGTGATGGCGTCAGTAGCGCACACACAAAATAATCTTCAACTTTTTCGCCTTTTATCCCATCAAAATCGTTCCTTTATGATCATAATATGCATCGGATTGCTTTGATGCCAGATAATGTGAACAACAGCAGAACTAAGAAAACTTTGATTTTGATGCTGTTTTTGAAAAATCAAATTTGCACTGAATTTCTTTTCTGCACTAAATGTCCTTGAAACAGCACTGCTCTTAGCCAATCAGCATCGAGAAATTTTTGCATGCATATTATTGACGACGTAAAATTAAATGAAAAAAGAGTTAACATACAAGAAAACGAGCATTTTGTGGAAGAAGGGATTGAATTCATCAATGAAAAGGATGCGCGCCGGCGTTAAATAGCAAAGCGTCCTGTGACTGATAGCAATTAAACACGACATTTACTTCACGTAGCCAATAATCAATTGATCTCAAGCTAAATGACTCCGAAATTACCTAACCCGATCAAACGACTTGATCGATAAACAAAGCAAAGAATAAAGTTAAGGCTAATCGAGCAAGGCTTTTTATCTCCTGAAATTACAAAAAAATACCACGTAGATTACATAATACTGAACTGTTACGAGCCAAGAGGACGATGTGTAGGTCACCAGGGCAACGCAAATTTGATAGTTCTTTTAATCTATGGTAGACTTTAAAACAGTCTAAATAAGTTCGCGATTTTAATTGGTTTTACAACTAGATCAGCGTCAAAATCGTACTGATGTACTATTCTTCGCACGTTTGTATGATTTTTGCATTAGCATGGCGAGAATAATTCAGATTTAAGATTCGGTAAACCTTTTGAAGATTTTGCCTACACCAATGAATGAAAAAAGCGAAAAGAAAATTACTTTTTGTGAAGCTCTTCCAAATATTCGCAAAGTCAATATTTTCGTATCATATGCGGATTATATACTTTCCTAAATTTGCCTGACGTTCTAGATTATTATAGGTTTGAAACAAAAAAGGCCCAACCCAAACGCTAGCTCATTTCGGCGGACTTTTTCGATGTTCGGGCGCTAAATAGTGTTTAATTTATAGTTGTATTGAGAGATTGAATCCCGAAGAAATGATAATTTTGCTGTTTTTGAGTCCAAAAGCATCTCGCATGTGTGACGACACAACTTATGTAAATCCGCTCTTGAGGCAGGTGACTCAAAAAATTATTAATTGATTTGTGTGTCTGTTCTGTGTTGCTAGCTTCTTGGGCCTACGACTATTTGATTCTTGGCCATCTTGTCCTAATCTTCTAGCCCTGGGATCACTAACCACGCTGGCCCAAAGTCATAACCCCCATCTCGACCAAACTGCTCAATTTTTGACGCGGAAAAAGCCGAAATCTGCTCGCTTCCTTGAAATACACGTAAGTATATCAGCATAGTAGATTTTCGATTTTGAATGAGAAATTCTCTAATTGAATTATTTTTTTGCTTCGAAGCGTACTGAGAATTGAGAATTGAAACCCTAATCTCAGGATAAAGTTCGGTTCTGTATTCAAGGCGGTTTTTTTTATAAAACGAAGCTACCAATGTATATATATGTAATCTGGTGTGCGATCGACCGCGGGTTGACAGCTCTGCCTGATATATTGATTCAAAACGAAGAAATATTTTGTTGTTTTTAAATATGACCAGTCTATAGAAACCTGATGATTCCATAATACTTAACTTGTTAGGTATGCTATTGTCAAATATTCGCTGATCTTGCGTGTCTCTAGAATTACTAATCGTAGAGTATTTCCATTTATTTTGACAGTTCAACACATTCGACTTCGAGGAAGCAACTGCCTATGCCGATGGATCAAGAAAAAAACATTAATTCCCCGCTGGCTTTTTAGCGTTCACAAAAACAACCATGGACCTCACCGCCAAAATTGGGGGATTCTTTCGGAGTATCATCGGCGAAACAGAAAATACTCATCCTTCTCAAGGCAACGCAGTTTTGTGAGTAGTTTTAAAGGGGAGTGACAGAATCCATATTTGCATTTTTGGGGCCTGAGTTTGGGGTAATTTCTCTAAGATGCGATTTTGACACGATATTTTGAAATTCTCTTTCAATGAGATACAAAAGCCAACTAAGATTTTGAAAAAGCTCAGGGTTTAAATTAAAACATTTGAAAACTTAATGTAATGTATAGTCGGTGTGCTCCAAAACCCGGCATTCATTATTCATACAACTATTCATGTTCTTGAGTAATAACCAACACGGCTGATTTCTGTTTTGAATAGAAAACCTCCATCCAATCCAGCTGTTTTGAGAAGCTTATTGTAAAGTCAAATGATTTAGAATTTAATATTTGATATTCTCGAGAATTGAGCTGAAAAAATTATCAACATTCATTGTAAACTTTACTATAACATTCTTATAAAGAGATAAAAACATATAGCCCGTGAATAAACCCCGTAAAAACATACGAGACGTATTATTGTCAACTCCAGACTTTAGCAATTTAAATAATCGTCATTTTTCCGAGGATAGGTAATCGAATAAAGAAGATTTTGCTTCAATATGCTAATATTTTTTTCTCAGTTTTTCAAACACACCTTGCTAGGCGCAATCGTTGATTTATCGTTCTGACCGCAATTTTGGGGCTGTATTTTCCTAGTTATAATGATTACCCTAGCTATTTATCCTGTGAAAAAGGCTCTAAAAATATATTGTTATGGTCTCTGAATACTTTATGAGCTTGTGGCGTCAATTTTTCCGTTGTTGTTTTCACGGCAGATCCTCACCAAACGCAACCGACTCGGCAACACCGTCGGAAGCCGAACCTTTGAACGACCGAGATATTGAATTCTACGATGATCAACGTGATGGAAGCGAATTCTCAAGCGGAGGAATTTCACGTAACCGCGAAGGAACATTTCCCGTAAGTAAACGTAACGAACTTGCATCGAAACTTCAAGTTCCGCGAAGTCCTCAGTTTCGGCGACGTTTTACGTTAGGAACGTCTGGTGTGAATTTAGGAGCAAGTAGCAGTTCACTTCCTAATGGACGCTCAACATCGCATCGAGCCTCGACGCGTAGTGCTGGAGAGACGTTTTCTGACGATGAAACGATTTTATCACGATCTGCGCGACGTCACGAGATGGTCGGCGGGTCGCTAAGGGGACGTCATCCTGAATCTCCAAGTCGATCGCAAACTCCGACAAGACATTTCTCTAGTAGTAGTTCTGCATCGGAAAGTACGTCTGAAAGCCACGTGCGTGGAGTTGGAAAGCTCTTTGTAGTACTCGACTTTACCATGCACACCTCAAAGCTTTCCGTCACGATTTCCAAAATGGAATTTCCGCCCTATCAGCAACGTGACCAACAACTTTTAGAAGTCAGCGTGATGCTGTTACCAGGGAAACGCCAAAGCTTCCGTGCAAAGCCGAAAGATTTCAACGAACCTGTAGCCATTTACTTATATCCTCGCGACAAAGTTAAAGATATGTCGTTGCGCTTTCGGCTCTACGAACACGGGTCGATGGGCGCTCGACATCTTTTAGGAGAAGGGACATTAAGATTAAGGAACATTAACTTGGATAGTGAAATGGTCCCTGTAGCAGTGGATCTGCAGCCCCCAGGGTCTTACGTCCCTGAAGGAGCCTCGGGAGCTATAATGTACGAAGGAGAATTGGCAATATCTGAAGAAGATCGACCTGAGATTTTAATATCTTTAGAATATCGGCGTCTTACTGGGAAATTATTATTAGAGGTCATTAAAACAAGGAATTTAGGAATGCTGACCGACTCAAAGGCAAAAGAGATGTTTGTTAGCGTCCGTCTCATTGGCAACAATGGAGATCTTATTAGTAAAGGACGGACCACTCCTCGTCGACACATGGTGGATCCAGAGTACAACGAGATGTTTCTGTTCCACGTACCCGAGCAAGAATTAAACAGCGTTACCGTGTTGATTACTGTTACAAGCGTGAGTAAGACCTTGGGCAGAAAGTTAAAAATTGGACAGCTGGCTTTGGGACAGAACTTTAGCAGCGAAGAGGAATTAAAACATTGGTACGAAATGACACGAAGCAAAGAAAAGTCCATCGTTCGTTGGCATCGTATTAACGAAATTACGTGAGTAAAGAAGGAACCTTGGATAGGAATTAATGCAATTGATTGATCTGACGTCACATTAATGACGTCATTTAAAATGAACATGGTTTGACGTCACGTTGATGACGTCATTTTGAAACGAACATGGCGTGACAGCACGTTGATGACGTCATTTAGAAATGAACATGGTAGGACGTTACGCTGATGACATCATTTATAAATGAAAATCGTGTAACGTCATGGGATGTGGTCTTGAACATGTCCGCCATTAAAAGTTTTAGGTCAAATGGTGAAACGCTCTGAGTAGATGTGAATGATGATGAAAAATAATCGAATGTATAAGTTTAAGTGTAATAATGGACCCAAAATTAAACTGAAAGAACAACGCAATTGAACTGAATCCTAAAATGAAATAATCATTGACCAAAGACGTGCTAAAATCGATATCAGCAAAAACTCGTTCTCAGTTAGAAAACGTAATTTAATGCTAAGCCCTAGTATAATTCAAACTGATTGACTTTTAAGCTTCTTCCTGAAAATCTGCAAGAAATAATTTTAAGAAGCTTTTAAAATAATCCCTGAAAGTTTGCCAGCTTTCAGTAATGGAATTTTATTGTAAACTAGCTATGCACGTTAATTTCAAATGATACTCCATCAGTCTAGGGACACCAATCTGGCTAATTAAAATAAATTTAATGAAATAAATCTGTCAATAGGATTCAAATTTCTGTGCGTGGAGATCGATGAGCTTATTCAAAAAATTAACTTCATTCAGTGAAAACACGTGTGAAAAGCTGTATTGCGCATGTTCGATAAAAAGGCGGGAAAAACTTACCGCGCGTGTCGTCCTTCCCTTTTGCGTTTTCGCCCGGGGTGTGGTGGGGAACATCTATATATAGAAGGGGTGGGGATGCTCGTCGGAAGTTGTGAAAATGCTCAAGTATATTAAGGCTTGGGTTGTCTGCCAATTAGCCAGAATTTTGTTTCTTAAATAATTCTCTTGCTTTTAGAGATATTGCATCAATATTTTTATGGGAGCTGTAGATCAAAAAGTGTGACAGATTGAGACCAAGTATTTTGCATTTTCTTGGTCACGTGACTTTAAGGCAGCAAAAACGGTTTTTTGAAAATGGGGAGTACAGAGCCTCATTGAATGAAGCTGAAACTCACATCGTTTTTAAGGTATTTAGGGCACATATATGAATTAGCCTTTGCATGTTGTCCATCGATGTTGAGGATATTTGAGAAAAACTAATATGCAAATTAGGTCACGTGACCTTTTTTCTTCAATAACTCTTTATGTGAGCTATTTTTCCAAACGGAAAAGGCTGATTTGGAAAGCCCTCTCCGAAAGAAACAAGAAAACATGCAATTCATAAATATTGAAATGGTTGTTGTGTACCCCATTTCTAATTGAAATTTTGCAGTGAAAAACATGGTCCAGCAAGTCACGTGACACTCCAACAAAAGTCAACACTCATGGAAAAAATTTCAGTCGATGGATACTAACTGAAAATTACCAAAATATGGAGATTTCCACATTGGATAAGTCGTGAGATTCATAAAACCTAAAATTCATACAAATCGATCAAAACCCAAGCCTTAATATACTTGAGTGACCGCTAAAAGGTGCCTGAGGCTTATCCAGGTGGGCGTAACAACACATGGTTTTTACCTTTAAAAGATACCACGCTCAAAAAACAATCAATGTAATATCAGTTCTATTAGTATCAAAGACAAAATCTTCGAATACTTTCTACTTGTAAAGTTTAGCGGATCGAGGAGAAGGGGGACACTGAGTTCACAGGCTATTTACGCATGCAAGATCACAGGAAAAGTTGTGTGCTTGGCCCCCAAAACCTCGTTGCGCCCACTGCCGGGACCCTGACATCATAGCCGAGGTCAAAACAGATATGGATTTTCAGCTAGCTAGCTTTTAGGGTGCATTCGATTAACAGTACTGTATTCTCGAATGAGAATAAGTACACAGAACAACATCCATTAATCTGGTATTTTTTCACAGTAAAATGAAAAGACTCCTTAATTGTTTTATAATGAAGGTAATAGCCTCCTTCGGAGCCGTTTTAGTCTCGTCACGCCACGCCACGAGGATTCACGTGTGACGAGACTAAAAACGGCTGCTATTAATGAGACTATGAAGGTACAAGACGCAATGTTTAATTTACTGGAATAAGTGATATGAAGTGAATATTTCGTGTATTCCTATTAAGGAAAATAAACCAATCGAATGCTCCCTTACTGCATACAAAGGCTCAAATGTTGCGCGAGTAAAGTCACGTGATCCTTGTCGTGTCGTTTCCCGTAGAAATGAAGCTCTTTAATAAAACTCCTATTACGTTAATTTAGTTACATTTAATGATATAATGCCATGCAGCTTTACACGTATAAATACGAGCTAGAAATAATTCAACAGAAAAAGTTTCAAATTAAAAAAAGGAGTAATGAGAATAAAAGTGATGAAAAAAAAGAAAAGTAAATTAATAAAAATCAGTCCAGATTTCAGAAGTGAATGAAAGAAAAGAGGAAAAGAGGAAACATTACAGATTTCTTATTATCGATGTGTTGTCAATATTAATGTATGCTGTGAAATATAAAGATAAACTTTCCTTAACTATGAACAAAACATAAATATCTCGGCGTAAACTTTTCTACGAAATCTCTATCAGTAGTCTTTATAATCTTTATTTTTAATCTGATTCGCTACGCCTGGCTCACACTAGTACAAACAACATACACAGATTCAGTGCGTACTTGTCTTTTCTTACACGTGTGGGACAAACACGGTACTACGGCACCACAGCAAAGTGTACCACGCATGTGTGTTTTATGGAACGCCTCCAAATAAAACATTCGGCAGTGAAACAGAAGCCAAATCTCAGTTAAAGGACATTGTAGTATATTGTGCGCGTGCTCAAAATAAGCTCAAAGATAGTTATAGGAAAAGCTAGAGAAAAAATATTCTGAAAATGTTTGGGATTCCTGTGATGAAAACGCGGACGCGCGTAAGCTCCCGAAATCTCGCGCATGCGCAGACGTTTGACCGCAGTGTCCGGTACTACTGGGTCTGTGTATGTTGCTTGTGCCTTTGTGTCTAGTGAAGGCCACTCGTTTGCAACATAACGTAATACTTTAAACAATAATAATAATACTCTTATTAAATAAATTATTTTTATAAACATCTCAAGCAAGATATCGAGACCTTAGCTCTGCAGATTTGTTTAGAACCATAAAACAGCCCTCAATTTTTACGAGCATCCATTAGCAAGAGTTTGAATTCGGCTTCAGAGGCGAGAGGAGGTTTAAGTCCCAGAACGTTTTCTACGACGTTGCGCGCAATATGCTTAGTGTTACAGAAAAAGTTGCAGAAGCAGAACTCGATCCTAAACCTGCAACTTTTGCAGGGATGGACACACGGTGCAACTTTTTCTGCAATATTGCAGCAATACAGTTGCACCGTGTGTCCACCCTTGTAATGTTGCACTACAACTAAATCCTATACTTGTAACTCTTGCACGCAACATTGCAGGGGTGGGCAGACGGTGCAACTGTGTTGCTCGCAATGGTGTAGAAAAAGTTGCAACAAAACGTGCATCGTATGTCCGGGACCTAAGGATGATCTAAGTTGTGAGATAATCATAAGCGCAAGCAATACACCGAATCGAAATATGGCGGCCAATTTGAATAACTATTGTTATGAACTGACTAGCCTCTCATTCACGTGAAAACGCTTTTGTGTTTCCACGTGAACACCAGGCTAGTCGGTCCAGATCGATGGCAGTTCAAATTGACGCGACTTTTCGATTCGGCCGATATATATATATACAGAAAGGTACTGCATATTTCTCATTGATGTTAGAAAACGCAAGCACTGCCAATAAGCAGAACATTACTGAGGCTACGTTCAAAAGAAAAACGCCGTCTTAGTGTAGACAAGAGGCCTATCTGCAAGAACAAAGCGTTTTCATATTTATCCGGATTAGTGCGGAAGTAGCCCGAGTCTTTGTGTGTTGCTTGTGCTTTTGCTTACGTCACAACTGAGTACGGATCACACTCCACCAACAGAGGTTCTTTTTGAACCCGGCCCCAGTCTCTCTCTTCTGAGTAGAGAACAGGGACTCCGCTAGTAGGGTGGAATTAAAGCCATAACTCCTCACGATGGATCTTCCCGAAAATTAAGGACTATTTTGAGCTTTTACGAACACGGAACTCATGTGGAGCCATAATGCGCGAAAAGGCAAGACAAAAGCTGAAACACCTAAACAATGCATTCAATCAAGCTTGTCCCGAAATGACTATCAATCCCGCGGGATTTGAATACGGGATCTTGTCAATGTGACCTGACACCACCCCTCCCCCCTTGGTGACGGGAATGTCAGGGTCCAGTGGGTTCGTAGACGGGTGTTTTGGAGATGTTTTCTTTGTCTTCTGGTTTGTCATCGCGTGCAATGAATAGGGTATGACACATTCCACATGCCACGGAATAGACGTAGATACCCTCTAGTGGTTCCACTATCTGTGGACGTGTGGAGGACTTGGACCCACCTTTCTTTAGGCCATAGCCCTGAATTAAAATAAGGAAATGTGCAATAAATACTGGAAAGTGGGGATGCCGATAATGATGATGATAATTATGGTAATGACGATGATACAATACAATACAATACAATAATCTTTATTGACTGGATATAGGACGTATCCAGATGAAAATGTACTTACATAATTATGGTAATGACGATGATACAATACAATACAATACAATACAATACAATACAATACAATACAATACAATACAATAATCTTTATTGACTGGATATAGGACGTATCCAGATGAAAATGTACTTACCAGTTCACCACTAGTAGGGCTTGGTCCCCAGCTAACAACACTTTCATCTGCTGCTACTACAATGCTGGTTTTGCTGAAACAAATAAAAGAAAAAGATGTCGCTTAGTGAGTGAGAATTTAAAGGTAGTGACGAAGAAGGAAGGAAGGAAGGGAGGAAGGAAAGAATGAAGGGAGGGAGGGAGGAAGGAAAGAAAGAAGGGAGGGAGGGAGGGAGAGAGAAAGGAAGGAAGGAAAGGAAAGGAAAGGAAAGGAAAGGAAAGGAAAGGAAAGGAAAGGAAAGGAAAGGAAAGGAAAGGAAAGGAAAGGAAAGGAAAGGAAAGGAAAGGAAAGGAAAGGAAAGGAAAGGAAAGGAAAGGAAAGGAAAGGAAAGGAAAGGAAAGGAAAGGAAAGGAAAGGAAAGGAAAGGAAAGGAAAGGAAAGGAAAGGAAAGGAAAGGAAAGGAAAGGAAAGGAAAGGAAAGGAAAGGAAAGGAAAGGAAAGGAAAGGAAAGGAAAGGAAAGGAAAGGAAAGGAAAGGAAAGGAAAGGAAAGGAAAGGAAAGGAAAGGAAAGGAAAGGAAAGGAAAGGAAAGGAAAGGAAAGGAAAGGAAAGGAAAGGAAAGGAAAGGAAAGGAAAGGAAAGGAAAGGAAAGGAAAGGAAAGGAAAGGAAAGGAAAGGAAAGGAAAGGAAAGGAAAGGAAAGGAAAGGAAAGGAAAGGAAAGGAAAGGAAAGGAAAGGAAAGGAAAGGAAAGGAAAGGAAAGGAAAGGAAAGGAAAGGAAAGAAAAGGAAAAGAGAAGGAGGGTTAGAGAGTGTGAGGGAAGGAATGAAGGATGGAATAAAAGGGTCAAAGAAGTAAAGAAGGAAGGAGAAGAGAGAGGAAAGAGAGAAGGAAGGAAGGAAGGAAGGAAGGAAGGAAGGAAGGAAGGAAGGAAGGAAGGAAGGAAGGAAGGAAGGAAGGAAGTTTGATATATATAACCACATTATGCCAATTCTTACGAGCATCCAACACTTCTAATTTCCCATCCACATAGATCTTGCACTTGTTTAGGGTACATGGAAGCTTCACCAGATAACTTGGTTTGTCCCCAGAAGTACAGCTGCCCTTGACTTACACACATGGAATAGGTAGCTCCAGCATAAATAGATGATGGACTACCTATAAAATTCACAGAAAAAAAGTTAATATTCTCATAGTAAAAATAAATGATGTCAAATAATATATCTTGGAGGTGGGTTTTTATCCAAGTGGGTCTCATGGAATTATATTTCTGTCCTTAGACAGTTTCTCTATGACATACCTCTATTATTAAAGAATGTTAATAGTCTGGGTACATGTTCATCCTTAGGTTGTTGATGACCAAGCCGTCCATATCCACCAAAGCCCCATGTGAAAACACGCTTTTCACTATCAAGGGCCATCTAATTGTGGAGAGAAATCACATCCATATATCAAACCTGATCATGATGAGCTAAGCTGACAACACACTAGGCCTTTTTATACACTTGTTGGAGCAAATTTTGATTGTTGCTAATCACAGGTTGACTCTCTGTTTTGTTACTGGAGCAGGCATACTATACCAATGACGATTTGATCACCAATATCTGACATGTAAGATATAGGCAATGCTGATTGCTTGTCATGCCAATCAAGATTGCTCTGGAAATTTGCTGTTGCAGCACCAGACATACATGATGATTTTCAGGTGACATAAAATTGGAGTGCATAAAATTGCCTAGTCTGTTGTTGGCTTGAGGTAACAAACTCTTAACAAAGTGGGAAAACCAGTTAGCTAAGTATACTTGCATAGACCAACCTACCCTTGGCATACAACTAGATCCTTAATTAGCTGCCCTACTTCTGTATTTCTATCATCATCATCATCATCACATTATCATTGATCATCATCAATATTGTGATCACACATTTAGTATATACCTGCACAAACCAATCTACCCCAGCATACAACTAGATCCTTAGCTGCATTTGTATCATCATCATCATCATCACATCATCATCATCATCAATATCATGATCACACATTCAGTATCACCACAATCGCTATTGCCTCCAACATCATCATGAAATAAGTATTTTTTATTATTCATACTAATAATGATAAATACTCACTGAATGATGATTCCCACACACTACATCCTCCAACTTTACATTCTCAATAACATTCACAAAGCCCTCTCGATTGCGTTCCACAAAGACATTCAGCTTCCTAGGGAGCAGTTCACACTGGTAACCAAGTTTGTTGGATGCTACAATATACTGTCCATCTGTGTTATGGCCAAGTTGACCATGTTCTGGACTGCCGAAGGAGTAGAGGTGTTTGTCTTCATCTAGAAACATGCTGAATTCAGCTCCACAGGTAACCTTAGTGATGGACTTGTTGTTAGGGTGCATAACCTACATTGAAAAAGAAATATTTTGAGATTAAGTTGAAATCATCAAATTATCATTTTTTAAATAAATAAAGACTGGGGGAAGGAAGGAAGGAGAGGGAGGAAGGGAAGGATGAAGGAAGGAAGGATAAATTGAAAGGATGGAAGGAAAGAAATGAGCAAGCAAGCAGCAGGTAGGAAGGAAGGAAGGAAGGAAGGAAGGAAGGAAGGAAGGAAGGAAGGAAGGAAGGAAGGAAGGAAGGAAGGAAGGAAGGAAGGAAGGAAGGAAGGAAGGAAGGAAGGAAGGAACATCTAAATTTACCTGCAGTCAAATTTAATGTCCACTAACAAACACCTCCCATAAGCAGACATCAACCATTGGTCCCTCCTCACACTGACAAACTCTACACTTTTAACTTCCCATAAGTGGACACCTCTCATAAGTCGACATCATTTCCTTATCCTGAGGGTGTCCAGTTATGGGATAGCTTCAACTATACCTGTATTGGGTGTGGTAGGACAGCTTTCTGATGTCCTTGGCCCAACTGAGCAAGTCTGTTCTCACCAAAGCCAAATACTTTTCCATCATCTAATAAGATGAAAGGTATTCATTACACATGTAAATAATCAATTTTGTTACAGCTGGTGATGGCTTATTAACAGAAAAATAAATTTATTGTTCAGTAATCCCAGTGATTATATGGAAACCAAACAAATGACTGCATTGATTGCCATTGCAGAGGTGGAGCAGTTTTCCTTTGAGCTAAAGTCTCTATTGTTGCCATGGATACTAGTATATATTACACCCACCTGTGAGAACGAGGGTGTGGCTCTTGCCGCAGCTCGCCTGGATAATGTTATAATATTTAAGCCTTTCAATAATGGTTGGCTTATCACATCGTTCTGTTGTACCATGTCCAAGTTGGCCTTTGTCATTACGTCCTGGGTTATACAGTACAAGGATGCAAATTTATAAGTGTCATTAGACAATAATGTTGCCTTACAAAAATCATGATTTGACTCAGCAAATTATATTTGCTTGGATATTTGACCACACACAATAAGCCCCAAGTGTGATGATATTTTGATCCTTTCTCTATACCAGCACCCTTTTCAAGCTGTAGCTTTTGTTCACTAATTAGATTTTAACTAATGTGTTTGTATTCTTGAAGGAATTTAACATTTGAATATGAAAGGCTCTTGAAAAGGATTCTGGCATCTGGGCAGGGGTTCAAAATGTCATCACCCTAGAGGTTTATTCATCACATTGAAATATAATTTTATTTTGAATGTTCTCAATATTAGACAAAGTAAAAGAGAGAAAAGGAGAGAGGGAGCTAGGGAGAGAGTAAGGGATGGAGAGGCAGAGAAAGAAACAAACAACATTTTATCATTTTATTTAAAATGTTTTTATTACCAAAACTCATTGCAGTGCCACTCTCGGTAACAATAATACTATGACATGCTGAAGGACCAGATGAAATGTGTCGTATTCTGATACCAGAAAGAGATGAAATGACATGTGGCTGCCAAAGATTTGGACCTCCAAGATTTTCTATAAATTAACAAAATTAATTCATGAGGTTAAAGTGGCTGGATCAACACTTCATGATAAAAGTCAGCAATGATAAGCACTGACGTTTTGATGTCACTGACATAATCAGTGTGATAGAAATAGTTTGAAATCAATGAGTTCTAAAAATGAGAGTTCACAACTCTCATTATTAGAACTTATTCAAACTTTAGAAATGAATTGTCAGTGACATCAAAACCTCAGTTCTTGTCATCGCTAGTTTTTACTGTGAAATGTTAATTCAGTAGGTAAGCACAATCTTTGACACTTTTTGGAAAATGTTTTAAACTAAAATATTGTTTAAACTGGCATGGCTAGCTTCCTTTGCATAGTGCAGCCACCAAGGTTTTTGTAACATAATCTTCTAAATAATATTTGTTGTTTGAGGAAAAGCCAATGGCTACAAAGGAGTCTCAGTCAATATGTTTTCTATTCTATTTGAGTTTTTCAGACTCAAAATCTATTTCAAACTGAATGTCAAAGTTTACCAAAAATTCACCAAAATTCAACTTCAGTAATATTTTACAATCCCAGGACTTACTGTACATTCAGGATTTTGTGGTATTATTTTTGTTTGAGAGAAAATGAAATGCAGAATTTGTCACATGTATTCACTTTCACTCTATCTCAAGAAGGTTGGTAGATTTCAAAAAAAAAAAAAAAAAAAGAATCTAAAAATTTTATGCATCATTTGATGAGATGCTAAACACTTCTAAAGATCAATTCATAAAAGAATCAATTTTGTACTTCCAGAGGTAACTTATACACAGATTTATATATAAATTTAATTTACATTGGAAGCTGTATTTGAATGTAAAGTGATATCTTACTAGCTGACTTGGGGAGCTCTTTTCTTCCTGCTAGGTCCCAGTTTGTTCCACCACATAACAGTAGTATGCCACAGATATCTTTATTTTTAGACTGAAAATTAATTAAAATGAAGTTTTCCTCAATACTACTTGAAGCCAATATTGGGCTGTAAATATAATATATGTGACCACCTACAGCTATTTAGTGACCAATTTCTATTGAATGCCCAGTACTTTGTAATTGACTATTAATTCTTAAGGTCAGTTAAATACTCTATTAAATGATTCCTCTTATAAATAGCCACTTTTTGGGCATTTATCACTGTGGTTATCACTGAACAGGAAACAAGAGATTGGAATATAAATAGAATAGAATGGAATGCTATGCAATGAAAGGAAATGAAATACAAATTGGGAATGGAAGAGAAAAGCAGAGCACACTGATAGGAGAAGAGACAAGACAAGACAAGACAAGACAAGACAAGACAAGAGAGGAGAAGAGATCAGAATCCTTAACCTGTGTGTTCAAATAAGATTTTTTTAATGAAGAATTTGCATTTTTATAATATTGATCAAGCAATCCAATACTTTTTGATTTGTGAACGGGAATGGTCATAATTTCACTTAACCCCTCATAGAAAAAATGCATTGATAAGTAGACATGTCATTTAAATTATAAAAGATCAAAATTAATGATATATTTATATTCAACGAATTATACATGTTTGGAACAGAATTATAATTACAAAGGACAAACAAATCTGGCCTTATCATTTGACAGCTAAGGTTGGGGTAATACCGCTTTCGTGATATTTTTGTTGGGGGATAAAATATCCTCCCTAATTATATGATAAATTTATGTAAAGCTTTTCTGTTTTGACATTCCATGATATAAATGAATTCACATTGATGGCGAACCGAAAGCTGGGAAACATATTAAATTACAGTTAAAAATTGTCTCTATGGAGTTAAACAAAGCAATAACAGCGAAAATTTAAAATTTGAGCAATCAAATTCATTCAGCGAATGTAGTAAAACCACTTTGACTGATTTGCAGTCATGGGAGGTAATCGAAACAGACGAGCCCATTACTAATTTACAAAACATTCTATCACCTTATTTTACAAACAAGAAGAAAATATACTTAGAATATTTGCCATAGTTGATGAATAATAATAATTTAAGCTCATGTTGGTAAAAATCTGCGCTAGCTAAATGACCATCAACTTCCTTCACAGGCCAAGCACAGGCGGTCACGATCGATGAGTATCGCCCTCTACACTGTCCCGTTTGAGTCAAAACACAAAAATACTAGTCCAGACTTAAGATTTGAATAAAGCGCTGCAATGAAAATAATAACATTTGACCTAAAATGTAGACAGGGAATTAAAGATTTCAAGATCAACGCGTGCTCAATCCAACTGTACCCAGAATTTTCCACCAAATCAAAAACCGCTGAAGCAAATCTAAAGTACACACTTTAGGAAACAAACTAAGCCTACCTCCTTTTTCACTGATTCCGAATCGGAGTTCTCTTTTGAGACAGAATTCTCGGTTCCATTGTTCGTATTTTTTTGTGTCTCTTCGCTCACATTATTCGCGGCCACCTCGCTTTCTGCGTTTTCGATTTCGATCCGGCTTTTCTTGCACTGCGGCTCAATAAGACTTTCTTCTGCTCTTTTATTTTTCGGGGGCATTTATGCTCCTTTTGAGAAAATGACCTTTCAGACGGGGTATTTTATCTTCGCTTAGAATTTTCAGCATTCATTCATGCAAACTCTGCAGCTGCTGGAGTTCAAAGCCGAAAAGAGGTCTGAAAACGACTACAAAATCCTTACTTACGGGGAAGGGCTAATGCTAAAATTGTAAACTTACAGGGGTGGGGTTCTAAAAATATCGCAAATTCTTATTGTTCATTTACTCTACGGGAGGGTGTTAAGATTATTTTGTCAAATTTCGAATGTTCTGGGGAGGGGTAGGTACGCTAATTTTCGCGGCTTTTGTTTAGTTTTGGGTGTCTGGTAGCATTTAAAATTTCCGCCGAGCTATGATTTCAATCAATTTGGCAGCGGTGTTATCAGAGACGAATAAGTTACACATGGCAGTGATTGGTAAGATTATATGTCCCACAAAATAAATTTGATACATGCTTGATCATCGAATTGACGTGCTGATTCTGTTGATTATTATTTTTGTCAAATACAATATGGAATCATGCTGAGTTGAGGCGAATTTTTAAACAATCTTCTTTAGGGTCGTCTTTTAACAAGGAAATTTAAGATAAAACACGAAGGGAACAAAGAGAAGTAAGATCATAAGATATGAAAAAGAAAAAGATATACAGAACGAAAAGAAAAGGAAAGGATGAGACGGAAATGAAAATGGAAGGAAAAATGAGAAAAGAACAGCTAACAAAACAGAAGACGGCCCAGAAAGAAAGAAACAAATTCAGGATAACTTTTTTTCCGTTTCAGTAAATAATAAAGAAAGAAAAATATAAATAAATGGAAAAACTAAATGGATCAGGGAACATCTTATTTACCGGAAATAGTTAACTGAGAAGAAATAAAGAAGGACTAAAGAAGGAAAGAAAAAAAGAATACATGAAAAGAAAGGAAGAAAGAAAGAAAGGAAAAAAACAAAGAAACAAAGAAAAAAGAAGGAAGGAAGGAAGAAAGAAAGGAAGGAAGGAAAGAAAGAAAGCGTGGAAACAGAGTTTCTGATTTAAAGTGTAGAAATAAACAATAAACAGGAAATGATATAAAAAGAAAATAGAGGAAAAAAAAAAAAATGGATGAACACCTCACTGTGCCACGTGACAAAATCGTACCCATTCCCTCACAGCCGTTCACCTCTGCAAACGAAGCTTCAACAAGAGCTTCAACCTTTTCGTTGTGAAATCATTGCTGTGGCTCGTTTCTTAATAGAAAACTCAAAATGTCAGAGAAGAAAGGAAAGATACCAAACTACGCTAGATTTATAATGGGTGGATTAGCCGGGTAAGTGATCAAATAACAAACACCGGTCAATTTTAATAGCATCGGTCGAACTGCTACAGATGAATAATTTTGCAAAAAATTCGAGTTTGAGAGTCTGTTTGTCTGTCTTCTTCTATAACTTTGAGCGTAATTGATATTGGTAGTTTATGGGTAATGTGGATTGTGAGTTATATATCTGTAGTTGTTGTGGGGAAAAACTCGTTAAGTTCTGCTTGCCGCGTACACCACTAGCTCTTTTATACTCAAAACGTCAGGGAGCCCTGGCCAGTACTTCATGTTCATTTGCCCAAAATGCAAAACGTTAGTCGCCTCAGGCAACCAGGCATTGCTAGAATACAGTATTGATGTAAGCTTCGTTGTAAGCTTAACAATTATATTTAGTTTGTTGCAAACTCATAAGTCATTTATGTCACGAATTAATGGTAATTTTTATATACTCTGTCACTCTGTGAAGGAATAAAAAGCATTTAACCATTTCACTACATTATCACAATATAAACAACACAGTAGGGATGGACATCTTGTTTATTCATGCCTGACAACAGAAACAGTATAAGATTGGAGTGGAACTAAGGGATGGACCATTGGAAAAGTGATGGGGGTGGGGAGTTTGGAAAAGGAATGCATTTTTTCGGTTCCAAAAGTGGATATATATTATTTTAAACTTGGCAGGAATATTTTTTATGTGATAATGGCAAGGCAGGTATTTTTTTCTAAAATTATTACTGGAAATAATTTGTTGTTGTTGCACGTTTTCCTCAATGGGAGAACTGACTTAGGGAATCATTCCTTTTAGTAAATGTTTTCAGATATTTTTCAATTCCCTATAATAATATTGCTCCTTATTTCTATGATTGTCTACAGGATGGGTGCTACTGTATTTGTACAACCACTAGATCTTGTCAAAAATAGAATGCAGATGAGTGGTAGGTGTTGAACTGAGGTTGTTTTCACCATTTAGTTGAAGCAACTGGTCAGTGCTAGTTCTTTAACAGTACAATTTCTGTAATATTCTAAGCATTAGCTGGTATACGTCCTGACTTTGCCCAGGTAGAAATCTTATTAAGAATCTTATTTAAGATTCTTAATAAGATCTTTCATAAATCTTATAAGATCTTATAAAATCTAGATAAGATCTTACAAGATCTTTCATAAATCTTATAAGATCTTAAAAGCCTGATAAGATCTTACAAGATCTTAATTAAGCTTGATAAGATCTTACAAGATCTTTACATAGAGTGACAAGCACTAAAACCATGAAACAAGTACTAATTAAAAAGTACAAATAGTACTAATGAAACAATAGAATTAAACAAAGGGTTTTGCTACTATTTGTCTCTATTTAGTTACTAAGTTATTTCACGGTTTAAGTGTTATCGCTCTAAATCTTATGGTATTATAAAGCTTGATAAGACCTTGACATACAAATCTTGAATGATCTAATCTAATACTGTAGATATTAAAAATCTTAAATAAGGAATCTTTATGATAATCAGTGATATTTAGCTCCTATAGCAAGTTAAATTCTTAGTTCCATGAAAAGTTCCCAACTCAATAGTGGCAAATTGTCATTTACATCTTAGAGTGATCTCACTAATAACCTGTGAAAAAGTACAAAATCTAAATATTACTAATTAGTACAAAATCCTCTGTTTTTCATTGTTTTATAATGCTATTTTGTATTATTTAGCTAGTACAATTTTGCAGGTTAATTGTAATCACTCTATAAATTCATAAATACTGCAACAAATGAAATTGTAGAGTACAAACACTAATTAAAAAGTGTGCATCATAAATAGTACTAAATAGTGCTAAATTATTATGCAAATTCTTTTGTTTTCTATTATTTAATTAGACAAATGCTATTTAGTACTAAATAGTGCAAAGTATTGCACACTTTTAGTGTTTGTACTCTAATTAAAGAAATTCACTTTATTATAAAACTTAGATCAACAGTGTCTTTAATAATAGACAAGTGATTCATTACATAATAAAAAGAAAGAAAACAAAAAAAAAAAAAACAAAAAAAAAAAAGGAAGGAAGGAAAGAAAGAAAGCAAAGAAACAGAATGAATGACTTAGCTGGGCTTGAAATCAACACTCCTCACAAATTAAACTTGCAAAATGCTAGTGTTTTCTTGGAATATTGCAAGTAAAAAATGCACACTAGCAAAAATTTGCAACTAAACTTTCTCTCCAAATCATTGTGTAAGCTGAAAGTTTATTGTTGCCAGTTTGCTTATTAAAGTAGAAAAAAATCTTAGTAAGTTACAAATCTTTGCTAGTGGACTAAAAAAATCCCTAGGAATCAAACATATTACAAAGGGGACAGAAGTCCTAGGATAAAGTCACCTTTGTTAATGTGGGTTAAAGTATTTAATAGTAAAAGTCAGGCCCTGATCAAATGAGAATGCATGGTGGCACAAGTCAAAAAGGTTTTGACTTGTAGCATGCTTGTCATGTTACATGCTCAATGCAAGTCAGTGCAAGTTTTTCAAGGAGAAAATCAGTTTGGTTTTTGTTTGAACTATTTGTGAGAGAGGCAATGTGTAGAAGTTTGAACTAAAAAAGCAAAAAAAAACCAACTTGTGTTAGTAGTCTATCATGCTGACTGTTCAAATGAGCCAAAACTTGCATCAACTTGCAATCAAATTTGAGCATTCTCAAACTGTTCGCAAGTCCTAGCAAGTTGATGTAAGTAGCCGCAAGTCAATGCAAGTTGGCAGTCAAATGAAGGTGCAAGTCAAAACTTGCATCAATCAACAGTTTGCTTCTCCTTGCATTCTCCAGCCTTTAATCTGGGCCTAAGAACTAGCACTTCTTGCTGGCTAGTATGTTTCAAAACATTGAATTTGGGCAAATAATTTTCCTGTTTTCTACTGGGAATGTTTAACACTGGGAATGTAAGATTAGCCATTTTGGTTGAGGGGGGTACATATCAGTGGAGGCTCAATTAAGGTCTATTATACTTTCACAGGTATTGGTGGTGCCGTAAGAGAACACAGAAGTAGTGTTCATGCAGTTCTGTCTATCTTGAGAAAGGAGGGCTTCTTTGGAGTCTATAATGGGTAAAATGTGCCTTGTACTTTCCTCCCGTAATTTTCAATTTCAAGTATTAAATGTCTGGCATCCTTTTTCAGTTTATCAGCTGGGTTATTCAGACAGGCAACGTATACCACAACTAGACTAGGAGTTTACACAACTCTACTAAATCACTTTAAAAAGTAAGTAAGTTCTACATTATTTATTATTAATAGATGTTATGAAGAAGAAACAAAATGGTAGCTGTAGGCAATTCATATTGCAGTCAGTCATCTCATTTAATATTACCCAAAATATCTCCAAGTCAACCAGAAGTGTTACAATCTTGATTAGATATGACTACAGGTACAATTTAAAACAAAGCAACCAAACAAGCAGACATATAATATACAAACATGTTCAGATGGCTTGCACTCTCTGGCCATTGCTACAGGAATCAAGAACTTCCTGCAAGCAAACTGGTGCTGAAGGAGCCACTACATGGACACAGAGGAATGGGCTGTCCTTTATTGATCCTTATTGATACTCTTAAAAGAGACCTTAGGCTCATTCGAGAACACAGCTGAGCTGGCTACATGTACGAAGGACAGAGACAAATTACAGTAATGGAGGAAAAGGTGTATGCTTGGGCCTGAGGCCAAACTGATGATGATGTAAAAAGTTATGTATCTTCTTTACAAGAGAGCCAGACATAAGACAGACATACCAATTTTATTAGTCAGATGATCATGACAAGATGGGCAGAAATTTAGACAGCTTGTAGGCATGATAAATAATAATATTTTAGGGAAAAAAGTTCAATAACCAATTCAATAAATATGTGTATCATTGATAATAAAACTTCACTAAAAAAGTACCTGAACATGAGCCTGGGGTTCCTGTGGTAAGCCCAAGTATCAATTTATGGTCATTGATTCCAGGTTCAAATCTCTGTTTTACACATGTGGATTGTGTTGTATGTGTAGCTTATTATAATGACATGTGTAATCTAATTTTTTGCAGTGATGATGGTACACCTTTAAAGTTTCACGAGAAAGCTGCATTAGGTAATGGACAAGAAAGTATTGTATAAATGCATATAGAATGATAGTTTGCTTTTGGAAAAAAACAACAAGTTTTGTTTAAATGACTTGTGCTATTGACATTTTGTTCAGCTGAGGTCAGACTCCTCATAGACGACTTTCAAAAATGGCGGGTTCATTGTTCACGAGAACAAGACCAGAAAGGCCTCTAAAATCATTATGGCATCAAATGAGTCTAAGTATATCCTGTAAATTGCACAGAAAATAGGTATTTCAAAAGGAAGAGGAACAGTCATCGTCTTTGATAGCAATAAAAGTGTTGCCACACTTATTTTGTTGTAATAAGGCCTTTGTGGCCTCGTTGTCATGTACTAGGCCGCCATTTTTGAAAGTCGTCTATTCTCTCATGTTTTGAAAGGGCTTCTTCTATTATGTACAGTGCCTTCTGTATGATGCGAAAGTTCATGTTTTTCTAAGTACATGGATTTTTCTGAGCAAATATCAATCTTGATGACACAAACCCACATATATATCTGACTACATGTAGTTGTTTTCTGTACGTTTCCATGCAAAAAGAACTTTCAATTGGCAATTTTCTTTACAGGCATGACCTCTGGTGCAGTTGGATCATTTATTGGTACACCAGCAGAAATTTCTCTTATTAGAATGACTTCAGATGGAAGGTAAATAATATATTAATTTAAGGGTATTTCATGAAGCGGACTGTCCTTCAGAGCAAATAGCCTGCACTTGCCAATATTGACTGCCTGAAGAGTCCTCATTAATTATACCAAAGTTTATGAATTAGCCTAAAGCGATGCTCATGGTTAAATCAGATAGAAGGTGATGTATCATTAATTATAACTGTATTTTCTGAAGTTGACAGTCCCAAATGTGAATTAATTAGAGGTTAACGCACTCAGCGAGTGAATTATCGGGATTTATCTTCACGAGTTTGCTAACAATGAACGAGAAATTTTAAATACTGCACGAGGCGTTAGCCGAGTGCAGTATGAAAAAATTTCGAGTTCATTGTTAGTAAACGAGTGAAGATAAAATCCCGATAATTCACGAGCAAAGAGTGCGTTAACCTTTTTATTATTCAATTTGAATACACTGCAGAAGCAGGCTAAAACTGTCAGTCGACATCTAAGATCACTAGAAATCACTCAAAATAGTAAGACTTATTCAAAATTTATTTAATAGCATTTGGTAATTTTAACAATACACAATAAACCTTTCAGAAGAAAACTAGGAGAAAAATACCGTGATACAAGAACTTTAGATTAAAGATAATAAACGAGTTCTCAGAATCCATGTTTACAACTTGCTCGGTAAAATTGAAATCGTCCATAAGTCTTATAAACAAAGAACTCAGACTTTTTTGGATCGTTAAAAGTGATTCAGCACTGAGTCCTAGAACTCGGTAAGTGAAAGGTCTAGAAAATTATCGCTGGAGTTTTGGATATAGGTTTAAACTGGCGACTTACGGTTGAAACGCTGCTAAACCTTGGTGCATGAAGCCGGGAAGAAGTGTAGTTTTCGTTTGTCGACAACCGAAGGCTGAAGTAGTTTGGCGTTTTCTTCGATTCCTGATAAAATTTCTTTACCCCATCTGAGAGAAGTTGCGGGGAAAGGATTTCCAGACTTTCTGTTGGATATTTTTTGGATAGCCAGTCTAAAAAACAAAAATTATAATGACTGGAATTTGCAAAGCCGGCGAATAGTGCTTTGACAAAAACAACACGCCAAAAACTGAATACGGTTTGAATGAAAGTTAGAACTTTGTAAGCTTACCGTTAAAAACAGAGACAGACTTGTGGCGGCATGCAGACTTTCTAAACTTTCTATGAGATAGGTTTTGGATAACCAGTCTAAAAAACAGTAAATATTAAGATGAATTTGGAAAGCCGGCGAACTCTGTTTTTAAGCCGTTGAAATATGTTGATCTCAGTAAGCTCCAAAAACTTCAATGAAATTGAGTTTACCTTCAAAACAGGCACGCTAAGCAGTTTTAAGTATGCTCGTTGATCTTCTCTTTTTCGAAAAATCCTCAAATTTACCACCAGGAACATTGTTTCTTTCCAAGTATGCGTTATTGCCAACGTATTATCAAAATTAATTCGTCGGAGTTAATACGTCGTGACGTGTTGTCACGTCATAACAACGCGTCACGTGGTACAAACTGACCAATCAGAAAATCAGAATTTGTACAGTGTATGAAAATTGAATAATAAATACATGTAGCTTGCACTTGAGTGCTTGTAATGAGTGCCTATTATTCCACATGATAGTGTAATTAGGCTATTAAAGGGATTCTTTTTCAAAGGAATTAGTGTGGCCTGATTGCTAGTAAGCAGTGACAAATGTCTATATTTAATGACAAATAATAAATCTTTTTTACAGGTTACCAGTAGATCAAAGAAGAAATTATTCCAATGTGTTTAATGCTCTGTATAGAATGACTAAAGAGGAAGGGGTCCTAACATTATGGAGAGTAAGTACTAAATAATCACCAGGGTCAGTGTTACCCAGGATTAATAAATGGGCTACCTGTTTATTGTGCTGACCATTAGGAGACTGGGGATACAACTTTGTACTCTTTACTTCTCCATCATTCTGCATAATTTCGTATATCCCATTAGGGAGTTTGATGCAGTAATATTTAGGAAAAGTTTTAGCAATTGCGGCCTAGTACTGCTGTAAATACTTACAAAAAGCGATGAGTCTGAGCTTTCGCTGAAGGATAATTTCCACAGATAGTAATATTTAGATTTAGATTCTTGAAGGACGGATGGTAAGTTGTCTGCACAGAAATGGATGGACTCCTATAAGTGCCAAGCATAATGAAGTTTTTGTCTCCCTTCTATACACCCTTCTAATAAGTGCCACAACGTGTTGTTTTCCGTGCTTGACGTCAAATTTATTCTTTTGAAACTTGTACAATGTGAATGCAATTGAAAAGAATAAATTTGACGTCAAGTGGAAAACAAGCATTGTGGGATTTATTAGAAGGGTGTATACCAAAATCCTTTTTGAGGAGCTTTTGTTCAGTAATTATTAAAACTATAATTGTGTTTGTAAGGGGTATAGAATGGTAAAATCTGAGCCTCCCGAGCCTGCGAGCCCCTTGTTTTAAAATCCGAGCCCGCTTTCAACATGCAAAATCCGAAATCCGAGCTTCCGACCCCAGCATTTGAAAATTCCGAGATTCCGAGCCTAATATCTTGAAACTCCGAGCCTCCGAGCCTCTACAAAAATCAAATCCGAGCTTTGCGAGCCTCTTTATTTTTTAGACACCATTCTATACCCCTTTTGTATTCTTGAAGGAATATAAAATTTGAATATGAAAGGCTCTTGAAAAGGATTCTGGTATAGAGAGGAAACAAAAACATTATGCTAGGGGCTCATTTATGATGCAGAAGTAAAGAGTTTAAACATAACCACAACATTGTAGTTGGATCTAAAGTTTGCTGTTGTGCCATATTCATTTTTGGAGACTCCAAACTTAGATTGGTACGTGAGACAATAATAGTTTATAGAATTCCTAGAATTAATATACAAGGACAATTCAATAATAATGTATACAAATGTGGCTAGTCTGACAAGATCTAGATGTTCCTAGAATTAAAACTAGTGAAATATGCTGTATTTGACTGTATATTTGCATTGTTTTATATAGGGGTGTGGGCCAACTGTCGTCCGAGCAATGGTTGTAAATGCTGCTCAACTTGCAACATATTCACAAGCTAAACAGTTTTTACTTTCAACCAGTAAGTTCACCTAAAGTTATGACAGTACAATAGTTGGTTAATTTAAAGTATCATTGTCTGACACCAAGAGACCATTATACTAAGAGAGGGAAACTGGTATTATTAACTATAATAAATTATTAACTTATAGAGCACATTCATGTGTTCGTGTTTCTGTGACATGATTGGCACTTAAGGTTATTGCTAGTTACAGGAAGTTGATGCCATTGTGCCCACAAACAGTGAAATTTGATTGCCCAAGGAGAATGTTCATATCTGTGCATTAGTCTCCTTCGCAGCCGTTTTTTTGTAGGGACAGGGATCCCGATACAAAAAAACGGCTGCGAAGGAGACTAATCTGTGCATGTGTAAAAATCAAATTCCATCATTTTAGTACCTAGTTGCATGCATGATATGGTGTCAACTTCCTGTTACTAAAGATAAACTTAAGCACCAAACACATCATGCAGACATCATCATCATCATCATCATCATTTGCATCACCATCATCAAGTCTGCAATTATATGTTAAACTTGATTTTGCAGAATACTTTGAAGACAACATAATATGTCACTTTGGTGCAAGTATGATTAGTGGACTTGCTACCACTATTGCATCAATGCCTATAGATATTGCAAAAACAAGGTAAGGGGCCATACTAAGCATTCTACTTCTCCCTGACTACCCATACACGACTTTCATAATGGCCGCTGCTAATTAGCATAAATAGTGAAAAATGAGTATTTCTGGAACTGTATCAATTTGAAATTATTAAGATTGTTGATTTTGATAATTTGTGCAATTTTCAAAACAAAACATTAAATCCTTGACAAGATATGGGGATTTAAAATTCTGAAAATGCACCAAAACGAGGCTACCAAGGCTTTTGGTCAAAATTACATACAAAACTCTCTATTTTTGACAGCGCATAACTTTTTTGATATTGAACCAAAAGTGATAAAATTTTCTGAAAATATTTGTCTTGAAGTAATTTCTCACATAGCATTGATAATTTCTTGCACAAGGCCCTCATTTTCTCTACTGGAAAAAACTGAATTATGAAAGTGGTCTATGGATTAATATAACTTGATCTCTGTTGGTACATGTGATCTCTTTCATTACTCAGGAACCATCCTTTACAGATCTGTAGTTAGCACTAGTTGCCTTGACAAAATTCACTCTTGCCTGATCACCTGCCTGCTGTTTGCATATATGCATTCTTTTTCTGCCTAACCTAGTCTCCTTCACAGTCATGTTCAGTCTCATCATGCAACCCCCCCTCGCCCCCTCGTGTGTCTATGGAGCTTTGCATGACAAAATTAAACATGGCTGTGAGGGAAACTTAATGCTCAACCAAGCCTTTCCAGTTATGTCATTTTCTAACTATTACCCTAAGTTTAGTCTCCCTCACAGCTGTATGATGCAGCTGTGAGGCTAAACACAGCTGCGAGGAAGACTACCCTAAGTTCTGCTTCTGAAGAAATTTTGTGGACCTGTTTGGTATAATTTTAGAAAAACCCATAACTGTCAGCATTAAAAAAATAGAAAACTTACCAAGTTGTCTGAATTTTTTCAGAATTCAAAATATGAAAATCATTGATGGTAAACCAGAGTATAGGGGTGCAGTGGTAAGTGGGAGATGTTTGTCGTACTTCCTCTCCATTCCTTTACTGCCATTTACTTTCCTTTCCTCTCCTTTCCTTTCCTTTCCTGCCTTCCTTCCTTCTTTTCCTTCATTACATCCTTCCCCTTCTTCCTCTTTTCCACCTCCCTTCCCTCTCTTTTTTCATCCACCATTCGTCCCTTCCGTTTATCCTTACCTTAATTTACCAGTCAGCATTTTGACTGTATACATTTCTTTCTTTTTCAGCATGTTTTCATGAGTGTTATTAGTAAAGAAGGTGTGTTTGCTCTATGGAAGGGTTTTACACCCTACTATTTCCGACTTGGTCCACATACCGTGTTAACATTTATCTTCTTGGAGCAACTTAACAACATAGCTAACAATATCTATGGTAGTTCGTCTTCAACTATGTGAATCTCGTCTTTAGTCCTATTGACACTATAGACAAGCTATGTACGCAGACTGAGTAATGTAGTTCTGCTCTTTTTACCAGTGACATAAGCGTAAGCACAAGTAACATACACAAACTCAGTAATGTACTGCTCATTAGCAGTGCTTGTCTTTTTACTAGTGCCATAAGCAGAAGCACATCAAGCAACATACACAGACTCAGTAATGTACTGCTCATTAGCAGTGCTTGTCTTTTCATAAGCAGAAGCACAAGCAACATACACAGACTCAGTGATGTACTGCTCATTAGCAGTGCTTGTCTTTTCACTAGTGACATAAGCATAAGCACAAGCAACACAAGAGAAAATTATCAAAAACAAAATTATGAAATGAAAAAAGTAGCCTTTCGCAAGCGTATAAATGCTCAAATTCGAAATTTTGATTTCAAAGACCACAAGGATGACATGTTGGGTTTTCGAAGCCACTTTACTTCTTAAGAACGTGCTGTTCTTCGTGGGTGATGTATTAAATATAGTACTTAGAAAGAATTTGAGTTGAAGTTTGTGATATAAATGAATATTTTTATCTGGAATCAATAAATAAAGAAAAATGATTGCGATGATTTCGGTATTTTTAGCTTTTAATATTCTGTGACCACTCGAATGGAGCCAGAAACTGGAACTGGAATGTTAAACAGGTGGGAAGTGAAAGAAAAAATGACATTAAAAGATGAAGAATACAAATTGATCTTGTTCTTATTCATTCATTCATTCATTCATTCATTCATTCATTCATTCATTCGTACCTATCCTCATATGGTTTTAGCGATTTTAAGTCAAATGTGAATTCTCTGGATAATTGAATAACGACAAATTATAAGGGAAAATCACGAAAGAGAAAGAAAAATACTAAAAAGTATAAACAGACAAAGCCGACATTTAAAGAAGAGTGAATGAAATAAATTAAAATGTAAAATTAAAGGCCCGGTAATACGAGCAACAAAATCGTGCAACTTGTCGCACAACATTGTTGCGTTGCAAGTTGTAGAACGATGTTGCTCGTATTACCGCCCCGCGCGCAACTTGTCATGCAACAAAAATCGATGTTGCAGGTTGCGAAAATTTGTTGCACAAAGTAGAACCACTTTCTACTTTTTGCAACAAGTAGCCGCAACCTGCAACATCGATTTTTGTTGCGTGACATGTTGCGCGCGGGGCGGTAATACACCGAGCAACATCGCTCTACAACTTGCAACGCAACAATGTTGTACGACAAGTTGCACGATTTTGTTGCTAGCTTGTATTACCGGGCCTTAAAGAACGAATGTATATTTATGGAATTAAATAGTGAACAAGAGTTCTGACGTGGCGGCGACAAATTGGAGAATTACAAAATTACTTTTATATAAAGTTTATATGAAATTAGAAATTTACAAAATTGCGCGACCTTTGCAGACGTAGTCTCCTTCGCAGCCGTTTTTTTGTATCGGGATCCCTGTCCCTAAAAAACGGCTGCGAAGGAGAAACACCGCGGTCAAACGCAACGCGCATGCGTGAACCCTGAAAACAAAATGGCGTTCGAAAAAGAACATGTGGTTGCCGATATTTATTATAATTGTTCAAATATAAAACTTTAACAAGGAAAGATCGTGGAACCAAACATTCATATGTCAAGATAGAAGATCAAGGATATATTTGGTAAGTTAAATAGGCAATCAGTAATGAGAACAAACGATTGTTTTGTAATACACGCTTCCTATTTGGTTAAAACTCTGAAAACTCGCGACGAACTTTTTCGAATCTTCACATCATTAGCCATTGATATCTCATTAGATTTTTTGTTTGGGTTTTGAAGGTCACTTCCTCCTATTTGCTAAGGCTAAGAATCTGCATATTCTACATCCTTGAATGCAACTGACTACAGATATTTTAGTAGCTTTCAAAATCGATAAAACTCTTGTCGCGCGCCACACTCAACCGAATCGCGCAGTATTAGCTTTCTTGTGTGACGTGAAAAATATATTTCTAGCAAGAGAAACTATCTACTTTCCGTGGATATGGATATTCATTGAAACTGAATAAAAGTCAGGGTACACAGGTTGATCTGTGGGCTCAAGATTGTTTTCAAGCAATTCAAGAACTCCTCTTTGTGTGCGATGTCTGACTGGCCAACTAGAGCCCCATAATTGCCATGTTTGTGACTGTCCATGATAATAATTCCTTGACCAGAACCAACAAATGATACAGTTTGCTCATTAATTATTACAACAGCAGCTACATTTGGTTCATGAGTCAATCTTTGCAAGTAGAAACCTACAGATGAGTGTGGCACATTCGGATTTTGTAGGCAGAATTCCAAATCCAAAGATTCTTCCACTGTTATATTCCCAAGCTGCTGTCTGACATGAGGGATGGCTTCAGTTACTGAAAAATTAATTGGTTGTTGACCTGTGACTCTGTCGTGAATTTGGTTCCCCTTGACAATTTGAAGAGCCATTTGACCAAACCAACTTGATGGGAGAGTACAGACATTGGGATTAAAAAGAAGATTGTTCCTGTTTGTCATGAATGATTTACAAAGAAGCAGAGAGATGAATGTACATGCATTAGAACCTTGTCTATTGTTGAGGGTAGACTGTGATAGAAAGCCAGGAAAATAATACAAATGAAATCCATTTCTTCTTTGTAGTGAAATTTGAATATTGAAATGGTTTTCAGCCTGAGGCTGTGCAGAACTGGTTGAATTACTTGTACCTCTAGATGTATTCATCGATTGCTGTTGAAAGTGATCAGGTTGTGGAACATCAAAGCTGTCTAGAACAGAATCGATTTGCTGCTGGAACTCTAAAGAATTATAAAATTCAGGATCACGTTGATGAATGTTAGTATTCAGGTTTACATCCTCTAGTAGTACTTCTTCTTGGGCAGAAGTTGTTGTTGATGAATCTGTCGTCTTTTCCAAGAGGGATTTATTGAAAGCTTCAGAAAGAGTACCTGCTGTTTGTACAAGAAAGGTTTCACAATTTGTACATCTTTCACAACATTCAGCATGATAAGTGTGGCCACAAACCATATGTTGTACGGTTTGATGATTTTTAATGTTACAAAGTTGATTGTCACAGAATTTGCTGATGTCAGGTAAAAGACTTGGGCTGCCTGGTTTTCTCTTGTCTTCAGATTTATACCCCAGAGGTAAAGCAGTTGATTTTACTGTAGTGTTAAATGAAGCCAGGTGGTATTTGGCTTTTCCTTTGTATTTTGTTCCTTCCTTGTTTGTTTCTCTTGGAATCTAAAGTGCAAAAATATTTAGTAATTTTAAAATAATATGCACCCATGTTTCTTTATAAGAAGATGCCTGCACACATATGCATGCACAGCAAGCTGTTTAGGCTGTTGCTTTCAAGTACTTTGTATTTACCAGAGTTTTTAAATCACAGTGCAAGTTGATATGTTTTATACTGTTTTCGTGGACTTCCCCTAACATTTACTGGGAAGGCAATCTAGATTAAGACAGTATAGTAGTATCAAACTATACCTGTTTAGATTTTCCTATATTACCAGCAATCTTTTTAAATAATTCAAGGAGGAGTTCTGCTGTTTTCCCACTGATGAGTCTGAAATCTTGATCACATAGGCCTCTTTTATATGGTCTTGTAAATGCTTGGAAAAAGGCTTTATTGGACTTGGATTGGGCAATAGAGATAGCAGCATTCCTTATTTCATTAGCATTGTTCTGTGGTTGGATGACTGATCTTAGTACAGAATGCCATATTTCAACTTTTTTCTCACTTATCAGAGAGAGAAACTTTTGCTTAAGCCTGTAATATTCTGAGAAATTGGATTTCTGATGGCATAGGTCACTCAACATCGATAATGTGGCTCTGTCATAATGGTGACGTCCCCATATAATAAATAGAATAGCTATGCGTACCATCAAGGGAATGTAATTGCCAAGGTTTCCTGATCTGAATAAAACTGGATAGTGGAAAAGTGCCATTGGTACAACTTCTTCAAGAATGTGCAGTATGGAAACATATTCCATGTCTTTGCAAATTTTGAATTTGGCTATCACCTTCTTGCGAATGTGAAGCCAACCAAAGTAAACAGCTACTAGCAGGACATAAGCTCTTAAGGGTTTCAGTTTCTTTGGCATCTGTGTTTCAAAAACCTTTTCATATATATCAGAAAAGAAAAAATTGTATACTTTGATCACATCTTCATTCATATTCAGTGCGACATGAAAAGGTCCTTGCTCAGGAATTAATGATAGTACTGGAGAAGATTCATTTTCTTCTTGTGCTATTATTTTCTTGGTGAAGTACCACGTAGGCCAGTCACCAGGCATTGGGACAACAAAGGAATTGAGATAATTGACCAGTTGAGGACACAAAGAAAGGGAGTGTTGAATGGCTTCTTTATAATTTTCCATGCTCTTCAACTGATGCTCAAATTCATCAATCAAAAAACACGAATCAAGAGTTTGAAGTTCGTCAGTGAGACATGTCAGAATAAACCCTAGAACAACAACAACAAGAAATAGATCAGCAGGGGAAGCTATTAAAACCTGCTTGTTGTATAATGTACATTCAATTTTCATATTATTAGCAAACCTGTACCAAAATGTTTTGAGACTCCACTGCCAAATTATTAGATCAGCCAGCAGAAACAATATTGTCATCACTATGGCTCTGTGCTCCTCAAGTGAGACTGTTCTTAATATTTGTTTATCCTGGTGTGTTTTTGTTATGCTGATCAATTCTAATGTCAATGTTTGACCAGGAAAGGGAGATTGTAGAAAGAGTAGGAAAATTTGCAGAACAGTCTCAAAACATTATATACACTAATGTAATAACTGCATAGAAGCAATAACAATCATAACTAATTACTTACCTGAATTCTTTGATTTGTTTTCTTAGGTTGTTTGAAGAAATTGATTGCAAATGTTGTGGCAAGGTGGACAGAAATGTGTTTTTCATAGAAGAAGTGTAACTTTTTAATAAATTGGTGACATATTGTAGTACAATTCCACCTCTGCAGAAATAAGAGCTTCCATTTAATGACTTTAACTCAACAAGACTGTGCCTGTCTTTGGTGCGTATGAATGGAATGGCATTTACAGATGTGTGGATATCCAGCAAGCTTGATGCCATGTGAACTGCTGACGAAAGTTTAACACTTGTTGGAAGCTGGATGGTGTAAATGTTGTGGAAGTCATCTAGGAGGTTGATCACAAGTTGCTTCTCCTGCATGAGTAAATGAAAAATATAATCACCAATTGTCAAGAGGAAAAACATGAGTTGAAAAGTGTTTTGGACATACAGTTAATGCTGTCTGTAATCTTGTTGCCAGAACTTCTGGGTGTTTTGTTCTTATTTTTGAAGAATGCCTGTCATGTGTCCTAGGAGCAATGCTATACCCTAACACAGGTCCACTATTCATTGCTGATCTAGAAGCACCTTGGTGATGTAAATACAATCCAGAGTCTTTTTGGAATTGAGATGTCTTTTGAGACCTACCAAGAAATGATCATTATAATAATAAATGGCTAGAGATTACAATGTTTGAAATATTACTGTATTTATTTCTTGAATTTCTACACAAACTGTACCTGAAATATGCAAGAGTATGAAGAATAACCACAGTACGCTGGTGTTGTAACTCATCACGCTCTTTAGTCAGTCTACTGTCAGACCTTGAAATAGCGTTGAAAACCATGTCATATAGTCCCGGTGCATATTCTTCAGCAAAGTCACACATCAGCACTGGATTATATAATGGTACTCCTTCTTCGATGGTGTAGTGGTGATAAAGAGCAAGTTGAAATTGAGCTACCAGACTGTCAAATGAGTTATCTACATAGAACAACATTGATAGAGTTATACTTAATGATGATGCTATGAACAAGTCAAAAACAAAATGGCATAAAAAGATCATACTGTATCATATGAGAACACAAAAAAATTGAAAATATCTTATTGGCACAAGCACAAGTTTGGTGGTGTATTGCTTTACAAAAATGAATGGTTACCTTCACTACTTCAATTTAATGTCAAACTCATTTTAATTTTTTTTTTGTCTTCTAAGCTTGTTTATCTTGTGCTGTATAGCTCTCAGTGTGTTTACATTACATATAAAAGAACATGCCCCACATGTTTTACATTTCATAACTTAAATTTAAAAAATTTTATATACCTACAAAAATCATGTACAAGTAGCTGTTATTAAATGTGGTAGTGGTTTCAATCCATTTCAGTTGCTAGAGCCATGAAATAATTTTGCCGTGGATAGTTAATTTGGTTTCTGACATCTATTCTAATCATAACCATTATGGGAATTATTTTTATGCATGTATAGTAAGAAACATAATTACCAACAGTATTTTCTTTTTCCAACGCCTGATTTATTCTTTCCCAAGTGTCTCTATCTATGGTAACCCTCCCCTCTTTATGCCAAAGTTTGATCCCACAAATGTCAGCAAGTGCATTTAGCCTTGTGAAAAGGTTTTCAAAAAGAATTTTAGTTTTTTGTAGGTTCCCAGAAGTACTGTCAGTTTGAGTTTCACTGTCTTGCAAGCTGTCATGAAGATGTAAAATAGGGGAGCCAGTAAACTGCCATATCTGTAAAAGAAAAGCCCAATCAATCCCTGAAAACAATGCAGGCCCAGTCTTAATCAGTTTTAAATTTTCCCTAAAATCAGAAAGTAAATGGAGAAAAGACAGTTTTCAATAGAAATAACAATACAAACATTAAAAGCGTGCAACAATTAGTATTTACTATATAAGTAAAATTATCTTTAATATTATTTTCTGTTGTGTAGTTGATGCTTTTTAGTACCAATTGGTACAAATTTACACGCTTTGAGTGTTTTTATCGTTCCTAAAGTTTGTTTTAAAATGCTTAAAACATTTTTTTGGAAAGAGTTGGACCTTTTTTAACTGAAGGGGACTTGAAAGTACTCCACTGGTGTTGGGGTTTTTCCCTTGCTCTTGATCGTCACACGTAACACTTTCTTTGTCACACTGCAAACAAAATGCCAGTTGTTCATGTCCGGATCCATATATTGAACAAAACCTGTATACACACACACACACATATATATAGATATAATTGCTGCGAGCGAAGCGAGTAGCCTCCTATTCGGAACACAGTGTAATCTGTGGATGTCACTAGACGAACATGCGATACATACGATCAGCGGTTCAAGCCCATATCGTATCGAGAGTCGATTCAAGGATGTCACTAGACGAACACGCGATACATACGATCAGCAATTCACATCTTTTCCTAAATAAACTAGCTTTTTTAAATCAGTTTTATAATCACATTGCCAACGCTAGCCCTTTGTGATTGTTTGAAAATTGCTTTACTCAAAGTGCTAAATATTTTGAACTGTGTGTGTCCGACACTGATCCTGAAGAATTATGTTTTGTAATTCAATATTGAAGGTCAACTAGCAGTGTTCGTCACACAACACACAGGAGATAGACAAGAAACATTTGATATATCAGAGAAAGCGGCGTACTTTTGTGAGTTTTAGGGGAACAATTCTGCTAACGTGGGATATACCACTAGCTGTTTTCTGCTCGCAGCACTTCACTTTCTATTAGAAATAGCTAGTATATATAATATATATTCGATATTTCCTCTTTGAATTCTCTTTTAGTAGTTCGTCATTTCGTTTGGCGTACGTTCGTCCATCAGAACGAATACATTTGTAAACAATGCACGAGGCAGTTGTGTGACAAAAGTTTTTTTAGTTGAAATATTTGATTTCTTCACACAATAGGTTTTCTCAATTAAATTTAAAACAAAAAACATATAAGCTTTATTTTCTGTTCTACTTGCGAAGCCGTAAAAGATCTGGAATGTGTCTGAGAGATTCTACTTACTTCTTTTGCTCGCGCTGCCGAGACGTACAGTGGGTGATCTTTAAATTCATCGTCTGCAGTTTGTTTGCAAAGGTTGCACCACCTTGTTCCTGGACGATATCCAGACATCTTAGCACCAACCTCGTCAAATAGAGCGTGAAATCGGTGTGGAATTTTATTTGTGCTCAGCCGCGAATGCTGAAAGTTTTCTGGTTTGGGGCACGAACATCGCACGTTTTGTCTTCGTGCGACGTCCCAGTGATAGCGACAAAGCTGAGAATTTTCCGGTAGCTGTGAAGCTCTACTTGTCTCAGAGTTTATTGTGTAAAGCCTGCCTTGGCATGCTCTGCCTGTCCGTGTTTTTTCGGCTTTCATACATTGGCCTGCTTTGTTTTCTCCATGTCCATACACTTGTTGCAACAACAGCATGAACAATACAATGGCGGTAGCAGTGCGTGACTTCAAAGGTTTGTCTTCAGCCTTCATTTTCGCCTTTGGTGCAAGGGGGAAACCATGTGGTGCAAGAGATATGTTGTAGAAAATATAATAACCTAAGTTGTCTGAAGTTTGCTCGCTCGGCTTTGCTTTCTGTGGCTCGGTTTTTTGAATTTCGCGCCTTGGAAAGTTGTTTTGTTTACAAAACTAAATAATTGCTATGGGGATGGAGAGGGGACTTGTTGCACCGGAACTAAAATTTGTGAGCATGCGCGTTGCGTTTGACCGCGGTGTTGTCATTGGCGGTCAATTGATACACAGGCAGCCCATGGGCATCACGTGACAAAACTTTGTCAAAAGAAATTCCAAGATGGCGGACAAAGACGATGAAAAGTGTGTTCAAAACACAGCCGAAAAACAGCCGGCAACAAAAATATCAAACGAAAAAGACAGTGGAGATCAAACTAATACGATAACTGAGGAACATTCTTCAAACGGTGATTCAAAAGAAGCGAAGGCTGCGGAGAAATATGCCATTGAAAATGTCGACAATAATCAGTGTAGTTCGACGAGTGATGATTTTCCTGGGTTTTTGAAGTCACTCACGGAGGAGAAACAGCAGTCATGTCGGAGTTCAGCCGACGTAGAAAACGGTCAAGATAAAAATGAGTAAGAATAATTAATGTTCTATTTTGTACCTGAATTAACACCAAACAGTTGTTTTTATTAAAAATTTTAATTTTTCGAATGTTGTTCTAGCACTGCAGTACCATGTGATCAGAGTAAAGATACATCGACTAAGGAGGCAAGTCTTTGTCAGTGGCAGGATTGCGATGTTTTCATTGGATCAAGGTCAGAACTCTCACAACATGTCCATCAAGCACATGTTGAGCCAATGACAGAGCAGGATGTATTTGTGTGTTTATGGAAAGGTTGTAAAGTGTTCAATAAGCCAAGTTGTTCTCATTCATGGCTTTCGAAACACATGAACAGTCACACAGGAGATAAACCATTTAAGTGCATGATTGATGGCTGCAGTATGTCATTTTCATCTTGCGAGGGACTTTCTAGACATGTTGCAGGACATTTTAATGAACCAAAACCAACTAAAAGACAACGAGGAGAGCCTAAAGATTCACCTAAAAAACATCCAAAGAAAAGAAAAGTAAAGATTGTAAGAAAGAGGAAACCAAGTGAAGGTTTGTGGCAGTGATTTGAACTATATGCATATATATCTTATCGTGTACTAAATCTGTACAACATTGTCCTTGGAACCCAAGACTATAATTGATCAGTGCACAGGCTCACCAGCCTCCGTTTCTGTGGACATGCAGGGGAATATAAGCGATTTTGATGGTTTGGGTTTCCCGTGTAATCTCTTAATAGGGCATGCTTTAATTGGAGCCCAGCTCTGTTGCCTGTCCCTCACCTTAATATATTTTTTATTTCTATTTATTATTTTATTTCATTTTTATTTGTTGTTTTAATTTTATTATTGGTGAAAGTTTAGTAAATAAATAAATAAATAAATAAATCTGATCGGCCGTTAAACGGTGATTGTCAACAACATTTAAATTTGTCTTCTAAATTCCCCTTTTTTCCTCAAACCTCACAATTTTATGTTCAAATTAATAAAGTCTTTGAGTTATTTATGCATTTTTGCTGTGTATTTACTCTCATTACCTCCAAAAATTGAGGTTTTGGGGTCTTGAAAGTTTGGGGGTCATAAACACTCGTGGGTAAGAGTAAGAAGGAGTAAAGGCATGCATCTCCGAGCCAAGCAGCCACCAACTCACTTGGAATTTTGCTCGAAATTTGCCGTATTTTCAAATCTTGGACTTATCTACCTCATCAAGGCCAAAGATCAATAATCAAACTACATCCTAGAGAAGTCTTGGTTCCATCCAAGCGAAATAAGTCCTTCAAAATTTAAGTGAAGTAAAGCATTTTGCCTTTCGTACTATGATCTGACCAATCCTCTGGGACTTCGGCATCCCAAGAATGCAACGCGGTTAATTTTCTGCCCCACCCTCTCTATACCCTAAACGACAATTCTATTGTCAAAGGGATAACTCCTGGGATGTCCCACAGTCACAATTAACCGCAAGTTGCATTCTTGGGATGCCAAAGTCCTAGAGGATTGGTCAGATCATAGTACAAAAGGCGAAATGCTTTACTTTGCTTAGATTTTGAAGGACTTATTTTGCTTGGATGGAACCAAGACTTCTCTAGGATGTAGTTCGATAATTGATCTTTGGCCTTGATGAGGTAGATAAGTCAGAGATTTGAAAATACGGCCAATTTCGAGCGAAATTCCAAGCGAGTTGGTGGCCGCTTGGCTCGGAGATGCATGCCTTTACTCCTTCTTACTCTTACCCCACGAGTGTTTATGACCCCCGAACTTTAGAGGCCCAAAAACCTAGTCAATTTTTGGAGGTAATGAGAGTAAATACACAGCACAATTATGCATAAATAACTCAAAGACTTTATTAATATTTGAACATAAAATTGCGAGGTTTGAGGAAAAAAGGGGAATTTAGAAGACAAATTTAAATGTTGTTGACAGTCACGGCCCGGTTTAACGGCCAACGGCCGATCAGATTACACAGGAAACCCAAACCATCAAAATTGCTTATATTCTCCTGTCCACAGAAACGGAGGCCGGTGAGCCTGTGATCAGTGCAAAAACAATACAAGTCAACTGTACGTGATCAAACAGTAATCTCTCTCTCAAAATTTCTTTGTTAATATAGGAGAAGTTGACTTTTGATTGTAGCTCAGACACTTAAGATTTTTTTGCAAAGACCTCTTCAATTCTCTCACTTGTTTCTTGCTAAATGTTTGTTTTTAGAAATTAATTGTTATGGAAATCTAATTAGGTTTCAGTGCCAATCATACATGTATGTAGACAAATTACAAACTGCTAGACACCTGGTTCATAAATTCCCAGGGGGATTTTGTCAAGAGTATGTGACAATGATATTCCTGATTATGGCTATTTGTAGTGAAAGTATTGTCCTTTTTAGCTCCTGACGGGCAATTTTCATTTCTTAATTGCCAGCAACATTTTATCTTGAAAGAATCCTTTCTGTCAAGAATGTTTAATGTTTCAAATTTATGAATTAATGTGAAAATAGATTATATAGTGCTCCATAGAGTAGACGTGGCCATGGTACTCACACTCAATGAAATCTACTCTTAATAGGTTTGACCATGATACTTGTGTTGCTTGCAACTTACTTGCAAGTTTAAAAGGCATGACCAAGATACTGAAAAACAAGATACTTTACATGGTGCTTAATTTGGGATTTACCTGATTAAATTAAGATTAAGGCTCATTTGTACTCATAGCATTATAATATATATTGTGCCAACAAATAATCATTATTGAAGAATTATTGATGAACAAGGTGTAGACTTACTGGGCTTCCTGCGGTAAATTTTCAAGACTTTTTTTTCAATTTCTTGATCATGGTGGTAGCAGCAGTGGTAGTAGTAGTGGTTTCTTTGCCTTTTAGAGTATTTTCTTTCATTGAGAATCTACTTCTAAATATTTGGACTTTTAGTTGTGTTTTTATTTGGATCCTACAGTTACTAAGGTGTTTTACTGACTCGTTATTTCTTTAGTTAAAGAAGACTTTGTAACTCCCAAGACAGTTGAAACTATAAAAAAGAAGTTACCCTGTATGATGCCTGTATGTTATGAGATAGGCATTGATGGTACCAAGATTATATTACACAGTAAGGTGAGTGCATTTTTGTGATTTTGAATGAAATGTTGTAAGTTCTGATATTTGGAAGACTGCTATGAAATTGCATTTACCAGTTCTAAAACACTTCCTGTATGTAAAGACGAAATCTATAGATGAACAATTAGGAAGTCTTTGTTGAGAGTCCTACAACAATCCTTGTGAGTGTTGCTTTGATTATCTAAAAAAGTACAAAGAATTCAATATTCTAACGTATTATTTCAAGGTTCATGGTAAAAGAACCAGTGACAAAAGTGGAGAAACAGATGTATTACTTCACTGGACACCAGATGACTTGTAAGTACATCACATGGTTTGCTATAATTATATGGAGATGTTGGATTTCCTTCCATCCATCCACCCATCTTTCCTTCTTTCCTTCTTCCTTTCTTCCCTTCCTTCCTTCCTTCCATCCATCCATTCATTTCTCTATTGATCTATATTTTAGATTACCAGATGAATGGATTCCATTAGATGATTATGACAAACATAAAACAAGAGTTATCCACATATCTTCCCTACCAAACCATGTAATAGCTGAATTAGATCCTGCTTTTTATAGACGAATGTCTCACCGAACACATCCCAGAAAATAATGCTATTTAAATGTAATGTAGTTTGTGTACAGTAAGCCATACAAGGTAACAGTTTTTAACAATGCGAATGCCCAATTAATCTGTAAATTCTCATTATTTATGCTGAAATATTCATTATGATAGCTTACTAACATGTATATAAATGCCCAAGTTACGTACAGCAAGCATTTCTTTGGCAAAGAAGGAAGGAAAAGTCACCAAAGATTTTGAGAAGCCAAGATAGAAATGCATGCAGTAAGAAACACTGCTTGTCCCTTTAAAGAAATGCTTGCTGATAAGTAGCTGCCTCCACACAATTCAGCCCATAGAAAAATGAATAATCTAGTAACATTCAAATGAATAAAATACTTGACATACATTGCATTCTTTAATTTGTAAAAAGCCCTTTTACTTGTAAAAGAGCTACATTAAAACCTCTCCTTACAGACCCCTTCATAAGACCTCTCCAAAATCACAGACGACTGGAATCTCTGTACATATTTTTGTAAGAAACCTCTAGATAGTAGCCCTTTGGGGTCTGTTTTAAAGAGATTCTATCTAATTAAGCTAATACTTATAATACAGACATACTTAATACACAGGGAAAAAAGTCAATTCCCAGCTTGGGTAAAACATGGGGCTTCCCTTGGTCTAACCAGGAAATCCCTGGGAATCTGTTCTATTTTTTACAAGTTTGGGTATAGCAGATTTCCCAAGTAAAATAGAACAGATTCTCAGGTTAGACACAAGGAAACCCCAAGTTGACATTTTTTTCTGTTTAATATGACACTGAAAACTGCACAGATCGGCCTTACCTTTTCTTGTTTTGTAAATCAAGACTTTGAGACCCATGAACTTTGACCAAAACTTTTGCAAGACTGATTCTTGACTATTTGACCCCCCTGCATGCATGTGCATACCTTTGAACAATTCCAGGATATACAGGCCACTGTACATATCTGAAAAAGTGTCAGAATTTGTTCTTAGAGCAATTTCAGATATTTTGATATGACATCTGCTTCAATATTAAAGCAACTTTAAATTTAATGAAGTATCTTTTTTAATACAGTGCCAGATCCAGGGGAGAGGCCTGGGGGTCGATGCCCCCTCCTTTCATTTTGATCTAATTTAATTAGAAAATTTATTTTAGAAGGAAAAACAACTCACTAAGATAAAAGTCATTCTAAAATTACTTTTAATTTTTGAGCACAGTACACATGCCAAAAATAACCCACTCCCAAAAATTGGCTATTTTAATCTCAATGGTGCCCCTCCCTTTCAAAATGTCTACATCCACCACTGAATTTTGACATGTTTCGGCATGTGCATTAGATTAGAATAATATAATATTTTGATCAATCAACTTGTTGGAGTGTAAGAACTAAGTCATTGAACATATAGTACTTACTTAAGTAACTCTGTTCTTGGTGCCATTAAATTGCATCAATTTTTATTTCACTAGTTTAGTCTCTTGCTACCCTAGCGTTGTACATATAATTCAACCTATTTATTAGAAAGTAGCTTAATTCATATGATGTGAAGTAAATGTCAGTCAAACTATGTATTATGATCTGAATTCAATAAAACAATAAGATAAAATGGCTTTTAAATGTATGTTATCCGCCATTGTTAATAATAGCTTATCATGTGACAATTACCAATTGATTTGTTTATGTTTATGTTTATGTTTATTTCGCTTCGCCTAATAACAAACAAGAAACAGACAAACAACAAATACAATATAGGCAGGGACACCACAACAGTGTGACCAATTACTGTGGGCCCAAATTGGTTAACAGTCATTTGACTGATGTGACAAGATTGTAAGGAGTAGTGGTCTTCTCGTTTGTTTGTTTGTTCGTTTGTTCATTTATTTATTTATTTATTTGTTCGTTTGGTTTATATATTTGTTTGTTTGGTCGGTCGGTCGGTCGAATTGTGCTTTTTTTTAATATGGAGGTCATATCCGAAATTGAAACTTTATTGTAAAACATTTCTCTTGTCATTTTTGTTGATCAAATTGCACAGTAAGCGTGGTCCATTGCCGATAGCTAGTGCGTGAAGACATCCAGTGACGTATACAGTGATACTTTCTAGTTTTGTTAACTCGTTAAATTTGAAAACACAAATGTGTTAGCGGTTAACAACACTGCCTCAAGCTAGCTACATATAGTCACTGCCCAAAACGTATATTCTAATACTGAAAGAACTATCATGTAACTAACTACATTTCTTTTATTCAGTATCGACTATGATGTAGATGTATTGAAGAAAGACATTACAATGAGAAAGTGCAATAGTCATTGTCCAAAACATATATTCTAATATTGAAAGAACTATCATGTAACTAACTACATTTCTTTTATTCAGCCGTATCGACTATGATGTAGATGTATTGAAGAAAGACATTACAATGAGAAAGTGCAATAGTCATTGTCCAAAACATATATTCTAATATTGAAAGAACTATCATGTAACTAACTACATTTCTTTTATTCAGCCGTATCGACTATGATGTAGATGTATTGAAGAAAGACATTACAATGAGAAAGTGCAATAGTCATTGTCCAAAACATATATTCTAATATTGAAAGAACTATCATGTAACTAACTACATTTCTTTTATTCAGTATCGACTATGATGTAGATGTATTGAAGAAAGACATTACAATGAGAAAGTGCAATAGTCATTGTCCAAAACATATATTCTAATATTGAAAGAACTATCATGTAACTAACTACATTTCTTTTATTCAGCCGTATCGACTATGATGTAGATGTATTGAAGAAAGACATTACAATGAGAAAGTGCAACCCTAATACCTGTTTTCTTGTTGGTCACGTGTCATTTAAGTATTTGAATATATGAAATGGACAACCTTTCTTAAGAATGGCGGTAGAATTGATATGGCTTCTTATCATCATTTCCTGCACATTAATTTATTTAACAGAGAAAAATTGCGTTTTTCATTAACGTTGATATTACACTGACGACACGATTAGCAATGACGATATTTCGTGCAACGCCGTTACAACTTGCGTCGAATTCGTAATTTTACCTTGCCTAAGTTTTTGGCTTCAACTCTAAAACATATATAGTCAATTGAAAGACCCGTTGTCAGGTCTAAAATCATAGAACACAGAAGCTGAGACCGAAATGGTGCATGGGATGTGAATAATCATATTCTGCCGGATTCATTCATTTACACTTTGCTTTCGATGCAAAATGCTGAAAGCAAATGCAGGACCTGCGTTGGCGGGCCGTTTGACTTCGATTTTTATCGGTTAATTGCAGTGCAAATGAATAATTCACAATATAATTATTCACATCCCATGCACCATTTCGGTCTCAGCTTCTATTGTTCTATGTTTTTAGATCCGACAACGTTTCTTCAATTGACTATATGCAACTGTTACTGAAGCAAAAATAAAACTCGTTGCGTGTGGTATGTTACATGGTATCAACTTTGCGTTGCGCGAAACGGAATCATCGCTGCAAATATTGTCACGTGTAACAGCCTAAGAAAAACATGCAACCGTTGGCAGTATATATTGATAAAAGAGCATGCTACATATATCATAGGCCTTTGTCTAATAATATTCTAAGCTAACTGCATGAGTGGGAAGGCCGGACGGGAAAATATTTGGCTTGAGGTCATATGACTCTTTTTGATCAATTTAGTCACATTTTTGGACGCCCGCGCGGGGCCGCGCATACTAACCACCTTCGTATGCTTGTCACGTGACTATTCTCAAGAGCGCGCCTGGGGCAAATACGGTTCATATGACAACCGAACATTCATTATTATACGACTAAATGTCTCTTATTTGGTCAATAAAACCTTTAAGTTCGCGCCAGTATCACCAACTTGACGCAGCATTACCCCATTAGGAAAATGCGCACTTCTACTTAGGCTTCCTCGCAATGATGATGATGATCATAATGATGATGAGATTTTAGTTAACGTGGGTGAAACATCATTACTAGTACCTAGTATTGTACAAGGTGGCCCTTTCGTGTTTAGTCTAGTCACGTAACGCTTTCTTGCTACACTAGTCTTTTGCGTGACGAGACTAAGTCTCTTGCGTGACGAGAGCGTTGCGAGGGCGACTAGCTTTCACTGGGTTAGGGCACTTTTCGTGCGGAGCGCGCCGTTCCGTCAACTTGTAATTCCTGTCCTAACCGCGTGCATGCGTGCGGCGACCGAGGCCGGTTTTCCAAGTCATACGAAAACTGCTCTAGAACACACTCGTTTACTCGGCGGGCTTCAATCTAGTGCCCAGAGCCTGCGTTACTTTTGGCCTACGGCGAAGAACTAAGGTCAGGGTCTCTAGGTACGGGATCGCTATAGAATAGACCCATGTCACGCAAGCATGACATATAAATTATTTGATTTATCGGAAAAGGAATTCACTATCAAATTTGTCACATTGATAGTAATAAAAATGCAAATTTTCGGGGAGATTGCTCTTAAACTGACGAAGATATGAATTTTCAAATGTTAGTATTTTTTTACAAAGAAATGTATGATGGACGTGCATACATGCACGACCAGCCTCGTTATCATATGCTAAACACATACATTTCTTTATAAAAATTCCACAAAAATATCTAGCTTCAAAAATTCATAACTTCGTCAGTTTAAGAGCAATCTTTACGAAACTCTGCAATTTTACTAATATCGATATGATAAATCTGATAGTGAATTCCTTTTATCCATTCATCAAAGATCTTATAATATGTCACACTAATTAACGTGATAAGGGTCTATCCTGTCAGCCTTTAAACGGCTGCATATTGCTGGGGTGCATCCATACCTTTGGGAATCCAAAGACAATGAAGCGGTAGCCATGTTGGATGACCAAACAATAAACGCTAATGAGAAATCTTTTGTTGAAGGTCAACCAAGATGGCTGCCGTGACGTCACATGCACCCCAGCAATTATGACTTCGCCAAGTGAATACCACATGCACGCACTGTTCAAAGTTACCGCTCTTTTTACTCGTGCCCAGGCCTTTAGGCCGGCACGAGTCTAGGTTTACGTTTTCTATCAGTCTATCAGTCTATCGTCGTAGTCGAGAATGTGCCATGAAAACGAGGCAAGCATGAAGACGAGGCAGCGCACGTTCCAGCAAGTTTATAGCAAGTGCAGGGGATTTTTCGCGAGTCACGTCCGTAACGGGCATTTAATAACCTAAACTCCACTATAAATACATCAATCAAGGTAAAATTTAAGCCTCTTCATTTGAAATTTAGGAATCGAGGCCGATAGTCATACTTCCATGAGTTCAAATCGGATAGCTTGCCGGCGAAGCAGCCAAATATTTCGCTTCAGTACCGAACTCAAAACGTGAGTAAGCTGCCTTTAAGACTTATTTATTTATCTCCTCTATCATAGGGGATAGGAATAACTTTTGAAATTTAAGACTGTCATTTTCATAATGTCGTGTTTAATGTTTGTTGATGAAACCTGACTTTTCAATATTCTCACGTTCGATTTTCCTCTTTGAAACGAATAAGGTCAAGATATTTATATTTGGCACTTCAAAGAAAAAAATATTAAGGAGTTAAAACCTTATCTGTTCTAGAATTGAGCTTATATTACTTTTGCAATCAAGAGCGTTCATGTTTTGAAATATTTTGATATGTACCACAGGAAGCCCACATCGAGTGTTTTCTGCAGAACATAATATTTATGCCTTTTATTTCATTTTGATCAGTTCAGCCACGTGCTATTATAAGTGCTTATTTGATAAATGTTTGTTGTACTCATCATGCAAATATACAAATTATTTACTCAAGACAACCACACAACCAGTATTCAGTCTCTAAGAAAAAGATGTACGAAATGAAGTTTGGTGCAATAAATCACTAATGAGAAAACCTAATTAAATGGTGGTTGGTTTGTTTTCTGCCTTGCTTTGAGTGGTTTTCTCACCTCAGAAAAAAAAACACCAAACTATTGAGCTGAGATTTGTATGTATAGAATATTTGAATATTGTTTCCCAGTCAGTGCTTAGGCAATACAATGGTTTTCCTTCACTGTAAAAGAATAGGCTAACTAATAATAAGTAGTAACCTCTCTGACTATTTTGTTCTTTCCCAAAACAACTAATACAAACTAAATATACATTTTTCTATCACGTCAAAGGAAAATCACTTAGATTGAATTCTTGTTTTAAAATGTTACAACTTCATGCAGTAGGCAAACAAGCAACTAAAGGATTTTTGATGTCATCAATAAATATCTCAGGAGCAGTTGTCTGCTCTGTTTTGGCTCAAATTGTACTAACAAAACTGTTGATGACAGCTTGCCAATCCAAGTTGTTGCATTTACTTGGGTTATATTACCAACAGTTAAAGAAGCTCCTTTGCTGGTAGCCTGAGTGAATGCAACATTTTGTGTCTATAGTTCAATGTGTTCTGGGGCTGCTTGCTGCTTGTGCATGAACAGTTGGGTCAGTCAAGAACATGTGGTTTTCAAAAGAGATTATATGAAGAAATTCCAGGAAGCTGTTAAAACATTTCTATTCTGTAACAAAGTGAATTAAACTGGCAACCTGTTTATGTTGTAAATGAACACAAGTTATTCAAATCAAAGCAAAAGAGCTCCTGGTTGCCATGGACAGCTCGCCTGTGTATAAACAGCAGGAGTGGGTGCAATGCAATATTTGCATCTAGATAATGTAAGACCACAGGAATCCCAAACTCATTTTCTGCAGTCTCCCAACAAAACTAAAGCGCATCTAAAATATTTCACATACGTCCATTTCCTCAGAGGTCCGCAACATCTAATGATGTGATTGAATGAAGTTTTGTTATGTTTTATGATGCACTGCATACCACGCCAGGATTAATTCTACCTGGGCACGAGTAAACGCACCACTGTGCGTCTAGTTACATCTTCTTTTAAAAAGAAAAGACATGCATGCAAGTACCATAAACTGCTTTTTAGCTATTGAGTAATATGGGCAAGCATTTTACTTGTCACTCACTGGATTTCTGACCAGTTCCAACAGTTAGAAACGACCAACAATTTCCAGTGAATCTCGATCACTAAAATATTCGCTATACTAGTACAAAAACTTATCGATCCAATAATTCTTTTTGTAATAAGAGGCATTTATAAAAGATTTGTGCCTTATGAACCACTGAAAAGAAGATCTACAAAATGTTTTTGACATGCAATATACATGAATATATTTTGATAAAGAATAATAAAATATGATTTAATTGCTTATAAATATACATATATACTTTTTCATTAAAATCTCCCACAACTTCCTTGAGCTAAAAATTCAATTTCTTCGTTCTTTAAAGCATAATTATAAATAATAAATTCATCGATTAGTCCACCCAATGTACGTTTCTGATAGAACTGGTATCCTATACCAGCAAAGTGTCCCCAGTCTTGAGATAAATCACCAGATGCTGATTTCATTTTCTTTAGTTTCCCGTTGATATAAACCTTGGCTAACATTTCATTAGCATCATACGTTACTACAATATGTGTCCACAATCGTGCAGGTATAACAGGCATTGTAACGACTTTAAAGACCTCTTTGTCTTGTTCTTGGTGGTGGTACCACGTGACCCTGCCTGTATCCACGAATAAATTGTACTGATCGTGTTTATGGAATGATCTGCTTCCAATGGTGTCGAATATTTCATGATAACCCCTATAACAAATACAACATTATAAGATATTTAGCTAAATGTAATGGTGGAGATGGATTTTTCCTTAATTGTCTGGCTATTTTGACTGGATGAAGTTCATTACATTTTACTAAATATGTACATTATTGGCAACCATCAAACGTGAACAAAGCCTGCACAACCACTTGATTCACATCAAGAAAAAAAAACCGGACAACCCGATAAAAAAACCGGGACTCATCGCAAGGAACAACACATCAAGTAAACCCAGTTCACATAGGACCCGAGCCAGGAATTGAACCAAGGTCACAGCGGTGAAAAGGGAGTGGTGAACCACCCTTACCACACACCCACTGCCACCACAAGAGTGATTTTATAACTCATATTAACCCGTGTTACGTTGACTAATAACTACTGAGTACTAGTAGCTAATGAACAATAGAAAACAATGGGTTTAGAGTCTTTTACTAACTTTCATACGTACTATATTTTTTCACGGGTTTGATATATAGAATCGCTCTACTACGACTACCACCACCACTACCACTACAACCACCACCACTACCACTACAACCACCACCTCCACTTCCACTACAACCACCACCACTACCACTACAACCACTACTACCACTACAACCACCACCACCACTACCACTACAACCACCACTACTACCACTACAACCACCACCACCACCACTACCACCACCACCACCACCACCACTTCCACTACAACCACCACCACTGCCACTACAACTGCTACCAACATATCATCAATCACCATTAATAGCTGTATGGTAATTACCTGTTGGTAGCCAAACTTATCCATAATGATATCGATATGGCTTTCTGTGGTTTCTCTTTAAACCTTTCACCATTCAATTGAATCATACCGCTAGTCAGATTTAACGCTTTACCGCATTTCCCGACAGCAACTTTAGTGCCATTGATAACTTTTCCATTGTTAGCCAAACCTGACTGATCGTACGTTATTTCACCATCGAACACTTCAAAACCAAAGTGTAGAACAACCCTGAAAATTAAAGGAAAAATGTTTATTCTGAAATACTGACTTATGAGATTTCTATATCTTTGGCTTAGACTACAGCAATCTTGAAAATGCAAGAAACCCCTCTAACAAGTGGTCACGGGAACAATAATCAGGGTCGTTCCTACGAGTGAATTAAATTTTAAGCTTAAGTTTAAGTTTTAGTTTAATTTCAACCAATTAGAGCACGCATGCATATTTCTTTGACGTCATCTGTACGTGTGTACTGAAATCACTCACGATTCTCAACCAATCAAATTGCTTGTAACGTAGTAAGGAATAGCGCAATATACAGGAAGCATCATGGTAGGTCGAGAGATCAGAGCGTCGGTCTCGCAATCCGGTGGTCCCGAGTTCAAGTCCCCGGAAGGCCACTAGCTGAGGCTGAATTTGTTCCGGATTTTCTACGATTTATTTCTTTTGGAAATTTGTAGAAGTGAAATTCTTTGTTTCTTTTTCGGTCATTTGAGCAGCCATGAGCACAACAGAAGTCGTTGTTGCAAATTGCAAATCGACAACACCAACAACTTCTACACAAGCCCCCCCCCCCCCCCCCCGCCCCAAGGCGATGCAAAAGTACAGTTTTTCTACCATGCTAAGATCCTTAGCAATTTCTGTCCCATATTTGTACTATTTAGTTGTGAGTTTTTGAGGAGTACCTGTAAACTAATCAAAACTAGTTTATCGTAAAGTGCTCTTCCACTATAAACAAAGCATTTACATTTTACAAATTTTTCAGGGTTGTTTCAAGCTTAAATGAAGCAGTAAAATCGAATCTGCTTCTGATTTAGCAAACATATTTCAGTGGCTGCATGTCTGTTGGCAACCGCCTGGCTGATGAAAAATAACACACTTAAAAAAATACTAAAAATAAGAAGCTCAGTGGCAGGTTCAACGATGTAGGTGTTTATGCCAAACAAACCTTTCATAATTGCATGTTTTTCCAAGAAGATTGAGTTCTGTTGGAGTTAGCGCTCTTTCAAAGATATAAAATTCATCTATAACACCACGTAAATCACTGTCACCAACCCACTTGCCATCTCTTGTCTTTGTGTAGAATTTACCAATACTAACACGACCATTCCAATCCTATGAAAAACACCAGTATTAATCAAGAATGTTTTGATGCATAGAGCACTTTCCGTATGACTGTGAAAACGGTACGGTTACAACACGGTCACGGCAGGAATTTGGCGAATGTTTTTGTAGTCAACACGGCACGTACATGATCATAGCACCGTGCGATCTGTTTCACATTCATACGAAAACTGTCTAAGTATTCAAATTATGATACAGAATGGCAATTACATGCAACAAAACCGTGATGTGTTACCGGACTAGTGCGTGATACGAGATTTACTGCTTTTAAAATATGGAGGGCAAAATTAACTATTACTTGAGATAATTTGATTGGCTAATCAAGGAGGACTTTCCTCCTTAATTTGGGGCACGATTATTTGTAAGCGACTGGTCGCTGGTCGTCTACTAGCAACATTGAAAATTTCAGTCATAAGCTAGTGAAGACTGAAAGTCGCTCACAAGTTCACTTGAGACGATGATATGTTGGTTTTGGACTACGACCTTTTTAGAAGATTGGATATTATTTTTTATATTTTGAAACTGGAATGCTTTAGTTGAAATAAGCTAGTTCGAAGAGACCAAAGAGAATGCAATGGGCCTTGTTTGACGTATTTGACTGATTGATGGCGTAGCGTGTTTAGATAGCCTCATCTAGAACGCTTCTGGGCCAATCAGAGTGAGCGTACTATCCAAATTATTTTATATTAAAAAATCATAAGTTGTAGCGTGACTAATCACGTGTTACCTGTGAGAGAATGCCGTTTCCAGTCAACTCCACCTTCTTTATTTCTCCATTCACAAAAATCTGTGATTTCCCACCAACATTAGTGTAAGTAGCAGCGATGTGAGTCCATGTCCCTGCTGGTACTACAGGCACTTTAGTGATGGCACTGAACACTGTCTGTAAAAAAACAGTTTATATATAATGCTAACTGACTAAATTAAAGTCTCAAACTGAAATTTAGGAGTACTTTAGAAAATCTAGATTGACTATACCGACTTCTCAGTCACCAACAGGATTTGTAAATAAGCCACCAGGCTAAATAGTAGAATTCATATGTAAATGTTGTGGTCTAATTTTTTCACTGGTTTGAATGTTTCTGTGGATAGTTTTAAGCCCCAGTAATTCTGAGGGTTTTTATGGAGGCCGGGCAGTAAGTTGTGTGTTTAGATTACTTTTAAAGGATTAAACTTGAAGAATTAAGTTTATTATGAAGTAAATTATGTAAACTAACTTTGGCTTTATCGTTTTTGTGGAACCATTTGACTGTCCCATCAATGATCTGGAATAAGTACTGTTCGCGTTTATTGGTGCCGGTCGGGCTATCAGGATTGGTTGTCATGAAGATTGTTTGATTGCCACGATTGGTGTTTAGTTTTACCCACAATGCAATGGTCACACTGAACAGCGGTTTTCGTAGAATTTGAGTTCCAAGTAGCATAATGTCACCTAGTGAATGAAAAACACAATTCGTTTCTCTGAGACGTATGCACCAAATTTTGGTGTCATTTGACATGTTGTTCTTTGAGGCTAAAGGTATACAAAATATTAACAACCCATAGATGTCCTTATTATAAAAGTTTTCCACCCTGCCCGTTGAATCAGCACCACTGGGAACCAATCAGATTGCAGAAATCACTGGTGCTTTCAGAACGGATAAAGTAATCAGTCACTTTAAGAAGCCATCGTGGATAGACGAGCAATCGAATCTAATGAGTCCAGTAAAAATCTTTTGTTGAAGTTCATCCAAGATGGTTGCCGTGACGTCACTTGCAACCAAGCAGTGGCCCTTTGGCTCATGACGGGCTACGACAAAGTATTATTCTTCAAGTTGAAATCTAATACCTCGATCTGTAAGAGTTTTGTTCTTGCTTTTGCTGAAATATTGTTTTGAATTTGAGGTTCATCTATGCCCGAGTAAATTTGATTTGAGGAAGACAATGCCCACGCAAACTTGATCATAAGAGCTAGTGCTACCGAGTGCTACCCTATTACTACCCTATTACTACCCTACTAGTGCTACCCTAGTGCTACCCTAGTGCTACCCTAGTGCTACCCTAGTGCTATCCTATTGCTACCCTATTGCTACCTTGCGAATAAAGGTTTTTTCTGATTCTCTGCATAGCCAGTAAGCAAAAGAAAAAAAACTCTTCCGGCCATCGCTATTTTTTGATTGCGCCTGCGCAAATGTTATGTATCAGAAAATCATTTCCATGCCAAATTCTTGACGCAGATCCATCACGCCATGGCGGGATTTCTATTGTCTGTGTTCCAAAAACCGGTTTTCAACAGGCTTTTGTTGAATAGACCATAATTTTTACATGCACCCAGAAATGCCTGGATCTGGAAATCACGGGGAACGTCGAGGTTGTTTTTCTCCTTGCTTCGCGGAGGGTTTTGAAAAATTTGAAAACAGTTCTATGCTAACTCGAACTCCCAGGGGAAGCTTACTATTATTCGAGATAGCGGAGACTCGAGATAACAGATAGAAATTCACTAATAAAACCAACTTCAGGGAAATGGGTTTGCGTTCAAGATAGCGAGGTTTTGGAGTTAACGGGGTTTGAGTTAACGGGGTTTACATTCACACACATTAAGGATACAGACCTCCTTGTAAGCTTAGTCCATTACCACAATTTCCACTGGTCTTAGTAACGGTTGCTAGGTTACTGAGAATACCATTATTTTCACTACCAGAATCGTCGTAGACAGTGTGACCAGACACACGATCAAAACCAAAATAAATAATTTGGGAGCTTACAGCTACAGAAGATACAGAAAACATAACAAATTAATGTGGTTCAGCGTGCTACAGCTTGGTTCCCGGCAAATAATCGCTACGATCGCTGAGATGGCACAAAACCTATCTGCGATCGTAATCCTTACGATTGTTAAGATCGCGCTGCCATCGCTAACTAGTGTGATATAATCGCTAAACACATTTCTCTGCAATTGCAGAGATCGTAGCGATTATATGAAAACCAAGCAAATGGTATGCGATCAATAATAAAGTTTTGATCAACTTACGTTTTTTGGCATTACCATAGTTACAGGCCTGATGTAACATCTTGATTTCATAAGGTGACAATTCTCTGTTATACATATATAATTCATCGTATATGTCATAGGCCTGCATGGCTCCTTTAGGGTGACGCCCGAACCCTGCATAGCTATCCCAATCCTGAGACAATAGTCCACCAGTACCAACACTATGTTTGATGAGATTACCGTTAATGTACACCTTGGCCTGCTTGCTTTGTGCGCTATAGGTACCAACAATATGAAACCATTGATCTATAGTGAGACAGCATAGTTATTAGCTATATAGGCATCTCTTGAGTAGATTTTTAACGATAGGATAACTATCCACGTATTTCTAATAGGTTGATGTTGATATTTAGCTTTGTTATATTTTTCTTGTTTGTTTGTTTGTTTGTTTGTTTGTTTGTTTGTTTGTCTGTGTGTGTTTGTTTGCTTGTTTGCTTGTTGATCAACTGATTTTATAGGATGAAGGATCAAATGTTTTGAAAATATTGGCATCAGCTCTAATTTAGGGTAGAAGCAACTGATATTTTGATATCACGCGCGACATTATATAAGACTTTTCATTGAAGTTCGGGAATAGGACTTAATATGGGGACAAGTAATACCCGGGACATTCAACTGCATGAGGAAAATGAAGAACCCTCGCCGAGTTTTGACTTTCATTTGATGTCACTTACTTGCTGTAACTACCGGGTCTGTTTCGACGTCAAATATCTGTTGATCATTTTCATTGTGGTGACTCCACTTAACTACGCCTTCCTCCATAACAAACCTATACTGGTCATGTATATGTTGTGAATGACCACCAATTGTATCAAACAGGTAGTGAATGCCTTGAATACTCGTAACATTAATCCACAGTGCTACTGTAATAGCATCGACAGGTTTGTTGCGGAATGTTTTGCCATCCAACTTGAGGTCGTTGGTTGGTCCACTGATTTGTACCCCACCAGAACAACTACCATTGATGACTAGAAAATACGAGAACATTTAAAAAATTAGCGAATTGAGGAAAATACCCGATGCTTGTCTACGAGAGAATCGAGCCACGAATAATATGTAGATAACACTGTAATAGTCTCGAGTGGTCTTGTAACTATGCTGTGTATAATACTTTGTACATTCCTTGTACATTACTCTCTCACTCTCGGAACACACACACGCATGCGCACTAATGCTATAATTATGCATCTCATTACATCCCCCTTTTTCTTATGAGGTTATTGTACTACAGTGTTTAACTCAACAGTTTTTTTTTTGTCTCTAATCAATGTCTTAAAATCCGTATCTATCCGGGGGTTTTACACAACGTCCACTGCGAGTGACTACTTGAGGCTTGGTCTGTTCTTAATTCTTGCTTGCTTTCACTCAGGTTGGGTGGAGGACGTGTTGACTGTAGGCTTGGTTCTTGCGATGGTTCGTCAGAGGTACTTGGGGCTTCTCTAACATGTTGACGATTACGTCGTAGTTCCCTTCCTGCAGGTGTTGTTATCTTGTATGACCGAGGAAGATTCTGTAACTTCTCTTCAACTACTGCTGGTTTTCACTTGTGGGTGGTTGGGTCTTGGATGCGCACTTTCTGGCCAGTGAGAAGTGGTGGTAATGGCTTGCATCCTCTGTCGTAGTAGTGTCTCTGTTGTTCCTGTCTGTATTCTAGTCTGTCTGTTACATCATCACTTGCGTAGTTTCTTTGGATTCTCCTTGGAATGTTGTCTTGTATAGAAGCTCAGCTGGGGATGGTAGCTTGCTGTCAATAGGAGTACTTCTTAGACACATTAAGGCGATGTAAGGATCTGTTTGCGTTGCTTGAGCCTTCTTCAGAGTGTTCTTCACTGTTTTTACATGCGCTTCAATAAAGCCATTACTGCGCGGATAGTGTGGGGAGCTTGTTATATGTTTAAAGCCGTACTGCTGCGCAAATTCTCTGAAGGTATGGCTATCGTAATGAGGCCCGTTATCTGATCTTACTGCTTGCGGAACGCCATGTTCACTGAAGATCTGTTTCATGATCTCTACCACCATTTTACTATTACTCTGGTTTCGCGGGATCTTTCTGACAAATGGAAATTTGGAGTAATAGTCTGCAACAAGCAAGTACTCAGATCCATCGAGGTAGAACAGGTCAGTTCCCACTGTGTGCCAAGGCCTTGGAGGGATTTCTGTTGGGATCATTGGTTCCTTTGGTTGTTTGTTCAACGACTCTTGACACACGCTGCATGTCTTTGTGACATTGTCGATGTCTTTGTTAAGATCTTTCCAGAAAACAGCTGTTCTTGCACGTAGTTTTGTCTTTTCTGTTCCTTGATGGGAAGCATGTAGCTTTAAGAGGATTTCTTTCTGCAAAGCTTTTGGAATGATGATTCGGTGACGTTTCATCATTATGCCATCTTCTATGGTTATCTCATCCCGGATTGACCAGTATGGTTTTACGAGGTTGGGAACTTCCTTGACGTCAGTTGGCCATCCGGTGTATACTTGTTCTTTCAAGACTGTTAGTTCTGGGTCGTTACTTGTATTCTCTTGAATTCTTCTGATCATGTCATTGCTAAATTGAGGACATACTTGATGTATCTGGACGTTCATGTCTGGGATTTCCTCATTTTCTTCAGGTGACAATCTTGATAGCGCGTCAGCGATTTCCATCGTCTTTCCTGGCTGGTACTTGATCACAAGGTCGTACGGTTGTAGTCGTAGGAGCATACGTTGGAGCCTCGGTGGTGCAGCTGTTAGGTGCTTTAGATGTATGGTCTCTAGTGGCTTATGGTCGGAGTGAACTGTAAACGTGCGACCAAATAGATATGTATGAAATCTCTCGCAGCCATACACAACAGCTAGCAGCTCTCTCTCAATGTTAGCATAGCGTTTTTCTACATCTGTTAAGGCTTTGCTCACAAAAGCAACCGGTTTGTTGTCTTGTAGTAAGGTTGCACCTAGTCCCTTTAATGACGCGTCGACTTGGAGGACTGTTGGTTTCTTGGGATCAAAGTACGTCAGCGTGACTTCGTTGCTTATGGAGTCTTTAACTTTGTCTAGGGCTTCTTGGTACGTAGCATTCCAGCAGAACGATGTTTTCTCTGTCACCAACTCTCGTAGTGGTGCCGTTAGTGTACTTAAGTTTGGTATAAATGGAGCCATGTAGTTGGCCATGCCTAAGAACGTTTGGACTTCTTGTTTGTTGGTTGGTGGTCCCATCTGTTTGAGAGCTGAAACTTTGCTGGGATCCGGTTGGATGCCGTTTTTACTGCAGATTATTCCGTAGAACTTGATTTTGTCTTGTTTGACAAAGCACCTTTCAGGATTAAGCTTGAGGCCGGTCTGCTTACAACGGTTGATCATGCCATGCATGTTGGCGTCGTGCTCTTCTTCTGAGTTACCATAGACTACGATATCATCTGCGATACCTATTACACCGCTACAGCCTTCGAATGTCTGGTCAATTCTTGTTTGAAAAATGTCTTGCGACATTTTCAGTCCAAAGGGCATACGCTTGAAACGGTAGCGCCCGTAGGGTGAATTGAACGTCGTGAGGTAACTGGATTCCTGATCCAAAACCACATTCCAGTATCCACATTTCGCGTCGACAATGGAGAATACTTCAGCGCCACTCAGTTTTGGTAGTAATTCTTCTAGTGTTGATGTTACGTGATGCTCTCTCTTGATTGCTGCGTTCAGATCTTTTGGGTCAAGACATAGACGCAACTTGCCGTTAGACTTCCTTCTGTACACTAAGCTGTTAACCCAGGCAGTGGGCTCACCTTCGTGGATCTTGGCTATGATGTCGTTCTTTACCATGTCATCTAATTCTCTCTTGATTTCGTCCTTTAAGCTGATTGGTACTTTCCTTGGGGGGTGAACCACGGGTGGTACTGACGGGTCTAGAGTGATGTGGTAATCACCCTGGAATTTCCCAATTCCGTTGAAACACTCTGGGTATTTCGCGATGAGGTCTTGTTTGTCTCTGATTGGCGCTGTGTTGACTTGTTGTTTGCAGGACTCTGGCTGGGTATCGATCTGTGGTACTTGTTCCTTGACTTCTAGATTAAACTTGAGAAGGTTGAGTTCAGTTGCTGTGTGAAGTCCCATAATGGCTGGTCCCGACGTGTCTGTGATATAGAAAGTTGCTGTTGCTCTGCTGTCTTTGGAGTAGCATGGAATTCTTACAGTGCCAAAGTGCTTGATTTCTGAACCACCATATGCAACTAGGATGATTTTTGATTGGTTCAGTGTTCCTTGTTTTGGTTTGCCATTGTTGTCAATGCTTTGAGGATACATCTTACGATAAAGTCGCAGTGGCAACACGTTTCCTTGCGCTCCGGTGTCCAATTTTGCCTTCAAGGTTGTCTTACCTTTGTCCTTTCCAGGTAAACCAATGTTGACGGTTGCGTATACTTCATCTTTGCTGATAGAGTGGTTTCCATTATTTATGTTACCAATGCAGATAGACTCGAACGCCAGGGTGTCGAAATCTCCTTCAGCTGTCGGATCTGTACTCTGTAGACTATGGATTCCTTGTAGTGATTTCATCTTTTTTCTACAAACTTGAGCGAAATGATTCTTTTTCTTGCAGTAGTTGCAAGTTTGTCCCTTGGCTGGACATCTCTCAGATCTGCTATGTGGGCGGCCACAGTTGTCGCAGTCTGCTTGTTTCTGGGTTGGGCGGTGTTGGGCTCCCTGTGTAGGTTTCGAAGTTTGGCGTTGGGCTCCCTGTGTATAACTCACATGTTTGGGTTGTGAATTTCTTTTCGATTGAAAACTAGAAATAGCTTGGATTTTCTCCTCTTTTATACCGGGATTCATGACATTTAGCTGTGCTTGTGAGGTTTCATATGATCTAGCGATTGTGATTGCTTTATCTAGGGTGAGATCTGGCCCTTCATCAAATAATTTTTCTCTGATTTTCCTTGAATTGGTACCGAAGACAATTCGGTCTCTAATCATTTCTTTATTCGGGAATTCACAGTCTTGTGCGAGGATTTGAAGCTCAGTTGTGAACTGTTCTACAGATTCATCGATTCCTTGGATTTTCTGATGAAATTTGTATCTAGCGAACACAGGGTTTGACTTCGGGTTGACATGTTGTTCAAATCTATTGTAATAGGTTTGTAGTTTTACCTTGTCTTCTTCTGTTATATCTCGCCATGTGTTGAAGATATCTCGTCCTTTCTGGCCGCTCCAGATGAGAAGATAGCTGCATTTTTCTGCTTCTGATCGACTCTTTAGTGGGCCTGTGAACATGAGCTCGGCATGTTGCTTGAAACGTCGCCAGTTCTCACGAAGATTTTCGCCACTCCATTCCATTTTCGGTGTTTCCACTCCACTGAGAGCCATTTTGGTTTACTCCTGGTACCATGTAATAGTCTCGAGTGGTCTTGTAACTATGCTGTGTATAATACTTTGTACATTCCTTGTACATTACTCTCTCACTCTCGGAACACACACACGCATGCGCACTAATGCTATAATTATGCATCTCATTACAAACACAACTCCACAAACATGCAACACACAGTATTTTAGGCGCTGTATAGTGCCTGAAAAGTATACCGAAGTCGTTTCAGTTAATTAAGGTGGCTCGATCAATGCAGGTGATTCGTGAGATAACATTGACAAACTGTTCATAACGCTAATTGCAAGGACCAACCCAAAAATGAAAATGGTAATCACGAATAAAACCACATTAGGCAGAATCCGGCTGGACATCCAAAGTGCTAACTCAATTACTAGACTCTCTTGAGCGCGCCAAGTTCAAATCTCAAGCTTGAATTAACAAAGACGGTCAGTGTTTAAGGTGGCGTATATTTTGATCTAGCTTTAGATTATTCTCAACTATTTTTTACATGAATCATACACTGTACGAAGTTGTGTACAAAAAGTTTCACTTACATGGAATTGGATCGGGTTTGGATCCTGGAGCCGTGGGTGGTCTGGAAATAGTGACGTCATTCCCCAGACCCGAGTCATCCAGGAAATCGTTCTTTTTCCTATTCTGGAATCCCACGTGCATTACAAGACTTGCCTTCTCTCCCTTACATTGATCAATTATAGCCTCGATCTCTAAGGGTAGTAATGTTCTATTGAAGATGTAGAACTCATCCATGTAACCACGAAGGTTTGGTTGGATTTTATTTTCACCGATGCCTTGAATAAAAGAATGGAATACTTTTCATTTCAGAGGCCTTGAAACATCAAGGAGATCATAGTACAAATAGTGCATCTTCTATCTTTTTCCCACATTACTTCGCCGTCCTACAGATTTTTAAGGCTATACTGAGAGGTCACACAGATTGGAGAGAAGTGGCTAGAACAACATGAGTATGTACCCCGTTCAACAACTTAAACATGTTTAAAAGTGGTTTTAGTAAACAAGGTTAAAAATTAGTTGCTCATACCATGCACACAACTAAACAAGGTTAAAACCTGTTTGATTAAAATATCTTAGCAAGATGGTTTGAAATTTGTCTATTCAAGATGACTGGAGAAAGTATACGATAAATTGGAAAAACCTAAACCTGGTTGAAGTGTTTATTGCTTGCAGTTAGACTGATCAAATACGACACGACGTAAAAGAGGACGGTTGGAGGGCTGACAAATGATGCTAAAATGGCGACTGATCTCGTTGAAGTTCTGAAGAAGGGTAAAGACAGCTTCATCTATTTCACAAAACGTCTGAATCCGACATCTGATCTGATGCCGTGTAAATGGCTGCACATTTTGATATAAACCGAAGTCTGTTGTAAATATTGGAATATGAGTTATGAGTGTTAGTTAAGACTGTGCTTTTTCGCGAACACACAAGCCAAAAAATTTAAATTCCGTCGCTCTAGCGGATTCAGATTGACAAACGTTTTTGGAAATAGGTATATACGCCGATTAAGAAAACGTTGGCGGACAGAACTTGAGAAAACGGTGCGGGACATCGTACGGAATTGGCAGGAATTTTGAATATAGAAATAACGGCAATAATACGGTCCGCCGGTACGCCTCGTTAGCTTTCTTACTCATACGAACATGCCCTAATCTGATGTCGCGTTGCATTTGCTAATAAGATGTATTTACGGCGGTATCTAAACAACTCATAACTGGAATAAAGGAACTACATTATTCATACCGACAAATTTGCTCCAATCTCTGGATAAAAACACTCCTGGATCAGCAACCTCTTGTTTGTTAAGCTTGCCGTTGATGTAAATCTGACTAGTACCACGTAAGCCATCATATGTCACCGCCACATGGCACCAAAGACCCGGAACTAAAACTTGGTTATCTGTTATGATGCTGAATACTGTGTTCCCCTTTTCATTGCGATGAAACCAATTTACACGACCATTTTCGTTTTGAAGGATATACTGAGCTGCAAGGACCAAGAACAAAGTGTGCAGTTAGCTTCGAAGAAAGTACAGCTATAGCGGACAAACTGTCGAAATTCTGATTTCAGATTTCAGACTTCTCAGCTGTTAGCGATGTGTTATTTGGCCAAAAGTACAAGAAATACAGAGACTGATAGCATTCACCAGAACGTTTCACACTCTTAGTCTTTTTTAGGAGGGGCTAATGTTATTATAAGAGTATTTTCGGACTTTATACTTACGTTCTATGTGATTGGATCGAGGTGGTTGTCCAATCGTTTCAAATAACGTCACTTTCCCACTGGTTTGCATAAGATTGACAAACATTAAAAGTGTGATGGCTATCGATGGGATTCCTAAAACATAAAGAATCAATATGCCAACTTAAGGCAAAATCTTAATTTTGTAACGAGTTAGTCGAAAATGCTTCAAACATGTTTCAGACAAATATTCTATCATAGCACATGTTCCTATGCCCCATTGTTTTTTGCATGCATGGTATGTCGAATCAAAGATTATTTGATTGGTTCCTTGGAGTTGAGACTTGAATAATCACTATAGGTCAGCCATTTTTCTAGTGATTCGTAATTTGCGAAGGCCTAGTGGAGACTAAGCCAATAAGTGGGAGTAATTACTATAACCCATGCAAATCGTGGGTTAATGGCCTATACTGCACTCGATCCCATTAGAGCCATTGAGCATCTAGAGAATTCGATAGCATACAAATCAATCACTTCTGCGGTCTTTGTTGTTGCTTTGAATAGCGACGTTTTTATGAAATAAGTGTATATATCACATGATAGTCCATGCATTGTCATATCACAGCACAGCAGTGCCGATATACCTTAACGGATCGAAGTTCTTTGCAGCTCGTTTTCCCCCTCACAGTAAGAAGTATACTAACACAGCTAAATTGTCAGCAATCAATACCTTGAAATGTGACTCCATTAAACTGAACGTAACCACCCAGTAACTCAACACAGTTGCCACAGCTACCGTCTGTTTTCCTTATAAGGGCACCATTAACAAGTGTAGCGTTGTTATGGTGAGGGGCGTTGTCAAACACGCGGTTATTGGATGTACGATCAAAGCCAAGAAATATTACTTGATTGAAGTCAACTGGAAAACAAGAATCACTGACTTCAACATTTAGTAATGGGAAAGGGCTGAATGAATACAGAAAGGAGCTAATTGTAAAACCATTCATGCAGTTGGCCAATGAAAATTTGCTTTAACTTTTTAGGGGAAAACAGTCCTATTTTCTTTTTCGCTGACTGATTCATTGATTCATTGATTCATTGATTCACTGATTCACTGATTCACTGATTCACTGATTCACTGATTCACTGATTCACTGATTCACTGATTCACTGATTCACTGATTCACTGATTCACTGATTCACTGATTCACTGATTCACTGATTCACTGATTCACTGATTCACTGATTCACTGATTCACTGATTCACTGATTCACTGATTCACTGATTCACTGATTCACTGATTCACTGATTCACTGATTCACTGATTCACTGATTCACTGATTCACTGATTCACTGATTCACTGATTCACTGATTCACTGATTCACTGATTCACTGATTCACTGATTCACTGATTCACTGATTCACTGATTCACTGATTCACTGATTCACTGATTCACTGATTCACTGATTCACTGATTCACTGATTCACTGATTCACTGATTCACTGATTCACTGATTCACTGATTCACTGATTCACTGATTCACTGATTCACTGATTCACTGATTCACTGATTCACTGATTCACTGATTCACTGATTCACTGATTCACTGATTCACTGATTCATTGATTCATTGATTCATTGATTCATTGATTCATTGATTCATTGATTTTTGTCTGTTACTCCTCTAATTGGTTGATAATTTTTAAATCAACAAAAGAAAAGAAAAGAAAAGGAGAGAGAAAAGAAAGAAAAGAAAATAAAGAAGAAAGAAAAGAAAAGAAAGAAGAAAGAAAGATACAAAGAAAAGAAAAGAAAGAAAGAGAAAAAAAGAAAGAAAGCTGAATTTTGATACATTTTACTTCACAAATATTTCCTGCATCAGCTGCATTCATATTCAATGTGAAAATCTCTCAAGATTTTGATGTGAGAAAATCAATTTGTAGCTCTTGGCTAAATTACTAATCAATAGATAGAAGTACTATTTCAAGGGGTAATTGGTCAGAACAATGGGAGTATAGTAGTAATTTCACTCACTCGATTGGACCGTTTTCTTCAGGATTTTGATTGATACTCTTAAGCAAGAGTATTCGGTCAGCAAACAAATCAGATCCTGAAGAAAATGAACGGTCCAAGATCCGCCAAAACGTCGAAAAAAGATAGCATCCCGAAAAAAACAGAAACATGAATGATGAAATTAATGTTAATGGATAGGTATAATTATCAACACGACCTGCAAACGGAGACATTTCAGAAATGCTTTCAATAGTAATTTCTATGATTCAATATTTGCTCGAGCTATGAACGAATCGAAAGTTTACTGACATCGCCTCGGGAAACGTTGTTTGTTTACACCGCTATAAGTACCTCCTTGGATCTAAGTGCCACCAGAATTTAATGTTTTCTTAAGTACATCTAAACTACTTGCTTTCTTACAGTACATGAGATTGTACATGCTCTGATACAATAGCCTGCGTAGCTGGCGGTTTAAGAGGATTGGGGAGAGGGGAGGGGGACTGGGGAGAAGGGAGAGGGGGAGGGGAGGGGAGGGGAGGGGAGGAGGAGAGGAGAAACCGCCTGCCCGAAGACTATGTGTTTTCGAGATGTTCCCGGCCGCTGGAGGACGGAGCATTCTGATTGGTCGAGAATCGATACATCTGATTCTGATTGGTCGAAAATTGATTTATCTTATTATTAACGGACTACATGTTGACAGCAAGAAGACAGCAGCAAATCCCAGCCATGGGCAAAATTGCTACAAATATTAGAGAAATCGCATCTTCCTCATCAAAATACAAAGAACATATACATGGTAACTTTTCCTTGGTGTCTTTTGCATTGGCTATGATGTTTATGGTCATTTTCAATGGATTTCCTTGATGGAGTCAGATAGCAGAGATCAAATTCCAACTTTACAAGCCGTTAAAACGAAATGAAATTTAATTCTAGATTTTTAGTGTTCAATTTATCCCCGAACTCAAATTGACAACATAAATATTTCATTGATAAGTGTTTGATTTTACAATAGGGCAATTTTTTAAAGAAAATTCGTCTTATTGATCTAAATAAAGCGTCCAAGGTGACCCAGAGGAGGATGGACACTTCCCACGTGATACGTTAGACCAATCAAACTTGCTCCTTCAAGGTCGCTTCTGGCGTGACAGATTATTCACTCGGAATACATACAAAGGCGATAAATACGGAATTTTTCTTTTGAATTTAGTTGAAACCTTGCAATTTAAGTCTTCAGAATCAATGTTGAGTTATCAAGGAATCGAACTGACATTAAATATCGGAAAGACAAGTGATACTTTCAGTTAAACTTTTGTCATCATTTTCAGTCACGCATGATACTTCTCGCCGAGATAAACTCTGCAGAGTAGGTACTTTCAAACCATGTGAAATCACATATTGTTAGCGAATAAGCCAACAAAATTTACATATCTGGAAAGTTCAAGAACTGAACTTTGATTTTAAGTGGTTGCCCCCCTTTGCCCCCTCAGCGGTTTCAGAGATAGAGCGGTTTGAAAACTAAGAAAATTTGCCATCTTGTTCCAGAAGGTGACAAAAATACCGTCATACTCAGGTCAATGTCAGGTTTCCCAATAGTAAATTTAGAAAATCCAAGGAAACCTTAAAATACTAGAAGGGACGACATTATTATTATGAAGCTTCATTCACGCCTAAAAAGCCTTCCTTTTATGTTTTTTATTAGTATGAACGCTTCCAATTCAAAGCAGAAGCAGTCCGGTCCATTATTTTAAGATTAAAATCTTGTTCGTCGCCGGAGAGAAAGCATGTTCGTCATGGCGACATTTAATAATTCCAGGCAAGAAGCCTACAAAAAGCAAATATAATAAACCTACGTCAAGAAAATCCCTGATTCATTCAGCATCAGTTTTACATATAAGCTTTGCTAAATTTGCCAAACATTATATTTCCGCTGTAGTTATAATATCGGTATCTCGACTTTCATAACTGACTGACGAATCAAAGCTATGAACTAACTGATAAAACTTACAAAAGAGCTTATCTGAAAAATAATGCTTCTATACTCTAACAAGACATGGAGAGTTAAGGTTTGCAAACTTTTGGATAGATGTATCGCTCGAGGGAACGACCAGAAGGCGCCTTTCTGGAGGCGAATATATTTACAAAGGTGAAATGGCAGTAGATGACTTTCCGGCATCGCCAGGGAAGGTAAACTTGGTGCTGTCAATTCGAATGGATATGATGGATCTACACAGTGTATTATTACTAAGTCGTTATTCTCGAAAATCTATATTCTTGATCGATAGTGTTGTTGTTTGAGAGCCTCTATTGATGTTATCACCTCGGTGGTTGGAGTCAACTGAGTTAGAATTTCATTTTGAACCATGATCCTTAGCGCGCCACTGTCCATCCTCCTCTGAGGTGACCAAAGGTCACCTTATATGAGGTGTTATAACGGAAGAGGCGGATCTGAAAAATACTAGTCTTCGGGCAGGCGGTTTCTCCTCTCCCTTCTCCTTTCTTTCCCCCTCCCCTCCCCCTTAAACCGCCAGCTACGCAGGCTATGATACAACAGCTGATAGTTTACTTGGTATCAGATTATGCAAATTGAAACCGTTTGTTCTTCTAGCAATACAAAGAGGTTACTACACGAAAACTCTGACTTGCACTAAATAGTTTCGGCCTATATTTGCACTCAAAAGCGTGCGGTCGTATAATAAAGTTCATTTACATTCGCGATATTTTGTTACCGGCCGCGTGCTCTGCGTATTGTCGTCGCACTAGTTTGTTGAAGAGAGAGATGAAACAAGCATGATTGGTTTGAAATAAAATTTGGCCACGGCTGTGACGATTTTATTTTAGAATAAACACTAATCATATGCTAAAATTAAACTCTCTTCAGCAAAGGTGGGGAGAGCATTTTCGCGCTGCCTTACTGCGAAAACGCTTGTATCGCAACCGACAACTTTAAACTTTTAGTTGGATTTTGAGTTTTTCTGATCCGCCAATCACGTGAAGGGGGCGAGGCTTTTGCAAATGCACTAGATCCAACCTCAATTCACGTTTGCCATCCGCCTTGAGGTCCCTTGATTTGCATAAGCTTCGCCCCCTTCTCATAATTTTCTGGTCAGAAAAACCCAAAATCCTACTAAAAGTTTGAGTTCGTTGTTGGTCGCGACACAAGCGTTGTCGCAGTAATTTATGAGGGGAAAGCAATATTATTTACCTGTTAGCCCGGCCCAGGTCCAGCCTGTACCAAAGATAAGCAGCAGCAGCCACGCAAGGCTGGACTGCATGGTAAGTGTCTGTTAACAAAAAGGTGAACAAATCATTGTTAAGGGATACTAGTGAAAAACGTCTGCACATGAGCGGATATGACGTCACGTCAACAAAGCGAAACGTTTATCAATTTTGTCCCCAGAGCCGATTTTTCTTATTGCGCATGCTCGCAGAAAAATACTGAGCTCTGGCACAATCCAACACCTGAAGCACAAAATCTGTACATTTTGTGACCTGCGCAGTATGAATGTTTTCATCAAAATCCTTCAACCTGATTGGTCGCTATGTAGCAAAAGGAAGTTTAAAATAGAAACTCTATGGGAATTTGTCCTCAAAGACATTATAGGTCACATGGGATTGGAATAAAATCAAGTTTAGTTTGATCGGCCACTATAGCTACTGGAAAATGTGACCCATACCCATAGGATCTGAAGTAATTTTGATGAGAATAGGCCCTTTGCAGCACGTGTGCATTTTTCAAGGGAAAAAGGACGTAGTTTTGTATATGACGTTTTTTGTTTATACTCTAATACTAATACTAGCATTTAGCACAATTTAGTTAACACTGCTTCACGCTTTGAGTTTGTATGTTCGGAAGCAGTTGTCAATCTACGATATCGATTTACTCAGTTTTCACACAGTTGCCATATATATAGGCTCGATAGGAATTATCAGGGATTTAAGAATTCAGTCGATCGCCATCTTTTTATAACTTTAAACTAAATGTATCATCAATCAATATATATTAACTTTTGCAGTTTTCATTTGAAGCCATATATAATGATCAAAAAAATACCACCAACAAATTCGTTAAATTCCATTTAAAGGTGCCTGATTCAACAATAAATGCAATAAAAAATTTACGAACTAAGAAACAGAAGCAACAAGAGAAGACAATGAACAGGGTCTGCGTATGTTGCTCGCTTCTTATACGTGAAAACGAGGCTTAAGTCTTGCTAACAGAGGCGAGTTTTCTGATGGCCTACAGATATATAGATATATATGACCTATAGATGGCTATAGATCGGGCGTAACATCAGAAAATCGATCGTACGAATAAAAAAAAAGTAGTTTGGTTATGGTACATATTTTTGTCTAAAGTGCTCATATGTACGCAAAGTTGAACTTAAAAACTCCGATTTTAAAAATCTTTGTTGTCAATAAAGGAAACCGAATCTGTCACTTTTAAAACTGGATTGGTTGAGATCAATTCATGGACAAGTTGGCCCATGCAGTTCAGGTTTTCTGTAAACTGTTAATACTAAATGCCAACACCATACTTTCATCTACAAATCAAACTACGGACCTGTACGTACAACTGCATAATATCTCACTTCTTGATTTCAAACTACAATTCGATTCGATTCGTAGTCTTTGTATAGTGAATATGAATAAATTCTAACTGTATAAAGCTGATTTATAGATTTAAAGGTAATTTCATGTGATTAATTGACATAGAGCAACCACCATGACAGCAACACGTTGAGATTCAACAGGTTTTCTGTTATTCTTGACTTTCAATCCCAAATAAACTGGTCATTCGATTCCAAAACCCAACAATATTCTCTACAGCGGAACTTGGTATTTTTCGTAGGATTTATAGATTCACAAAAGGCTTAGATATCCAGAATAATTTCTGACGGAAAAAGACAGCTCTATTGTTCTTTGGTGTGTGAAATGACAAAGTTTCATCGTTACTTGTTTACAGGTATCTGTGTTAGTTCGCTATTCATTCTATTCCTACCTTGATTCAAAAGTCTTTATTCTCTGCGCTTTAACTTCTCTAAGCTTTCCATGTTGTTTTTTTCATCAAATTATTCCCTCATCGCCATTTTCTCATTCTTCTTGTCGGGAAATTGAGTTGTTGAAAAATGACGTCAGATCTAAAAATCGTGGTTGACGAACTTGTAAAATGACTGGTAGTAAACTACTGCTCTTATAGCAACCAAAATCACGACAAAACATATATTGGCTTTGAAGAATCAATTACACATACCGAAAACGAAAATAAAATACTCTGATTCAATAACAAAAGATAATTAGAATTTGTTCCGAGTAAAATAATGAACTGAAGAAATCTTATTATTTTTGTTTGATTTGGTTATTAAGGTGTTTTTCCTTAAATAATATCTATCAAAGCGCGAAAGTTTGTCCTACATAATCAATGATAGTATTGTTAAATGAAACCCTTTTCACTTCAATTTTAAACACCGTTATTCATTTTTACCTAGACTTTTTGAGCTGGCTTTTGGGCTACCTGCGCTATAACAGCGAGAAGAGACTGGGTATTAGTTAGAAAAAAAAACCTGGGAGGGCTGGTAAGTCATTGTTTGTATGCATGCTCTTTTGAATTCAATAAAACTACCATCCTGCACACGGAGAGCCTGTCTTATTGCTTGAAAGTCGAAACGAGACGCAAATCATAAAGCATTCACTGTGTCCAACATTCAAGATCCGACAATTAAGAAAGTGCTCAATGACTCCAGGCCCGTCGCCAGCATATTGATATAGGGGAGGTTCGTTCTTCACCATATTCTGTTGGAATTAGGGAGTATGTAAATGCGTAAGTATCAGAGGTCCAGCTGGCCTTTTCAAAGTGGAATGATAATTTTATTTGAGTGTCATGGATACATCTCATGGATACTGGATAACTATTATTCCTGGGAACTTGTTTTTCTCTCAATTACGCAAAATTTGACAGTATCATAAAGGTAATGTTAAAAGGTGATTTTTAAACTTAATAAGCCCCAAGAAGTATAGAGAGGGCGTCAAAACATCATCACGCTTGGGCCGGGCTTATTATGGAGTGAGCACAAACGACTGACTCGGCCGGGATGCGAGTTAAAGGTAAAGGTAAAAAAGGTAAAGCACTATATTTAGCGTCTGTAATTCCTTCATCTAGAATTAAGCTGGTCTCCCAGGAAGCCGACGGTGCGCTCTTAACCCCCTCTCTCCATTAGTTTTCCGTTTTAAAGGTATTTAAAGCTACAAAAAACTCTTGTGAGCGCAAACCAGAAACCAAAACAATTCGCACAGACAGTCTCTAATGATAAAATCGATATTATAGACATTATCATATGACCTGTATTTGGACCCGCGCGCGCCAAAAATACAAATAAAATGATGATAAAAACAGTCCTATAATAAAATGCTTATTGACTGAGTTAGGTCGGGCGAGGCGGGAAAATATTGGGCTCGAGGTCATGCCGTACGGACCTCGCTCCCACTCAGTCAATAAGTACATATTACTCTGTTATGCGGGCTTGGCGTCACAACCTTTACAAGGGCTCAGTCCACTATTTGTGCGGTAATGATTCTTCTGTAGCTGATTTCTTTCGGTATTTTAAAATCAACAAAAAGGTGGAATGCTTTCCTTTTTTTTTTTTTTTTTTTTTTTTTGATGCAAAAGGATTTGGCTAGGCATTATATAAGGGTGTTACGCCCCTGTAAAATGAATACCATAATAATAGAATCAATGAAAAATGAGTTGAAGTGACGCCAAATAAATCCAATTCATAAGTATTCACTATAAATGATGTCGAAGTCCGACGTCCATATTGCTGTACACACCGATCGGCTTGTTATTGACCAATGGATTCACTTGCAAAAAGTATTACTTTTTCAGCGTGCTATTGACCAGCGTGCTATTGACCAGCGTGCTATTGACCAGCGTGCTATTGACCAGCGTGCTATTGACCAGCGTGCCATTGGTCAACGTGCTATTGGTCAACGTGCTATTGGTCAACGTGCTATTGACCAGCGTGCTATTGATCAACGTGCTATTGGTCAACGTGCTATTGACCAGCGTGCTATTGACCAGCGTGCTATTGACCAGCGTGCTATTGACCAGCGTGCCATTGGTCAACGTGCTATTGATCAACGTGCTATTGGTCAACGTGCTATTGACCAGCGTGCTATTGACCAGCGTGCTATTGGCCGCTACGCAGGCTATTGGTCAACGTGCTATTGGTCAACGTGCTATTGGTCAACGTGCTATTGACCAGCGTGCTATTGACCAGCGTGCTATTGACCAGCGTGCTATTGACCAGCGTGCTATTGACCAGCGTGCTATTGGTCAACGTGCTATTGATCAACGTGCTATTGGTCAACGTGCTATTGACCAGCGTGCTATTGGTCAACGTGCTATTGACCAGCGTGCTATTGGTCAGCGTGCTATTGACCAGCGTGCTATTGACCAGCGTGCTATTGGTCAGCGTGCTATTGACCAGCGTGCTATTGGTCAACGTGCTATTGACCAGCGTGCTATTGGTCAACGTGCTATTGGTCATGAACAAACTCGGCTTAGGGAGTGTTTTCAATTGTCGCTTAAACAATCCGCCCTCAAACGCCAAGTCTTTGCTATAAATTGAATAAATACCAGACATAGATATCCGGCTTACATACATAAATACTAAAATGCATTAATAGATCTAGAAGCATTTTTTTATAATTCACACTAGATCCTGCTTCCTTGTATTTTTTTGCACTTTAGTAGGAAATCAGCTCAACTGGATTTCACTTGTAAAGATTTAGATTAAACTCTGATTTGTTTCGATTCTTTATGCCCTCACTCGCTCATCTACTTTACTTGTCTACTTAAGTTTATCAGCGTCATAACTACGTACGTCATTATTAAAAGCCTTATTCATAATCAATCTCTCCTGAGTGTCTTTGTGTGGTTAAAAGACCTTTTTTTTCTTAAAAACATAAAAACATTGATAGACCTTGTCTATTGCCAGCTACTTCGTTTAGGCAAAAAACATTTTTGCCATTGAAATTAAGAAATGGGAAAAGACTGAGGCTGCAGGTGAGTTGTTCCATTTCAATGTTTTAGTGAATGACAAATAAAGGAATTATCTAATAGTTAAAAATAAAGCAGCTATCTAAACCCACAGCATAGAGCGCCTATGTGTCTATCGCAACCGTAATATGAAGGGTCAATTTTGTTGAAGTTGCTGAAAGATTAGACTTTTGCAGCGCGCACATGTACATCATCAAACATTAAGGTAAGTTATGTTCTGTTTTTGGTTAAATGCTTTAGTGGAAATGATAATTTTACATTTTTACTATATAGACTGGTGAAAGATAAATCAAATGAAATCAAAACAACCTACACAAAAATAAGCTAAACTGTTTTGGTTATCGGAGAGTGTGCCTTCGCGTGCCTTGTTCAATTGCAGTTCGTCTAATTATAAAATCGTTCTATAAGTTTGAGAAGTCCTGGTTCCCTAGCTCACTAAACCAGCATTTAAGAGAGACAATCGAAGGATAGGTTAGACCCACCTTAGTAAATGTCAAGATACAACTTTAATGTTCCAAAAAGTAACTTGGCAAATGAAAATGGAGTTTTAATTCAAGATCAGTGCTACACTTATTTAACTCCTACCGACGTGTGAATTACAAGTTTCACCTCTCAAAAATAAATAAGTAAAGTGTGCATTACATTATATTACATGATATTGAAAGGTAAAACGTTGGTTGAACAAAAATATGCGATACTACACAATTCAAATTGACTATCGTTCATTCGTAAATTAAGGTCTTTATATAAGCATGTTTCAAAATGGATTGTTTTTGGAATGGTTTAAGAAAAAAAATATATGTATAAGGGTTAGAGTGAAGTAAAACTCAAGATATACAATAACAAGGCATATTAGCCTCTCTTCCTGCCCATATTGACGTAAATTGAGGTCTTAATCTTTAAAGCTTGTTCATAAATTGACCGAAATTGGAAATGTGTGTGTGTATTTTAGAATGATATGTATACATAGTCAGCCAATCTCAAGAAAGGTGGTGGTTTTTAACTTTTTTATACGTTAATATAAATATAAAATGTTTTTGGCACGTAACCAACAGATGATATTCCCTTGAAAATATATTTTCCATATCCCTTGTACAGAAAACCAATTTCACACGAGAAACCTGATATATACATTTGAAACAAAAGATATAATCTATATTTTATGAGTTGACCTAAATATTTGGCATTTCATTGAATACATATTTGAGAACCCGCAACTTTCTTAAGATTGACTTTAAACAAAAATGCTATTAAATTTTGCATTAATGTAGGCCATTTTTAAGATTGTAAAATGGCGTTTTTGTTTTAAAATTGAAACGGTATAAAACAAAATTTGGTCAATTTTGCAATATTGTCACTAAGTAAACTCAAGATGTGTAGCGCTACACAAATCATAGTCAGTGTTGCTCACATTGGTAAATTAAAGATAAACATGTTGTACAATACATGGGTTGAGTGTTTCAGAATGGTGATTGATGAGGGCTAGGATAAAAGACATTTCAAACCTTTAATGGGTATATAGATAACGTGTAATGAGTTCACGAGAGCTACTGACTCTCTTTACTGCTTTTTAAGGATTTGGCTGTTTATCATAATTCTAAGCCAGGTGCTTTACTTTTCGTGCTATAATTACATTTTTTTTATTAAAAGATACGAAACATTCATACAAACAACTTTCAAATATCCTCCAAGTTGAACGGAAAAAATAACCTAAATTTGAGATCATCAGTTGCTCTTTAGATACCATCTTAAAATACAATATATTCATAAACGTGGGGGAAATAGAGTTCAGGAGAGGAAATCTAGTGCAAAAGTTAAAGATCTTGTTGTAGATATACTGAGTGGAATGAAAAAAGACAAAAGTTAAGCTACGATGGATTGATGGTTTTCCCGTAGGTATATCTACTTCATATCGACACGGTTGGCAAACATATGCGCATGCGCTAACATACGCCCTCAAACCAAAATGGCGACGGGAAGTTGATTCTTCTTGCAGTGACCAAATGAAATCGGCATTCGTAATTTGCAAATGAGGTGACTGATGAGACTGAGCCAAAATTCATGCAAAATATAGAGAAATAGTGATTGTTGTATATAAAAGTCAAAGAATTAAGAAAATAACCCTATTGAGTGACCCTCGTACACTGAGACCTAGCCCCCATGAAAATAAATAAATAAATGTATTCATGAACTAGCGTGATGTTTAGAAAGTTTTCGATAGTGCACTAGCCTGAAAGGCGGCTGAGTAGCAGGAAAAAGTTATGTATTTTTTATTAAGTTCTCAACTAATTAGTATTTGAAGCTACTTCAACTAATTAGTATTTGAAGCTACTTCTAAAATTGTTTTTTCTTCCTAAGAACCTGGTTTGACAACTTTGTTCGAATTCAACCTCAGTTGGTTATTAGTAGACTCAGGGTCAAGTCAACACATCAAACGTAAAGGACTTCTTTCAACAACAACAACAACAAAAAGCCGTGTAGCACAGGAAATTTTTTAAGATTCCCAACATGGGATTAAATTGGTAAAATATTGTGTTTTCCTTGGGTAATCATTGTGAAAAACACAATATTGGGAAAGTGTTACCAAAACCAAGTTTGGGATTTATTGATCCCATACAATCTCCAATGTTGGGAAATTTTGGTCCCAATCTACTCCCAAAATGGGAATTTTTTGTTCTTTTATCCCCAATATGGGGATATTTTGATCCCAATATTTTCCCAGAAGTTTGAACATTTTGGGCAATGTTATTCCCAGTGGAGGGATATTTTGATCCCATATTTAACACAAAATTGGGATTTTTGTTCCCATTTTACCCCCAGTATGGGGATATTATGATCCCACACCTAACCCAAACTTGGGATTTTTGTTCCCATTTTACCCCCAATATGGGGCCGGATATTATGATCCCACGCCTAACCCAAACTTGGGATTTTTGTTCCCATTTTACCCCCAATATGGGGATATTATGATCCCACACCTAACCCAAACTTGGGATTTTGTTCCCATTTTACTCCCAAATATGGGGATATTATGATCCTACACCTAACCCAAACTTGGGATTTTGTTCCCATTTTACTCCCAAATATGGGGATATTATGATCCCACACTTAACCCAAAATTCTGGCTTTTGTTCCAATCTACCCCCAATGTAGGGATATTTTTATCCTATATTTATTTAACCCCAAGTTGAAACATTTTGATAGGATTTCATTGAGATCCATAGCTTTATTTAGAATAATTTTTACAAACAATTAACAACTTGTCAACTATATATTTCAACTACTGTTTTTAAATTGTTTAAGTTTTCTTGCCCAAACTGCAACTCAGTTCTGCATGCAATAATTTTATTGGGTGTATATATAGAAAATTGGCAGGATTTTGTCAATAATAGTAATAATATATAACTTTTAAATTGAATTATTAAGCTGCAAGTCCTGATCCTGATTCTGATTTATTACTCTGTGAAGCTAATTGCATGTGACAGAGGGGAGGACGATGGCCTAAACCACAATTGCTTGCAAACCCTCCAAAAAATGACAAATATAAGCTTACTAAAAAAAACAATATGTATTATATTGCATCTCTGAGTAAGTTCTTATCTGTAATGAAGTGATCTCTGGCATTTTCCTTCTTTAGCCTTTTACAGCTAATATTGCATTCTTTGAGCCCATATATCTTGTGCTAAGCAAAAATGACTTCTGGGGCCCGGGGGGGGGGGGGGACTCTATTGTAAAAGGATCGGGTATGCTCGTCGTATCTCTTAGGGGTAAAAATCAGCGATTTGGTATCTTTTAGGGTGTTAAAATTGACGTTTAGAGTTTTAGCATTTCCTGGTCTCTCTGAGGATATCAAAAGAGCCCATTGCTTAATATTTTGTTCTCAAATGGAAGAAATTTACCCAACAAAAGCGTGTCGACCATCAAATTTTGTGTTCATAATAATAATGTTCATTAGCTTGTTATCGCTGGTATCTCTTAGGGGTTAAAAAACCGTCCGGCCACGCCCTTTTAAAAAGACTTCCGGTATCTTTTAGGGGTATTTTTGAAAATTTCCGACGAGCATACCCGATCCTTTTACAATGGAGTCCCCCCCCCGGGTTCTGGGGCAGCTTGTGGTCTTTTCAAGGCAGCTTCTGATTTGAAAGAAACAATATAACTTATATAATTGATGTCTGACCTGAATTGAATATGAAATTTGGTTTGATGAGGTTTGAAGCTACAATAAAATGGAATAATAAGATGTTTGGACAGCTTAATTACCTTTAATAATCACACCCAACTGTATGTGTCACTGTCAAGCCATATAATTTGTGCTTCACTGAGAAAAGTGATTTCATATTTTGTTCAAGTGAAGATTTTCTTAAATATTTACATTTTTCCTGAAAGAAAAATTTAAAGAGGAAACCATAACTCATAATTCCAATAATCAAGTACTAATTAAAACAAGATATAAGCTTAACTTAGCTTGAACATTAGTCTTTAAAATGCCCAAACAGTCAAGTGATATAGCGCTCACAAACAGCAGAAAGACCAGAAACAAAATGAAACTCAGATAGAATTGGCAATATCACCTGTATTATTTAAAAATCCTTTTAAAAATCCTAGCTTACCTTCATTTTCAAGTGATTTTCAAACATTTCTCTCATAAAGTGAAGAAAGAAGTGTTGATTTAGCAGCCTTTGTTTGCTCTGCAAGTGAACTGTGTGCAAACTCGCCAAACTCAACTTTTCCCGCCAAAACCCAATCTCGAACCCAGCGCCTGCGTTCCTCTTGGTCAGTACCGAGGAACGAAAGACTCTGGGGGAATCGATTTTTTCTTGAATTCTGATTGGTCAATCAAGGCAATAGAGAACAACTGCGGTCGGTAACACAGGACACCCACAACATTTAATTTAATTTGATTTGATTTTATTTCACTTCATTTTACTTCATTTTTAAATTATAAACAATAAAACTAAACATAGCACAACAGCAGTATTCAATGGAACAAAATATAATGAAGATATTGTGAACTAATTACATACAAAAAATAACTGGATATTTCTGCCTAGTTGGTATAGTTATGCTTTAGTTTGTTCCACTGTAGAAATTCCACATATAATTTTCTTCCTCTTTTATAGTGATGACTATTTCTAACAATAGAATTATATTGCTGCTCAGCTTGAATTGTCCACTGAGTTTTTTGGCTAATTCTGTAAACAGAAAGAATTTTCGTCCGAGTTTGAAAAGAGTGCAGTCAATTTATTTTTGGCGTAATTAAAAACAGCGAAGCACTGAAGTGGAATCGATGGATACCTTTTCGTCTGTATTTGCATCTTCTCTTGGTATTTGTTACTAGTTTTCATGGCAACCTTAGACTGTTAGCAATGCTGTAAAATAGAGAAAAAGTCATCTCAATACTGACTTTTGGAGTCGATAGGGGCGATAGAATTTGCCAAGCAGCGCAAACGGCTTTGATAATGAAAAATGCAGAAGAAAGAGGAAAGAAGTGTTTTTATCAACAGCAAAAACTTACCGCTGCTACATGCTTTAGGTTGGAAAAGGATGAAAAAATGCCCAATGCTATGTCAACGGACTAAACCGTAGCCTTCTTTGCAGACTCAGACTATTAGCCAAATAGCCAGGAGAAGAAAGCAAAAAAAGCAAAGAGAGGCGTTCTTCGTCTCCACTGAAGCCGACACTCGGTGACATCTGAAATGAAAAGTGGCAAATTGACATCAAAAATACAAAAGCCGGTTCCCTTGACACTCTTGAGAAAAATAACAAGATATTTTAGACATTGAAAATGGCAAAGTAAATCGATAAACGTGTACTTACAAACAGTGTAGTGATCCAGCTGGGTCAATGAGCTGAGTCGGCTTTGCTGTCTTTTCGTCTACTCCGCTCGCCCGTTTTTCGTCTTTTTCAGCTTTGAATTTGATATTGATAAACCATTGGCACTTTCTTCATCGACAGTGCTTAAGAAGTGATATTTCTTCGCAAAAGTCACTAAATATCCACGAAACACCTTTGTAATTTCTAGCTCTTAGTCAGTAAACTCAATTATTTTGGAGCATGCGCATTTGACTCGCAAACCGGAACCCCAGAAATCTGGGGAAAACAAATCGATTCCCCTTTGGCCGGGATCGCTTCCGCTGACCGGCAAAACTCTGGGCTCGAGATTGGCCAAAACCTAGTAAAACGCGAGACTGCTGACCAAAATGAACAGGGCTCACCCACAGGAAGCCCACAAGACCAATAGGACCATTCTTGATCTATATTGTATACAGTCAGCAAAGATCAACAGGTTTTGTCACAAAAATGGTTTATGAGAAAAAGCAGGTTGGGTGAAAGTATTTTTTATGTGTGTCAATCAAACAACAACTAATTTCAACTGTCAAGATTTCTGGCAGCCTTTTCATTTCCCAAGTTAAGGATTCAATTGGGAACACATTCCCATTTATTTCCCTTGTTTGGGAGTATGTTGTGAACAGTTTCCCATTCTATTCCATTGAGTAGGAGTCAATTGGGAAAATGTTCCCATCCATTTCTCAAGTTAAGGATTCAATTGGGAACACATTCCCATTTATTTCCCTTGTTTGGGATTATGTTGTGAGCAGTTTCCCATTCTTTTCCATTCGGTAGGAGTCAATTGGGAAAATGTTCCCATCCATTTCCCAAGTTAAGGATTCAATTGGGAACACTTTCCCATTTATTTCCCTTGTTTGGGAGTATGTTGTGAACAGTTTCCCATTCTTTTCCACTGGATAGGAATCAATTGGGAAAATGTTCCCCATCCATTTCCCAAGTTAAGGATTCAATTGGGAACGCATTCCCATTTATTTCCCTTGTTTGGGAGTATGTTGTGAACAGTTTCCCATTCTTTTCCATTGCGTAGGAGTCAATTGGGAAAATGTTCCCCATCCATTTCCCAAGTTAAGGATTCAATTGGGAACGCATTCCCATTTATTTCCCTTGTTTGGGATTATGTTATGAGCAGTTTCCCATTCTTTTCCATTGGGTAGGAATCAATTGGGAAAATGTTCCCATTCATTTCCCAAGTTAAGGATTCAATTGGGAACACATTCCCTTTCATTTCCCAAGTTAAGGATTCAATTGGGAACACATTCCCATTTATTTCCCTTGTTTGGGATTATGTTATGAACAGTTTCCCATTCTTTTCCCAGCTCTGGGATTCAGCTGGATAAATATTCCCATTAATTGCACAAAAAAGGGAATTGATTAAAAAAAACACTCTCAGTCACTTTCCAAGATTGAGATTTTATTGGGTTTGTTTCAGAAGGAAAATTTCAAAAAATTCCCCTTCGGTTCCCAATAATGGGTTCATGATTTCCCATTTTTTCTCCAAGATTGTGAAATTTTCCAACATTTTCCCAATGTGAAAAACCATATTTTTTCCTGTGTAGGCGAAAACAGCGACATTCCGTGTCAACTGGCATTTACCACTAGAATTTCATCGTTACACGGCCGACAGAGAAAAGTTCGTGACGCGAGTTTGTCGAGTATCTTCCGTCAATCAAACACAGTGGTCAACACAGTGGTCCAGACTACTAATTTCTTGCGGCGAAAAATTAACTGTGAAAACAATGTGAAAATAAAAAGGGAAGAAATGCATTTGAAAAGTATTATCACTTCAAAACAAGAAAACGATGATTTTCGTAATAATAACTTTATATTTAAACTATTGTAAAAAATACAATGTCTTTTACATGAAGAATAAATGAGTCAATTAAAAATTACATTTCATATATACTCAATTCATATACTAAAAAATACATATACTAAATTACACATGATAATTTGAATCCGAAATTTTAAGTCATAGTATAACGTTATTCATAGACATCAAAGTCGTGAACGATAGAAACTGAGAATATGTTAACGTTGTGGGGTATTTTTTCGATTCTCAAATCCTAAAATCCTTAGATATGCCGGAGATCGTTAAAACTAAATTGAAAATAATAAAGCATGCATTAGCATTTTGTTACCTTAATTTTCTGTCTAAAGACAGACATTTTTACCTATTCTATTCCCCGATCCAATTTATTTCATTGAAGAGAATCGCCAACTCACACCACGAAGTTTTCTCTCTCGGGCGAAATTAGTGCCGTAATTATCATATAGACAGATGTAGAGCAACTAATTACTGTTGGTACAAGAGAAGAAAGTTCAAGAAATGAAAACTTGAAAACTCATTTATTTAAAGAGTTCCTTTCAATGAACTGAAATTATGACATTTTTATTCTACATATTTATTTCACATCATTTCTTATTTTAGTGTACATCTATATTTCTTATTTCCTTTGTTTTAAATTGTGAAGCGCCTTGAAATTCTTGATAAGAGCGCTATATAAATTATTGTTAAAGTAAACGGCTTTTCCTAGGAAAATAATTCTAAATTAAGACTACAGAGATAGTCTAAATAGTCGCTCTAACCTACAGCGAGCAATCTTTCTGTGCACCTATTTTTTCTTGGTGTGTTCCTTAGTTCACGCTAAGTCAAAAATTGCCGTTTAAAATAATTGATTGAACAATTTACATGTCGTCAGAAATAAAGTGTTTGATTCAAAGAGTGTGAAATAAAGACTCGTACTCAAGAGGAAGAAGAAGAAGAAAGCAAAAACTATTTTCTATGAATTATTTCCTGAGTCGCATCTTTTAAAACAAAATTTGGTCCTTGAAAGCTATATTATAGTTAAAAACGTAAATCTTTGTGTTAGATTTGGTAACCACGTCACTAGACCGCCAAGGATTATGGGTAGGTGCACAACTTCCTGCAATTCGCAACTTCACTCGCATTTTTGGCTTTTGCCTTGAATGAGCTTTTAATTCCAAAAGTCACAGCACAGAAATATATTACCATAGCTGGAACGAACACGTCAAAATTAGTAAAACTGTGAAGTTTGAATGAATTAACTTTCAAACTCACGAAGATATGAATTTTCCGAAATCGAAATTTTGCATGAAAACATTCGCTGGTAGGCAAGAGATGCCTACCAGCAAAGGTTTTCTTACAAATTCACACTTTTCAAAAATTCATATTCTCGCGAGTTTTGGATTTAACTCCTTCAAACTTCACTGTCTTGCTAATTCAGTTTAACATGCTCTTTCCAGCTATGGTAATTCTTTTTCTGTTTTACGACTTTAAAAATACCTGATAAAAGCTCATTTTAACACAGAGACTATCACGTAAATATATGAGGCAAGCTAGATGTCATTTGTTGTGTTGATTCTTCTGTGGTTCTCTAGTTGTAGTAAATTCTACCCAAACTCCCTTTCCGGTGAGTTGCTGGAAGGATTTTGGCCTTTTGGTCGACAACGTTGTGTTTAAAATAGGAGGTGTTATGACATGGTGCACGCACGCTGTAAAATCATTGCTAATTAAGATGACATTTGTAATCAAAATGGTCCCACAGATCAGGAGTATTACGCACCTTGAATCAGAAGCAATTATCTATCAATAGAGTTTCTGAAGGTTGTGCATTAGTATTTCAAGACAGAGTCTTTATTGTAGTTTTTACGGGTTTTGGAAAGGACAGACAGATGGATAGACTGGCAGACAGACGAACAGAAATACTTCAATAGTAGTTTTCACGGGTTGTGTGAACGACTGATAGACAGACGGACAGACAGACAGACACTGAGACAGACCTACCTTAATTGTACTTTTGAGTCAAAGGTTTTAGAATTTCGCACGTGAAAGCCGCATTCATGGTTTGCTATATACTGAAATAATATACATAAGAATATGTATATGGCGATCGAGTTTTATCGAGACCGAAAAAAAGATAGTGTGGTTTTATAGAATTCTTAATTATAAGTTGATCCTAATTGCCAGCTAGAAAATAGTTCATCGCACAATATTATATTATTACCTCGCCAGAACAGGAAGTGGATTATTAATCATTAGCATTGACTTTATACTTTAATAGGTTTACTCCTAATTCAGTAATGACTATACTAGGAGTTTTGTACAAAAGAAATAAATATAAATTAATCAATATTAAATAAATGATGATATATGCAATAATTTAACATGTGAAAATAATATCTTGAAAAATAATTTACAATTACTATTAGAAAATATATAATAATAAAAAATACTCTATCTTAGAAACAATTTTCTAATAAATTTTAAAACCATATAAAATTGCTAATAAATATAAGTACTTACATCTCTGAAACAACGGCCTTAAATTTATCTAATGAATTTGGAATTAATGATAAAGGTATATTGTTCCAAGTTCTTATAGTTCTAGGATAGAAAGAATATTTATACGTATCGTTCAATGTGATAAGCTGTTGACTCGTGATTGCTTTTGAGTTTTCTCAAATACTTCATGAAGGCTCTTATGAATCTTTTTTTTCATTATTGCTCAAGCTCAAAAAAAATTACCACTGCATCAAATATTCATAACTGTGAATTTTATAACTTTATAACTTCATAATCATAACTTCATAACTTCTGAAAATTTTATAGTTAAGACATATTTCATTAGTATACTTCATGGTTCCGCTTTGTTAAAAATCTGTAAAATCTTAATTCTATCTAAATCCGGATCCAGGAGTCAGACCTCATCGTGGAAACAACGCATTGATTGATAATCGATAAAAAGCTGGCATATGTGGCAACTCTGGATGGATATTTACTTTCGTGGCGGAGACGGGGGGGGGGGGGGGGGGGGATCTGATACGTTTCTAGGCATCGACTGATTCGACCTTACTTTTGTATCCTTTTGGCTGCAATATATAATTAATTTTATTTCTATTTATTAGATGGCTGCTGATAAATGTTGACACTTAAATCAATCTAAAAGAAGCCACATTTGGAGTTTCGGATCTATGTTTGGGCCAACTCTATAGAGCAATTCATACCTTTTTTCCCATTTTCTTTTTTTTGGGGGGGGGGGGGGGTGTAAATACCGAAGAAGTTTTGGAAGATTAGAAACTGAGGGTTTTGTATGCATTTATCCTGATGCACTTGAAGCCTTTGTGGCCTCGTTTTCAAAATTAAGATTTAAAATCCTCATATCTTGTCAAGGTTTTAATATTTTCTTTAAAATTTCACACACATATTATATGAAAATCAACTTTTTCAAGCAATTAGCAGCGGCATTTTGAAAGTTTACACTTTTACTTTATTTTTTCTTTTTCTTCGCTCTGTTTTGCTTTGATCTTTACAATTCTAAGACCCCCAGAAAAAAACTCTTTAGCACTCGTCTACGCTCCTTAATCTCTTTTACATTCATCTTTCGCCTGTATTCAAATGAAAATCAGCTTTAAATTTGCAAGCCATCGCCAAGGCGAAAAGCACTCTTTGAATGCAACGAAAGACCTCTTGTCGAAAACATGTACAGTCATGTTTTATCACGGAACCCGATCAAACTCGCCAAGTTTTAACTTGTTTGAAAAAACTTGATATCACATTATGAAATATATAGAAGAATTATTTTCTATAGACCGACTGTCACTGTCCGCCGCCACAGATTGAGCTGTCGTTGTATTTGTAATGTTGTACTCAAGTTTTTGTTTAACAAGATCCATTCACGGTCCATTCGACATTGACATTCTGACACCGACTTTTATTTTGCTTTCCGTTGAATTGCTCAGGATTGTTAAAGAGAAGGGCAAGATAGAATGAAAACAGAAAATATATAAAACAGAGAGTATTGCAATGTTGAAAAAAATAAACCTTTTGGTACGTTTCCAATAACGAAAACGGAAAATGGACGTTTTTTTTCTGAGCTGAAGAAAGGCAAACCCATTACAAGAAACAGCAAGAAAGCAGCAATGTATTTTAAACCATCAAGATCTTCTAAAATTTCCAAATTAGATGTACAGTAACGGTTAGCCGGCTATGTGAGAGAAAATGCGTTCACATTTTTCTTTTTATGGCTGTTGTTTTTGATATTCAATTACCGGTTTGTCTTCTTGAAATGTAACTCGCTGATAGTATAACGTGTTTACATACGTGGTCAGTGGCAGCCGCCATATTTGCAAACGCGTCAAGCCTGTTTGCATCATAAAGTTTGTACGTCTAAATACAAAATGAGATTTTCTTTCTTACATAAACAAAGCCAACATTCAAGAACACGATGAAATTAATTCAATTCTATTAAAATGAAGAAAGAAAAGATTTGTTGATAACTTTATTGTATTTTAAATTACTTTATAGATTTGACCTTTTATTTGGAACAAAATCAATAAATGACTTGATAAACGACAAAACGTTATTAAAGAAAAGAGTTGAAAAGGATATTGAAGAACAACGTGGGCATGACAGAACTTTCAAGTCAGGATATCCGGTGAACAAAGATTTCACTTAAAGTTAAAATTTCCTGCAATTTTCTACTACCATTATTTGTCCACTTGGCTTAAGATAACACCGCTAAAAGTGAATGGTTCTATGTGAAAAAGCTCACTAAGAGTTCTAAATTAAGCTATAGACTTATCTGTTAGTAGATATTGAGAAACAATTTAGAATGTCGCAACAGCAGAAAAGAAAAGCAGATGACATTGGATAGTCGGGTTTCAAAAAGCGGAGACACAAAGATATAGCTGAGAAAATATAGTATATGGCAACGTAACCAAAGCACTGACTCACATCAGTTGGGCTAGCATGAATGTAATATAAAATTAAAAAGAAGAAATTCTGCTCGTGGCGCTTTATTTTCTCCTTCTAAAACGTTTCAGGTTGTCAACGTAAGTATACTTGCTTATTGACTATTTCTTATTAATTCAGTAACATCTTTTCATATCTTTACATTGTTGAATATCGGTACTTTCTGATCACATGCCAAACTTTGTCAAGTTAATGGTCAAGTTATTTCTTTGATGTCAAATCCAATACTTTAATACCATTTTACCGACAACAAGTGTTTGTCAAAATGTGGTTCCAAGGTTCCATATACCGTACCATCCACTTTGATCTTCTTTCTCCGTACTCTTAAATTTTGTACAAAGATATATTTGATGTCGTCTAAATAATGATATCGCCACTTGTATTGTGAGAAGTCCTGTGATTTCCAACAATCTATTTCTTTTTCGAATCCTCTTTTTCAACCATTTAACTATACTTAACAAAGGGGATAAACTATGCACCGTCAACCCAAAGCTTTTCAGTCCAGTGTCTGCGACTGGTTTTTGACTTCTAATAAATAAGGGCTTTTACTTTTCAATAGCTGGGTTGCAATAGTTTGCGAGTTATTAAACACTATGCTTAGAGAGAGAGAGAGAGAGAGAGAGAGAGAGAGAGAGAGAGAGAGAGAGAGAGAGCATAAAGGACTCACACTTCAAAGGTTATTTTACAACACTTGATTCTAATCTCGCGATCTGATTGGTTGATTAGAGTGTGTCAATAAGACAATAAGACGATAGACACAATGCTGACGCGTTTCGGCGCGCGCGCGCTTGTTCTGTTGCCCCGTTTGAAAAGGGTTTTTTAACTTTTATCTAAAAAAATAATTGCAAAAAACGAATTGAAGATGGTGTTGTTGACTGTCCTCTTATTGATACACTCTTGACGCCATAAAATGCTGCGCTCGTGATTTTACTTGAGTTTTGAACATTTTATGACGTCAAGAGTGTGTCAATAAGAGGACAGACAACTCAAAGCCATCTTCAATTTGTTAAATAGCCCCCCCCCTCCCGCGCTCTTGATGGAAACAAATTGCATTGTTTGCCTTCGAAAACGTCGTGTCAATGTAGGTAGGCAAAGCGCACATAAAAAGAAGAGTTTTTAAGTTGATTCGGATTAGTATGTAAGCAGCCTGAGATGTGAAGCTGCACTTTCAAGATTTATCAATTAAAAATTGATTCACCATTGAGTAATAGTTTAGACCAACCCGTTTGCTCCACGTGATTCTACGTAAAGAAGATTTACGTAAGTGGATAATAGTAAAGATTCAAGGAAAATTGGATTAAGAACACGATTTTAGGCTTTCATTTTCAGACACACTCAGCAACTTTCATAAAGTGCTGCCAAGGCAACGACCAGAACCTTATGCTCTCTCGGATTAGCAGCTTAAAAGGAAACCGCAGCAAAACGCACTTACGCGCGTCTGCGTCTTTACCACAGGAATCCCAAACAAAACTTTAACAATTGTTTTCTTTAGATTTTCCCATATCGTATCTGTAATTCATAAAGCATGTATATACGTGGTACATTTTACCGCGGTGTCGCTAAAAAAAGTCGAAACAATATTTGGTTCAAAGTCATCTCTGTGTTTAGAATTTCTTTTTATTGCCTACACTAGATTACTATAACTTAACACCAAGAATATGTATTTAGGATAATATGCACATTATTAGGATAATATTATTAACAATGGTTGTCAGTGTAGTTTTCTTCAGGGTTTCCAAATGATTGATTACAAAACGCCTTATGTGTCTTTCTTGGAAAAAATGGACAGAGTTACCACAAAGTAACGGAAGTCAAAATGTTCTATTTTAAGCAGTGTGGCCTCGGCACTTCACGATGTGGCGGGCAGGTTTAGACAGCTGCTTTCTGGTGTGTTCATGTTTGTCGTATTTCAAAATTTCAGTTTCTGTCCTTCCTGTATTTCTGTATTGCGTGGGGAAAAGGCTGCACGTGCCCAGTAGATAACCGTTGGTTGGTGTTTTCTATGGTAGTAGTAGGAAAAGGACAGTTCTGGGACCGAGGTACGAGGTACGCCCCCCCCCCCCCCCCCCAACCCCCAGCCCGGTAGGGCGGTACCTCCCCTCTCTGGGGTATGGGGTACGACCCCTCCCCCTACTAGCCCGGTAGGGCTACCCCTTTCTGAGGTATGATGAGGTACGACCCCTCCCCTTCGAGCCCGCTAGGACTACCCCTTTCTGAGGTATGATGGGGTACGAGGGTGGTACAACGAGACATGAATGGGGTACGAGCGCAGCGAGCTTCCGGTACAACGATTACGGGGTCGATGACGTCATTGGTGGTGCAACAAGTGGGATAAAACAGGATGGTTGAAAACCGAAAAACCAAATCCTGGTGACCTCCGACAAGAAAGAGACTTACCCGAAGAAACATTAATAAAGATGGACCCATTCAAGTTCATGAAAAAACAGTTCGTTTCCACCTATGCAGTAGAAGTGTGCAAACACCTGTACGAAATCAACATGAAAGACTGTTGTGGATGTCGTCTTCCAAACAGTAACGTACAGTGCTTATTGTTGACAGAAGACGAAGAGATCGAACTTCACTTTGAGCAGGCCCTCAGAAATGTAAATATACTGAAAGTGATAAACAGAGTGATGGACAATATGAGACCTTTCCAACTAACCATTGAGGCAGAGGCCGAACTCTACAGCTGGACAGAGAGAAATCCAGCATTGTTACCGGAAACTTATCAAATGATTAAAGACACTGTGAAAGTGATACGAATGTATTAAAAACATTTGAAAAAGTGTAATATAACAACAAGATACCAATAAATGTTGGAAATATGATTTTATTTACTTTCTTTTTTTAGTTACAATTAATACATGAGTTAAATACTACTTAATATTTTTCCCAACCGGGTATGGACTGAATCATGGCTCTTATTCGTTGTGAGCGTCGTGGAGGTTGGAACACCTGTCCTCTATACTTATGTTCATCTTGATAACGTATCCACCTGGGATCAGCTTGGGGTTTTTCTTTACTGGATGGAGGCGTGAGAGGAAACTCTACACTCGACAGAGTGATGGGAGTGGAAGTAGAGGGTTGGTCTACTTTTAATGGAGTCGACGGTATCTCCTCTCTACCCTGTGGACCACTAGATTTAAAAGGTGTTCTGACTTTGGATGTCAGACGTTCTAGGAATGAGGGTGTTTTAGGTGTTGCCATACCAACACCACTGTCACTGGTCACACTTGTAGAAGACACGTTTCTCGGAGTCGTCACGTTAGCTGGGGGTTGACTCTGGTCGACCAATGTTGATACGGTTGAAATGGGTTCCTGTCTCGGTATCGTTGGACCGGTATTGGAGAGTTGTTGTTGTAGAGCAAGGTAACGATTAAACAGTGGACCATATTCTTTGATTTTCACCTCTGGAGGTAGGGTGGGGTCTTTCAAAATGGCGTCCATCTGTTCTTCTAGTTCCTGCATGGCTTTCAGTTGGGGTGACTGTAAGTACCCTTGACGCTCAAAAAAGTTAGCGATGGTCTTTACGGCATCTGTTTGACCTCCAGTCTGCGATGAGTGAGCATCATTTGGAAGAACGTTGGTACGCAGTCGACACCCCTCTGGGGTGTTGGGTTTGAGATCGACGAACAGGTAGCCGTAAGGCCGATGAACAGCGGCCTCGTACTTTTGAAGAAACTGGTCTGTTTTTCCGGGGTACATTTGTTTTCCCAACGTCATCATTTGTAGTTTGTCTCTGGGATTTTTAAAGAGGACGAGGTAGGCTGCATTGAGACTCAAGGTGCGCATGATTTTGCCTTGGAAATAGACATTTTGCAAGAGGAAAACGACACTGAGATTTCGGTGATGGGATCCCTTGGTAAATAAATTCAAGATACGTTTGTCATTGGAGGTCTCGGTCATTTGATCGTCAATGACCATCAGATTGTTGATCTCGGGGTCGAAATACCAATCCTCATCCAGGTCATGGGGTATACCTTTGACAAACTCGATCCCAGGGACCGTTTTGAGCATCCGGTCGTAGGCCGGTTGCCATTGAGAGTAACTCCATACAATACGTTGAGGTGGAGGTTGGATGACTTGGTTGGCATGTTGCAGTAGGTTTTGAACCCAGACCGTTTTCCCAGAGCCGGTCATTCCAGCCACTAAGGCTGTGAATGGGTGGAGTAATTGAAACCGGTCACATTTGGTTTCCACTTGAGGTTTTGTCTGAGGGTAGGGAGTAAACCGCTGACCAACTTTTGTGCATTTTTCTTGACCTAGCCAATACTGTCGCTGTGAATTGTCCAGCTTATGAGTTCGACTCAAATGAGTGTGTAAATTTTGTTGCGGCTTGCCGCATATAGGACACATCCGCACCATTCCGCGTCTTGTACTGAATGAAACCAATTTTAGAAGTATGTGTTATTTATGGTCTATATGGATTGTTATTTTCTACATTAGATAAGATCTATTAGATTCTACATTAGATTCGATTCGATTCGATTCTACATTAGATTACATTAGATTAGATCTATTAGATTCTACATTAGATTAGATTAGATTAGATCTATACTAAATTAGATTCTACATTAGATTAGATTAGATCTATTAGATTCTAATTAGATTAGATTCTACATTAGATTAGATTAGATCTATACTAGTTTAGATTCTACATTAGATTAGATTCTACATTAGATTAGATTAGATCTATACTAAATTAGATTCTACATTAGATTAGATTAGATCTATTAGATTCTAATTAGATTAGATTCTACATTAGATTAGATTAGATCTATACTAGTTTAGATTCTACATTAGATTAGATTCTACATTAGATTAGATTAGATCTATACTAGTTTAGATTCTACATTAGATTAGATTAGATTAGATCTATTAGATTCTAATTAGATTAGATTCTACATTAGATTAGATTAGATCTATTAGATTCTAATTAGATTAGATTCTACATTAGATTAGATTAGATCTATTAGATTCTAATTAGTTTAGATTCTACATTAGATTAGATTAGATTCTACATTAGATTAGATTAGATTAGATTAGATTCTAGTTAGATTCTAGTATTCTAGCTAGATTCTAGTATTCTAGTCTAGATTATCATAATAGATAAATTATAGTGTTTTTCCCTCATTATTTCATTTGGAGCAAACGTCCGTACAGACAACATGAGTCGTTTGATCCGTGACCATTTTGGGTATTTGTATCACTTAACCAATTGTCCTCCTCATCAGAGAACGCTTTTACTGGCCACCGCTAGTCCAGAACAGGTTCATGCCATTTGTGAAGTTTGCTCGAATTTGTCCAAAGGCACTATACCAGTGTCACAAGTGCAAAAAGAAAGACTGAGAAAGCATGTGGATGACATACGGAAATTAGCCGACCCATCCGTTCCTTTCAAAACCAAGAAACAAACTCTAGCGCAACGGGGTGGTGGTTTTGTGTCCGATATCATGTCACCCCTGGTGTCGGCTCTGAAGTTGTTTTTGTTTTAAATATTCCTGTTCATAAAGAAGAAGCTCATTTCGACGTTGATCATTTGAGGAAGCAACATGAAAAGAGCACGGAGCGAGTCCACTGATTCTGAAGACAGTATTGCTTCTTACACCGAAGAGGCCACTTTTGACGATAACGATATTGAAAAGGTTTTGCAGAAACTCTCCCAGAGTATCCCCGAAGAAAAGACGCTCGCATTTCTTCATACCCTGTCAGCTTCGAAAAGTATTTTATACTGGAACTCCCATGGGGAGATGATGTATCATGAGCGAAGAATTCCTGTCACCAGCATTGCAGAGCTCATTGAGTATGTCATGTTACCTTACAATTTGGATGTTAAAGTACCTCGTGGGTTGAAAACGTTCACTCAAGGATTATCAGAGATTGATATTGACAAGAAACTGATCCGTAACAAAAGGGTTCTGGCAGATTTGGTTGCCAGGCAACCGGAAGAGGACGAGACAGATAGCGAAACTAGTGACCAAACCTCTGAAAGAGAAACTTCAGAGTCGGACAGTGAGAGTGTTAGTGAAAGCTTAGAGTCACAGGAGCATTCAGAACCGGAAAGTTCAGAATCAGACGATGAACCCCTAGAGTGTCACGTCTGCCGTGACTTCAAATCGTTCTATTCCATACCTGTAGTGCAATGCCCCAGATGTCTGTGGCGCGAAGGTTACTATTGTCGTGACGACCAACTGGTTGAATGCGATATTTGCTCACACGTCTTTGCCGTAGATGATCATACCACGAAAGTCAAGTTTTGTCGTTGTCGAGACTGTGATGCAGTCCATCAATTGTCGTTGAAATCCAAGAAATTAAAACTCATGGATGATCATGATGACAATCAAGAAGAATCCGAAAGCGAATTGTAACATCCCGAACGTGAATAAATGAGGACTTTTGACACTAAATTTGTGTGTGGTTTGTCTGACTACCTTTCAAGATCTGAATTTACATGTGTTGAAACCGTTCAGAGTGATTTATTTATCTCTTTATGATCTCATGTATAAACTGTTCTCCCACTGACTTTACGAGTCACAAACCCAAAGGCGATCGTACGGAAAGGTTAAAACTGAGTGGTTGAAGAACTGAAATAATCATGGGTGATGTTAGGATCAACTTTTCATGCAAGTCACCTCAACCTGACTGGTTCAAAGAACTCACATTTAAAGTGGGACCGCAAAACGGGGTTTCGTCAGGTCGTGGGCAGTTCGGTGGTGTACCCTTAAAAGAGCAAATGCGTCGAAGGAAATTGACGGGACTACAGCAACAACAAGAAGAAATCAACAAAATTTAATCATGTATACCTCTTGAGACAATTGTGTAAACAATGAACGAGCCTTAAGTAAACAAATGAGGCAGAACGTTTGGTGAAATTTGCATAAGTTCTAGACATAAAACTTGTCACACAACAAACTAGTGACTCAAAATAAAGTGTCGACGATATGAGATCCTGACACTTACGTATTTTAAATCTATAATTTTGATTGTAATATTTACCCTTGGAATGAATTGAATAAATGACTCTGGAACTTCCAATTCTAGTTTCTAATTCTTGTACAAACTGTAAACACGAGTTTAAAACAATAGATTTGCAGGTGACCGTTTCTAAAACAATAGCCGTCACGCACATAGGTTTAGAAAATCTAAAACTATGATTCTTTGTGGCCACTTTAGCTACTTTTTTAATTGGATACCATTGAAGAATTAGAAGAAAATATTAATAGGATCCCATTTACGAATTAGGAGGATTCAAAAGAGAGGAAAATTGCTTGACCCGGTTGGTGATTATTGCACCACCAATGACGTCATCGACCCCGTAATCGTTGTACCGGAAACTCGCTGCGCTCGTACCCCATTCATGTCTCGTTGTACCACCCTCGTACCCCATCATACCTCAGAAAGGGGTAGTCCTACTAGGCGCTAGGGGGAGGGGTCGTACCTCATCATACCTCAGAAAGGGGTAGCCCTACCGGGCTAGTAGGGGGAGGGGTCGTACCCCATACCCCAGAGAGGGGAGGTACCGCCCTACCGGGCTGGGGGTTGGGGGGGGGGGGGGGGGCGTACCTCGTACCTCGGTCCCAGAACTGTCCTTTTCCTACTACTTATGGTCTTCTAAGACAAAAAGCGAGTAGATTTGTCTTGCATTCCAAATGACCTGTGGATGATTAGCTTTTTGATGAAATGACTAATTTTTTTGTTCTTTATGTTATTCATGAAGATGTAGAGCTAAATTCTTCAATAATTCTTCTTCTTCTTCTTCTTCTTCTTCTTCTTGTTTCCCTTTCATTTTCTTTCTTCAAACCAATGCGTTGGAATGATATGTTTGTCTACCCACCTTGAAGGAGCGAGATAGGTCTTATGTTGGTGACTAGTTTGGAGTCAGAGTTCTTGGAATCGTTTGACGACCAGTAGATGGGTTCTTTTCCTGGTTTTCCATATACATCGATGTTTCAAGGGAGCTAGGAAATGATCTCTGCTGTGTGAACTTGATATTCTCACGATGGGCGTTGAGTGACTGTAAAAGCAAGTTGGTAGTAGACTCTAAATCCATTTAGTACTCACTAAATAGTCATCTTTTAAGGGTTAAATAAAATCAATCTATCATTACTATCATTGAACTTCTTATGTATTCAGTACTCCACATTGGATATTTCGATTTTATAGTTATGGCTTTTTAATAATAGTATGATATGCATAAACCTTGGTACATGTTGAAGGGTATTGCTGCTGAGCTCCGTTTCCGAGACAATAACGCCGACTCAGAGAATATGTTAGGGTTATGTTATCGGTTACCCAGCACGTAGCCGCTTTAGTTATATCCCTTAAATCCTACAAACATCATCGATAAAACAGATTGCCCAGCGAATGAAAGCACGTGGCATCGGCCTGGGGAGGAGGTGGGTATAAATTCGAATTACAACTGCACCCCAAGGCGTTAATATGCTGGAATGAACGATGGATGTTAACTTTGTGCAAAGAAATCCCCTCCCCCCCTTTCCACTTGACTATTCATCCCTTATTAAACCATTCACTACACACGTGCACAATCACGTGTTCCCATCAACCCACCGATAATTATAGATATCTCTAGCGTGTAAGCCATAAAACGTTTATTGGAATACCACTAATTTTTATAAAAGCTCTGGAGAAAGTGTTGAGAAATTTTCAGTAATAGTAATTTTATTTTTCGCCTAAGGCGCTGTCATATGCGGTGCATTTTTGTCTCCATCCGTGTCTCGAAATGGCGTTGAGGTGAGGTGTTACAAATTGCAACGCCGAAAAACGTCATTTCAAAATTTCTAAACATAAGTGTTGCTAAAATAAAGTCAGTCTTTCATGAAAGAAAGCAGCTGTTTTTCATTCTCTCATATAAATACAAAGTGCCAAGAAGAAGTTACATTTACTCACCAACGGTCAAAAAAATCACGTCATTAAAAAAAGCACAAGAAAACTAAATACTATAAAACCATGTCCCACTGACAAATTATGTGGAAGAAAGGCAATTCCAAAAACATTAGTCCTTGATATGTTCTGCTTTAATTTTTTCACTGATTTATGTTTTTATGTTGTTTTAAGAGTATTTTAAGAGTGGTAAGTTATATATTCAGAGATTTCAACTAAAGAAAAAAAGAGATGCAAGATTTAAAGCTGTGGAAGATTTTCACACACAAATATACTTAATGAAATTCCTTCGATTCACACCAACAAGTTAAACATGTTTAAAGTGGTTTAACGGTTGTCCGTCAATGATAACCGTCACGAAATTAGGTATCTAGAGTTGTGCATCATTGTGCATCATCAAGTCACAGACGCGCTAGGAAGGTGGTTTGAAATTTTTCTCCTCAAGATGACAAAATGCAAGAACCTAAACCAGGCATAATTAAACTAGTTTAGTTGGTGTGAAATGGGGCATTAGACACTTTGCACGGTTGCTTATGGCTTTTGCAACGAAATTAAAAAGACTAAAGCCCCAGTTAAACTGGAACAAGAACTTGTGGCCAGTCCTTTTTTCCTTTGATAATTCTCTCCATTCATTTTCTTATCAAAAATAGCCTCATCTTTGACGTAAATTATCCTTGCCAGCTTGCCAGATTTTGTTGCAGTAACAAGTATATAACTATAACTATAAATTATTGTTATATTATTGATGAATTTCTATTTATTTATAACATTTATAAATTCATATCAGTGTCTAAAATAGCCAATATTTATAGTTTATATTTGCTTGAGGCCAAGCTATCAGTGTTAAATTTAGACCTTTCGTGCAGTAAGCGACCACGCACGACTTGCAAGAGCATATAACTTAAAGGTGCAAAACATTTCTAGCAAAAAATTGCATTCGTCATATAAAAGCCAAACAAAATAAACAATATATTTTTGTTTAAGTTACGATACCAACTCATAATAAGAAATTAAACAAAACTTAAAACCTCAATTTATAGATATCAGTTTGATAGTTTTACCTGCCATATTCCGCTACATTTTAACTTTGTTTCGTTGCTGAATGAAGCGTTGTATGCTAATTGGCCAAACTTCCATTTCATTGTTTTTAGTGCGTTTTCATTGCCTAAAGACAAAGTTGGATTAATGAGCCTTTCTAAAGTCGAAGTCATCTCAGTTTCCTTTGCTTCTTTTTGAGAGTTATTCTTCGAACAAGGACTAGCTGACTATATTCTTCATAGTCGAAAACTAGAGAAAAGATGACAATAATATTCTCTGCCTAGAGAATAAATCCTTTTTTGAAGTCATTTTTATTTACTCTCCTTGATGGATCAAAGTTTCCATCCGCAGCCAAAATTACGTTCCAAATAAGGACAATGAAATATACTTAAAGTAAGGTTTCGTTTCGCCTAAGCTTTCGTCATGGCGACGTTTTACTCAATAGAAAACATTTCTTATTCTAAAACTCCGCTCTTATGTTGCAATTAATTCATGAAGTCATCACCTAGCATGTTTATGGCTTGTGTTTATTGTTACTTTTTGTTTGCTTTTGTTTGCTTTTTCATGTTTCTTCTTCTGTGATTGACATATTGTACTTATTTGTTCGTTTATAGCTTCATTCATCTTTTGCTTTATACTTTCATTTATAATATTAAACAAACATCGCATCTTAATTGATAACAAAACACCTGCCTGCTTCATTAATTTTGTCACGAATACTGATTATTAATTGATGCAGACACTATATAGAAATTGTCTACCAAGTCATCATTAGACCAGTCGTTGCTCGACTTCAGTGCGTCATATACTGCAGTGCAGTTTATCAACACAAAGTGAATCACCTGCTGAAGAGGGAAAAGTTGTCCTAAGGGTCTGCATCGTTGAGTGCTATCTTAACGTGAGTTTTTATTTATATTTTTAGTGAAAAATTGTGAAAAAATGTGTTTGTCAATTTTCCATGAGCATCCACGTTGACAATCAAGCCTGTGGACATTACAGTTAAAAAAGAAAACTTTTTCTCTTAATATAGATAGTTTTGCTGAGGCTGATTGTGAAACAGTGAAGCGATTACAAATTCACTGTAAGCGATATCCATGAAGTATTTTATCAGTCTAGACTGTTATGTGCAGTTCACACTCTCGACTCGCTGCTCAAAAGAAAAATGAAAAAAGTGATGATTTTCTGATACCATGCGATTATCATTAACTAAGCGATGGCTTGAGTTCGCAGTTTGTGTCTTTCACTGAAATTCGATTTCATAAAAAGTACTCCCTACAGAGCTTGAAATTTGTCTTCTAGTAGTTTCTAATGTAAAAATAGAAAACATTTGTAGCGGGGTGTAGGAGAAAGATGCAGTGAAATGTTAAGTAGTGTTCTCGCCCTTGCAATATATCTCTATGATATTTTTTCATGATTTCATGGTTTCTCATGATGATATCTTAGTTACATCCTTCAGTGACAATCAATCAGAGGAGAAAGATGACGGTTGTAAACATTATTTTACTATATTTTTAACTGTCACGATAAGCGGATCCACTGATGGTCTTTCGACTCGAAGATTAGCCTTAACCTATATTTGCAATAATCTGCTTGCTTCAAATATACTGGTCTTTTCTATTTTATTTTTCATGATTTTTTTTAGTTTTCAAAAAACTGATGCATATGTAAAAAAATGCTAAACGTTTGAGATAACCTTGAGCTCCGTATAACTGCATGTGTTTTCTCAGGAATTTCACCCAAGACTAGTTATTTGAGTTAATCATGTAGCATGCAAATTTGTACTTTCACATTTTCTTTAAAAACTGTCATGTCTTTAGACAGATAAAGATACCGATTGGCGTATTCACTGATTTTATTATCACACTATAATAAATTGCACTGTTTGAAGAGGTAAAGCAACTTTCCTATTCTATATAGAATTGTTGTCACGAACAACTTTTTGAGAGGGACGTCTGTACGTAAAGCGATATGAGAAGTTGTAATTCTCGATTCTCGCAGTCGAAAATATTAAAATAACGTTATAAAAACTTTAATACTTTCAACTTTTTACTTACTCGGTTTTTCGTGAGCAATGCTATACAAATGCTTCTTAATTAAGAGAAACATATAATTAACTGTAAGTGTACAAAATATGTGCATGTGTTTTGATAATTTTTTACCGCCTAAAGGCGTTACTAACATACTGATTACAATAAACAGTAAGAGCTGACTGGGAGTCCCAGAAAGCTTCCGTGATACATGAATATGTTTCGGTGTTTTTACAGCTGTTGATAGCTTGTGCGGTATTACATCAAACAGTACATACGATTAATAAAGATAAACCTCAGATCTTCCTCAAATCTATCGGCCCAGTCATTTTTCGGGAAAAATTTTGTTCTCACTCTTCAGACCATATTGATTACGTACATTTCGAGAAAAATCGCCGCAAATCATTGAAAATACCACCTTTTACGACATCTTATAGCTCACTAACCAATACGGTGAACCCTCTTTTTCCTCAGTTTTTGATTTGCCTAACAATTATCTTTAAATGACAAGATTTTAAATAAAGGTTTTCGAAGTGGTTTAAAAATAACCAAACCCTATTTTTATTGTTTCAATGCAAAAATTCTGGAAATAAGAAGACAAATCATCGGATTTAAGTTATATCGAGTATTTATATGTGCATCAAATTAACGTCGAACAATAGCTGTGTTGAGATAAAGCTTCTTAAAATTCCGTCATGGTCAACGATTTACCGGATAGCATAGTGGTAAGTGAATGGACCGTAAGATGCTAAGGGTTGAGGGTTCGAAGCTCGGTAGGGTCGATTCGAAAGATATCATTTACGATTTTTTAAAGGTTAGAATAGTCAATTCCTTAAATTTTAAGACTTTCTGACTTCTAGTGTGTGTGTGTCTAAAATCTCACTGAAATGTGCATTGAAGGTAAAAACTCTCAAATGTGTGTATTAATGACTAAAGAACCCCTAATGCAGGTCTTGAATTCAAAAGCTAGAAGCGAGTTAATATTATTTAAATAAAGTCGTGTGACGACCAATATCTGGAATAAATTTTCTCCAAATGTGGACATTATAATCACGATTTCGGCAGAGAAATATTGATCAATTTAACTGACAAACAGCTAATTTTCTATTAACTACAAAGTTGTTTTTTATTCAGAATGCGTGAGATACGATTATCTTAACTGAAAAATGTTGTTTTCACAAAACTAAATTGTTATGCCATCGAGCACGCTTAAAAAATGTGCTAATCTATTTTTATAAAAATGTATAAAAATATCAGAGTAGTATATCCCTGCTGAATTTAGAATTGATATGTGTACGTGTACTTTGTACGTGACACCCGGAAAACCAATTGTGTGCTGATGTATTGGATCACATTGACACGACGACATTAACTTAGACATAAGCATTATTTAATTGGTTCACATGCGCATAATAAAGGACAATTTTTGTTTCTTACTCCCAGCTAGTGTCTATTTAGTCGTGTTAACTAAAGGAAGTCGTATGCTCAATTCAGGCTACGTCTATACACATAAAACGAATATAACGGTTCAGGTCCATTTGCACTTAAAACACGTTTTTAATTCTCTTGTCTAAGGTGCCAAAACAGAGGAAAAAAGACGCGTTGAAAAAAGTATTCGATCGAATTAGTGTGGATTAGAAATGATTTTTGTGTGTATGTTGTGGTTTATGTTTTCACTGGTTTAAATTCTTAAGACCACTTCACTTTCATAATATCAAGTTTATCCTTTAAAACTAAACCTCAACTGGGCCGTAAACTCAGTAAAATTTAAAGCATGCAGTGTGAAAACTTGATCCATACCTGTAACAAGTATTATATAATATAGCTCAATTATAACACACGTTCTGATTGGCTGAGAGACCACCAAAATCTATGCTCTATGTCACCGGTAAAGACATGGTTTTCTGACGAATGAGTATATCAGCAAATTTTACTTTAGTAAAGGAAAAGCAAAACTTAAAATTAAACTACAAAAGACTTTCCATCTTTCCAGTCTAGTCTAAATTTACAAACTGAGCTTCATGGTCGGACAATAGCAATATAAAATGTGTAAATATTCAAAGAAAATGACTCGAATGAGAAGCACTTTCAAACAACCGAGTCTATAAAATTCAGCGGTCAAATTGTAGTTTGTTATAGCCTGAGTTACAGGAAAAACCTGAAGGAACTAGGATTCATGCACAACTTGTTCATCCTTCGTATAAACTACGCCAGTGTAGAGATGTTTTAACACAAGCTATCGGTCAACAGCCAACAGATAATTCAAGTTAAGAGCTTCTCGTTCACCAGCAAAATCCTTATCCTGTAAGCTTCTTTCAAACTTCAGCTTTTTCCAACCGAAAACACGGCTTTCAATTTACCATAGCGAATGCTGCTTGATTCGTCGAAAGCAAGTAAACATTTCCAAATCTTGAAGAACTGTAAGTTATATTTGGTCTTTTTGTCTATTTCCGAGTCATTGTTTCATTATAAAAACAGAAAACTCTCTTTTCAACATATTTTTTGCTGAATTCTTTCGATGAAAGTTGTCAAACTGTTTTGTCAAAAACGCCGCTTTGAGTCGCACTGATTAGTCAATAGTACGACAAATGTGATTGGTTTACATTTGCGCAAGTTTAGAGAATTTTAGTTTTGATCAGAAAATAACACAATTTGATCGTTCTTAAAATACCTCTTGCTATATCATAAAAGCAATAGAAGATAGTTTTCTATGACTCTACTCTACGGCTCGTGATTTTCAAACTTTTCTCGTGTTTCTCCCAACATCACGCGTGCTCTATTTCACCGGTAGAGTCATAGAAATCTATCTTCTATTGCTTAATTAGTGACTCTTGAACAGCCAGTTCACTGCAGGCATGTCATTGTTTCAAAGTATTTTATGTTTACGATAGATATATTATTAGCGAGTAGTACAGCTTTGCTCAATGTAGTATTGATTCTATGAATATATTTGTGTGTAACTTACACGGATATATGTACACACGGACACCAAATGGACGACGAAGAAAAGTGTTCCTCTTATAGGGGGCTCATTTATAAGGAAATATACAGTGACCAAAGCTTTCTGAACAAATACTAGGCCTGTCTACTTTATAGGGAGGTGTTTGTATTGGTGTTAGTGACGAGACGTTCTACTGGAGTATATATATACCTGTTTCTAAACATGTTGTCGTGCGAAAGGCGTCTAACTTATGTGACTCACCGGAAAAGGAGTATGGGTAGAAATGAGTAAAAGCTGTAAAACTACAACAATATCAACACGACTATCTTTGGCTTGCTTTCATCGAGCTTACTAGGAACCAAAGACCATCATTCTTTGATTAATCAAAATCAAAGCAGCAAAGCGAAGTAAGTTTTTTCACATCTACTGCCTCCCTTCCAGGTGAACGGTGAGCACGGCGCGCAAAGCATTATTGGACAAAATGACCGGCCCTGGTTCCCAGGTCCCTTGATGAACAAGCAAACTTTCAGAAAAATTATTTCTGAAAGCTTTTAATCAAATAATTTAGCAAAAGAGTTTGAAAGAAGTCTCCTTTGAATTTTTGACTGTTCCTGTCGCTTTGCTATCGTTTTATCAGCGATCAAAACTGTGTCACGCAATACCGTCACGATATGTTGAAGGAGCTAAGAACTTATCATTCTGCGAAAATATTCCACTCCTAAAGTTAATGAGCGAATATATGTTTATGCATTTAAGAAAGATTTAGTCTAAAATAAGCAAATAAGCTGTTGGTATCGTCATTTTAACGCTCAAATGTTTTGGCTGCTATCTTTCTTATTAAAATGTAAGCACATTTCATCGCTATTATCTTTGTTGACCGAGACGAGCGTGTTGATAGTGCGAGTCTCCCAAAGGAAATCGGTTTACAGAATATCGTGCTTTACAGCACTGTAAATAAGGGTTATGAGTTTTTTCAACATGGAAGTATACTTGAGGGTTTTGGCGAGTCTACACCTGCATGAATTTGCTAATAAACGTTTATATTTGCCAACTGAACGGAATAATTCAAGTACAGTACACATTGCCGCATCAAAAATTTATTATAGAAACTTACAAACATTTGTACAGCAATTACTTACACGTTGGACTCAGGAAGAAGACTAAATTTACAGTTGTTCACCACATATCTTGATGAAAAACAATTTACTATAAACTCCAGTTGCAAAATGGCGGATTGACATACTCGTCGACCGTGAAGTAAGTAGCCTGGGGACGTGGGCCGGTCGCAAAAATGCTGAACGCGCTCTGATTGGTTGAAATTAAAAGCTCCGTTCACCTGGTTATGGTCAAATCACTTCAGTATAAAGTCGGTCGTGCGACAATTATTTTTGAATAGGTATGCTCATGCTCAACTTAGAATGGAGTTTTTATGTGTGTACACAGTGTATATAGCTATTTGCACAAACATTGACCCTTTGAAACAGGGAAGACGCGACATTGGGAAACTGTTGATTGGATTTTAAAGAAGCGCGTGGACGAGGACGTTTAGAACAGCGACTAAGACACATCTCAGCATTCCAGACGTGATAATGCATTTCGTTGGAATGCATTTCTGGGAAATGATAGTAGATCAAAGTGATAGGATAACGGCGACACCTACGATCAACCCTTTGTTTGATTTAATCTGTTTTGGTTTTACGGACAATTTTGATTAATAAGTACATAGAATAAAATTTCTACCTATTTTGTCTTTTTGTACATTTGTTATGATAATGATTTAGCACTGAAATGAATGAATCTGGTAAAATTGTACAGATGGTTCATTAGGGTCTATTTTCCCCAATACTTGTTTGTGAAAACAATGAATTCGCAATGAAATGAGAGGAACAGACATTCGTTTGAGTATCATGCTTTTAGCTTGGAAATAGGAAATACTATAATTAACAAAAATAAAGAGCTCTTTTGCTTCATGAAAAAGACGTTTAGGGACTATATGTCATTATATAAAACCGCGAGCTTTTCCCACATTTATATCCCACAGATATAACAACGTAACGGCGAGAACAAAACAAACTATATAAACATCTGAGAAGATCTTGAGATAATCTTCTAATCTTCTACGCACTAGCTGTTTGGTTGTTTACGCCCTAGGCAATTCAGCTAATTCAAGAATATAAAACTTAGCCAGTTTGAGGAAGTGGTTATAAAAAACAATATTTGACGTGTACAGGTGCTTCGAAAGGTGGGTTTGACACAAAGACTGAAGATTTCTAATATATTTTTTAATGTTTTTTTTTATTATAGAATAGAAAAAGAACAAGAGAACAGCATCAAAACATCATTTCATCCACTAAACGAAAATGAACAACACAAGCGACAGTCAAGGATTTCCAGTCGATTCCACAGAAGTCAAAGTTTTAAAAGCTGTTGCCATTGGCTTCGTTGCTTTCTTCGCCATATTTGGAAACATCCTTGTCATTTCTGCAGTTTGGCTTGTCCCAAGGATGAAGACCGTCACCAATTACCTAATCATCAACATGGCCGTATCAGATATTTTGTATACTGTTACCGCTGTACCGCTGTTATACGTCGAAATATTCCAATTATACAAATTGATCCTCAGTAACTACGGGACAGCTGTGTGGCTTTGTAAAATCCCAAACTTTAGCCAGTACTGTCTGATAACAGCATCCGTGTTGACATTAGCCAGTATTGCTGCTGATCGATTCTTTGCTATTGTTCTTCCGTTGAAAAAGGTGTTCACCAAAAAAGTATTTTACGTGGTTGTGCCATCGATTTGGATCATCGCCGCAGGAGTAGGAGCACCTGCATTCATAGCATTCCAAGCTGTTTACGTGGAAAAGTATGAGTCCTTTGATTGTCAAGAAGTTTGGGATGTAGCAGCAACCTTTGTATATTCAATTATACTCTTCTCAGTCGCCTACTGCATTCCCTCTCTCTTTATTGCCATCGTGTACACCATCATTTGCCGAAGACTATGGAAGAGAAAAATCTTACGAAATCGCCACAGAAAGCAATACCAAAAAGCCCTCGAGTCTCGTAAGAAAGTTGTCAAGATGTTGATAACAGTAATGGTTGCATTTACCGTGTGTTGGTTGCCATTGCAGATTGCCACGTTCCTTTGGCATGCGGGCTATAATATTTCCTACGAGACTGATTTTATCTGCAAGTTCTTGATGAGGCTTCATGCGTGTACAAGTCCATTCATATACGCAATCTTCAGTGAAAACTATCGTCGCGGCATTAAACGAGCCCTGATGTGCTGCTTCTACAAGCCTACATACATGGCAAGAGGTTTGACCAAACAGACACTGCGCATGTCTGTTTCTACTCATGGAAGTTCTCATCCACATAAATGCACGTCACCTGTTCAAACAACCGATGACACGAAGCCGTCAGTCTGTCTTCTCAGAGCTGAAGAGGATAAGGACGTAGAATCTGTGTCTGTGTAGATGTCCATTGAACAAACCTTCACTTGCGTATGGCAGTAAATAACATATGCCCGTCTGGATGATGAATCTATCAGGCCCGGTTTGTGAAGGGCCGATTAACTAAATTCAGAACTAGTGGCTAATTTAGGGTAAGCTTTTGGTAATCAACCATTGCAAATCGTGGATTAAAAAGCCGTTTTTTGAAATTTCAATAGATGAACTAATGCCGGTACATTTATAGTACAACTAATAGCATATTGTTAAAGAAGTTAAACCAGTAGAACAAAAGGAAAAGTAAACTGGCAGCTAGTTTTGTTTGTTATCATTCGCAGTTTAATCGGAAATTGACTTTTTTATCCACTTGATCATGAACGCCTATTTTAATCCACGTTTAATGCTAATCATGCTTTCAGGGACTAAAACTAACCACGTGAAATCTAGAGTGGAACGATGTCTCTAATACTAACACCGAAAGGCCAGAGAAAAGTGTCCGTATTATAGAAGTGTTCTTATTATAGAGGTCGGCTTACCACGTTATTTTAAGATTCTTATATCAAATACAGTATTTAGTATTCGTTTTATGATCAAAAAGGCATAAAATCATGTTGGCAGACTTACTTAATGTCTGACGAGCCCAGCACTATGTAAGTTTTGCATTATTGCTTTCTTGTATTACTCACAATCAGGACAACATTTCAACTTACAAGATTTTAGTAAAGTATAGACACTGCCCGTATAAAGAGGTGAAATTTCTATTTTGCTATCTGGGGCTGAGATGATTAGATGTCTGTTGTCTGTAATAGAGAGAGTCCGTAATAAAAAATCCGAGGGATTTTTAACAAAGAATATATGGAAAGTTTGCCGGGACCTAAAGATCTGTCCATAATACGGTATTATAGAGGTGTCCGTACAAAAAGGTTCACTGGAACCGGATCAGTGCGTGTATACAGCCTATTGAAACCTATTAAGAAATGCATGCTGTATATATATTAAACTGATAATTAATTTAGTATTAATCATCATCAATGCATAGGGCTGACAATAGTTTCTATACTGACTGTCTCCCTTCATTTATGTAAATAATATTTGCATTTGTGTAATTCACGGGCAACCTCTCTAATACGGGCAATAAAGCAAATGCGTACGTGTTAGAAAGGTTTCTTTATTGTAGACGTCATAAATGTGATAGACTTGCTACAAGTCTCGCTCGTTAATTTTTTCTGTTGCTTGGGCTCCCTGTGGTGTATTTTGGATTTCAAATCGGGCACTTCCGGTTAGGAGAGAAAAACGTGCGAGACTTGTAAAACTCGGCAGCGAGCAAGCAGATGACGTAATGCAGTCAGGGGGACCATGGCTTTGCTGAATAGACAAGTTTTTTGAAAGTAAGAACGTTAGAAACAACCACTTTGAAAGCGTTAAAAATGTTCTAACCTGGAATCATTCAGGCAAATCAAGAGGAACAATTGAGCCATACTCAAGTCTTTGTCAGAACCAAAAAATAACACACACAACACTGCTCTTATGTAGCTTATATCTTCGGTTTTATTATCGTGTCCGTGCCTTCATACAGTGAGTCAATGAAATCTTTATTTGCTGAATAATACAACTGTCAGTTCACCAATAATAAGGTTGGTTATTCAACCAATGATATCCACTTTGGGATTACGAGAAGAAAATTTAAATATTTAAAAATAACTGACAACATGATCTAACCGATCGATTGAGACAGTGAAAATTCCTTTGAAAGATTGCTTCACCCAGAAAACCAGGGCCCGGTTGTTCGAAAGATGATTAGCGCTAATCCGAGGTTAACTCTAAAGAAAACATTAATCCTGGGTTAACGCTAATCCACTTTCGAACAACCGGGCCCCGCAGGGTAGTATTAACATAAAGAATTGTGAAATATATGCAGTTTATTAGTTGACTTAAATCAGCTTGCCGTTGTTGTTGTTGTCAGAGCCATTTAGAAGTTTTCCGTGGCTGTTGTTTTTGGAATTAGCCATGCAGCCTTCATATGGTTTTATCTTGATATTTCTTGAATGATTCCAGATTAAAACATATCTGTTTTTAATTTCCTCCGATTGAGACTCGTTAATTTTGTATCGTCATTCTCAAAAACGTGCGAATTAACCATACTCAGCAATGCCACGGTCCCCCAGACTGCATTACGTCACCGGACAAGATCTTGTCCGGTCTTTACAAGTCTCGCTCGTTTTTCTCTCAAATTACGACACAGGAAGCCCAAGGAATGGAAAATGACGAAGCCCAAAACAACGGAAAAAATTAACGAGCGAGACTTGGAGCAAGTCTATAGATGTGACGTCTTTGCAAAACTAGCTGACTGTAGACAAACATGTTCACTTTCACAGTTGTTCATAAACAGTGTTTTTGATATTTCAAAAACTCGTCAGTGCTGCATGTTTCATGGCAAGGGTTCCAAACACCTCGAAAATTGTATGGATTTATTTTATAGTCCAGATAAAACAAAAAGCACGATGCTTTGAAACAATTCACTGCACTGTTTACGTAATTATATACTTAATGTAAAAGAAATCAATATAAAGGCTCCAAAATTTCCAAACTGACCAACGAATCATCTCGTAGCGCAATTTAAGTAATAGATAATTAAGTATTCAGTGCATAGGACTTGGTGCTCGGAAAAGGCCCTTTCCGACAAACGGTCACATTACACAAAACGCGCCACTCTGGATTCTATAGGCCAAAGAAAATGGACAGAACAAAACGACCTCAACCATTCACTGAAGCTTTACATTTCTCCAAATTTCCAGGGCGAATTTTCCATCCAGTATGGCGAAATTTTTACCATGTGACTAGTCCTTCTTACTCCACACTAATGCCCTTTAATTTGAAAATACATCGGCTTGTTTTATTGCGTTCTCTCCCTCACTAGAGACCATTCTTCACTCATGGCTGAAGGCACTTGCAGTGAGCTAAGGGTTTATCAGCAAACAAAAAGAAAAGACTCATAACATATTCAAGAAAATACTTGCTGTGAGTACTTGCTAAGTCCCTGCGAGTGATGGGTTCTGCAATGAGTAGGGAGTGGGTCGTTTGTATGATAACGTTTTTGTCAGTGTTTCTATGGCAAAATTATTTCGGTTTGAACACGCGAAAAAAAACAGTGTTTCAAAATTATCCTAATTTAGTTAATTAGCGTATGAATTTGGATGTAGTCTAAATTTATCCAATAATCTATTGATTTTTGAACTCATCTAAAGTTTAAATTCCCTAATTAAGTCACTTAAAGCTAGCAATTCAAGGTACTGGCAGAGAATGAACTCAAGCAAGTAGAAATGTCTGTATTATACTCGTTATTGTAGTTAGTGGTGCTTAAACTAAATAAAGCCGCTTGTATTTGGATATGAAAACATGGTGTTTTCAATTGGTTCTATAATAATGATTAATGTGCAAATAATTTGAACACAACACTTAAGGTTTTTTTGACATGTTTAGATAGTTAAGCATACAATTAAAACACAACGTATTGGACTACATAATGCTCAATTACATATGTACATAGACATGACTGATACAAAGGGTTTTTTTTTGACTAAATAGGCCACTTACAGCTACCGCCTACCGCATACTTTACCCCTTTTCGCATTCGAAGAATAATTGTAGTCAACTGTTGTTCTAGCAACATTGAAAAGTTTACAACCCTCCATTCCCGGTACTAGTTCAAAATGTAACGTACAAAGTCGTTTCTGTTGCTAGGCTTTGTTTTTGAGGAATTACCTAGACACAGCTAATGCATGGGAAACTAACCCTCCAGTATTTCTTCTGTCACTGATAAGTAGCACACGCCGTCCACCCATTTAATCGATATTCACAGATAGAGTTTTCTGTCAGGACGTCTGACGAGGGAAAGCTATGTCATTACACACGTGGCTTTAACCACGATATTAGTTTCAAGCTCAGCTTTGTCAAATTTTTACCTAGAAACTTGACTTATGTGTATTTCATGGTCATCCATTGGTAATGACACCGGGGGTGGTCACGTGACCTCAGGGCAATGAAAATAAGTAAAATTGGCCGATGCAGGAGCCAATAACTATAGTTAACTATAACCATAACTATCCTGGCCGATGGTTTCATTTCCATTGATTATCTTTGGCTATAAACTGGTTACTTATAAGCTTCTCAGTAAGTTTCTGTCCGGAATGGATGACTTTTCCAATTGCTAACAAAATGATTCACAAACGTAACGAAGATATTAAATAATAATAATAATAATAATAATGATCATTTCTATAGCGCCTATCCAAAATCTGCTCTAGGCGCTTTACAAAAACATATACTGAACATGCATGGTAAACTGTGAGCATAGGATGGCGCCTTGGGCTGCCGCTACACAGTCCGTACCATGAAAATTAATTTTAAAATACACTACAAATTACTGCACTACAAATTACTATACTACAAAAAATATATAATAAAATATAATAAATACAATTTTTAAAACTAACTCGGCTTTGCAATAACGTAAAGCCAACATCGCCAGAAAACACGAACCAATGGGGGCGCAGCTACTAACGTGCAGTCAACCATTGCGAATCGGCTGTCACTCAAACTACATTACACTCAACGTCTAATGGCGTTTCTGATTGGTCAAAAAGGAGGAGTGGGCTTCTTCTTCTGATTCAAAAACCTTAGGGACTTGCAGCTGTGCCATTTATAAAGCAGAAATTTCATTTCGTATATCACATATATATTTGCTAATAATTTCACACTGGAATGGGTTTTTTTCGCCATTAACCATTTAACCGAGTCATTGCACGACGACTAACGCCTGACATGTCAGCACAACAAAATGGACGACGAAAAACCAAAGAAGACGAGAAATCACAATATTTCTTACAAAAACGATTTCTTGAGTCCTAATTATTGCATAAACAAACAGACTGAAACCGAAATGAAGTTGTGGCCAACATATTTGCAAATTGGAAGGAATATTAAGCTACGTCCAAGGGTTCAAACGAGATACGAGGTAGGACGATGCGGACGTAACTTCCACAAGTTTGAGACCGGAATAAATGGGGAAATTTGTACTACTTGGGTCTTTTGACCCTAAAGTGGGTACTGCATGGAAATTTTATGAAATTATGTTTCGTAAGACCGAATCATATTTTAACATTTTGGCGATGATTAATTACTTTTGTTGTAGCTTATAGTGTGCATATTGAAATTAGAAACAGTGTAGGTGTTGTAACTGCGATGTCACTATGCTATCTAAGAATAAACGTTCTAGCCCCATATATTTTCTGTTAATTTGAGAACATGTCTCGTTACAGATGCGCATTTCCGCTCGTATTTTCTGGCGATGACCATTCTGGACTGATTCCCGTTGAACTTGACAAACTTAATAATTTAACATTACAAGGTTTTTGAAATGTGAAAAGTTCATCAGCCCATTTTACAATTTAAATCTTTGTACTCGTCATCGGCAGGTCACATGACGACCATTTCACGTTTCGCATACTAAGGACCTCGAGTATTACCATGCATAAAATAAACACGCATTAGAATTACACGGAGATATTTCGGAAAGTGAATTTTTGTTTATCTGACAATAAGCTTGAGACAGCCAAAGTCTGCTAGGGTGCCTAGGTTCTTGTATTCTATATTGATGGGATATTACTCGAGAACGTGATACCCAACTTCATTTCTCATAAAAAAAGTATATGATTTCTGGTTGTGTCCGTTAACTAACTCACATAACTACTTTGGGACCCCTACTTTGGGTCACAGACGACAAAAATATCATCCTTTTTTTACCTTTATGCGCCCTTATCTTTGGTTAATTGCTACGTGCTCGACTGAGAAAAGTTCGTGGTGGAAAAACTGATCATTCTTCGGGATCAAATCCGACCATTATGAGATAAATGGCAAGAAAAAAGATTGTCACTTTTTAGAATCAGTTAATTCCAAGCACATTTCTTCCAATTTCATCTCTCAAACAGCAGAATATTTTGTTGGAAGGTAACTAGTAGCCTCGCCCACATTGGTTGATTGACGGAAGCGTACAGGATCGTCAAACTCACACTGCCAATTGTTGTACGTAGTGTCGGGCGCATTGCGATAAAATTGATAGTGATTAGATAGTGTTAAGATAAATAGATAGATTAGATAGTGTTAAGATAGATAGATAAATAGATTAGATAGTGTTAAGAGCGTTGCAAAAAAGGAGTTTTAGAAGAACTATGGACATTTACCACTCAACACTAAGGAATACATTTTTGATTAGAGAGAAATCATTGAAAACGTTGTTTACGATTCTTCTGTCTAAACAGAAGTGTCTCTGGTAACATGCTCATTGTTCGTCATTATGCAAGAGATCTTTGGTGATCTTTGAAGATGGGTTTTCTTCTATTTTGCTATTTTTGCTCATAAGTCTTGCCTTTTCTGAAGGAATTCTGCAGCAGTAGCATCTCAAGGCAAGTTTGAAACCATCTCGGAAATTTTCACTGAAGAAGACATAAACGCACGGATTCAAAGCGGGATGTGCACGCATGACAAAGAAGCAGGTGAAGGTCACCCAGTCATGAATCTCATACACATCATCATTGAAATATCCCCATAGACTGACAACTTGTACAGGAAGCCAGCAGATGACAAACAATATTAAGACCGTCACTAGCATTTTAACTACTTTCTTCCTTGATTCTAGGATCTTTTTGCCGCTATGGTTCAGTCGACCTTCTCCGATTAACTTTCGATTCCAAAGTTTATTGCAGATAATTGTATACACAACTGCCATGGCAACGAATGGAATGCAGTAAACCACGGTGAAAAGAACGATGGTATACAGTTTGGATGCTGTATAGGTGTCGAATGCTGGTTCCCACTGCTCCCCACAATATATAAACCCGTCATAGTCTATGACACGGTAGGAGTAAAGAACTGGGGCGGCGACGCCTGCAGATACCAACCAAATCACAGTCAACGCCAGATAAAAGGCTCTTTTTGTGAGACTGTGCTTTAGAGGTTTCATGATAGCAAAATAGCGATCTCCTGCTATGACAGCTAAGGTTAATACTGAGGCTGCTTGAAGGAAATAATGACAGAAATTAACAGTTTTACAGCAAAACTTGTAGAAGAAAGATTTGGAAGACCAGTCATATTTTGCTATTTCCAAGAACATTATTGGCATAGAAGTTATAGTGTACAGGATGTCAACCACCGCCATATTCACGATAAGATAGTTGGTAATTGTGCGCATGCGCTGAGTCTGAAGCACTGCTACAATAACCAGCATATTGCCTATTATTGCCATGACGGTTACCGTAGCACAGGCCAATTCTTTAACTACCATCACTGATAGGCTTTCTTGCTGTATTTCTCCCAAGTCGCTACCATTAAGCTTGGAACCATTCATGGTGCTCTCTCAGACCTTCAGAGCTTGATATGTGTTGGTTGTATATTACCTACAAGAGTGCAAACTATAGTATTAAAGTGATTAGACATAAAAAATGTGCGTGTATGGACGAGACGTATTCTGATACACATCAATAGGCGCTTTAAAGGCGCTACTGCTTGGAGTGTTAAAATGATCTAAAAAGGCATTAGACTCGTAATTTCCGATCATAATTGTTTAGCGGATTGTGGACTTTCTCCTCAGATATATGTAAAGTAGATTATGTCACGTGACTATCTGTTCACGTGTTGGGTTTTTACTGAGAAGTTAAATTTAGATTTGTGCTGTGGTGTTACATTTGTCTACTCGACATACTATTGTATTTCAACACTATTGGATTGTAAACAAAGTTGTTTGGAACTCTTTGAAGTTGTATTTTTGACAATGTTGAAAGCGGCGAGCGCCAAGCTTGGTGTTACGGGAAGGTAACAAGCGGAGGGGGACATGGGGGATTGCCAAAATCCGCAAGTCCGCAAGAAAAATCGTTTTAAACCGCAAATCCGCTTGGGGAAAAGATTAAAATCCGCATGTGTAATTTTGGCCGATAAACGCACTTCAAAACTACTATAATACTTAAAAGAACGTTACAACAAATGCTTATTTATACATTTGCATGCATGCGATGCTTTGATTTAAAGTTTGTTCTGCAATGGAATATTGTTAAAGAAAGCGATTTCTCTGACGAAAAGTACGTTACACATGTCCGTAAGTAGCATGGCCATATAAATTATACTTTTCATTGGATCACTTCTTCAAATCCGCAATTCTGACCATTGTGGATGAATCCGCAAATCCGCTCTTAATATCCGAGAATCCGCACGTAAAAGAAGGCTCAATCCGCTGATCCGTAAACCCCCACGTCCCCCTCCAAGCGTTGTTTTAAAATTGTTTTCTCTCTAGAGCTCCTTTTTTAATTGCAACATTTGCTGCGCAAATTAATTGTTATTTACTTTTATTATAAAATAATAATAAAATAACTACCAAGAGTGAATGAGCTCGATAAAAATATTAGCCAATTTGAAGTAAATTTTTCATCTGAAATGCGGAAGTGACATTTGATTGGACGAACGATTTTAAACATCGTTCGCGGTTCTGATTGGATGAAAGACTTTTCTTACTAATGAGAAACATCGTTAGTGTCTCTGATTGGCTGGTATACCAATAAATGAACGAAAAATTTACTAAGTAAATGTCGATATGTATATAATAAAGAGGATAATGTTTTCCCACCAATTCCCATGCGACCACCTACACTGTAGAATGCACTAAGTTGGACGTCTTGGGCTCCTAAAAGGTCCCCAGGACGACGCGGGTTCAAATCCCGTATTTCAGTTTTCTAATATCTCTGTAAGGATGGCATATTTACAGTCAGGTACCCTGCAAGGACTCCCCTTACTGCCGAGTTTGGTACGAATAATTCTTCGCATAGCTATCGCCTCCTTTGTCAAATATTGATGCAGAGAGGTAGAAAAAAACAAAAGCAAAAAAACAAGATTAAAATCTTTTGAGATCTGCTGATACACATGCGAGCGGTGTCATCTTGACGCCATCTTCAGCAAAATATCTTTTTGAAAAGCTAATGAAAATTTTGCATCAAAATTTGAACGGCTATATATTCAAAAGCGGAAAATTTTCAGATTCATTACGTTTGTAATCTTGTCTTAGAAAAGAAGGCGCTAGTCAATTAGAAGTTGAACATCTCTTTAAGTCCATTATCATGCCAAAGTTACGCTATGGTCATCATCATCTTTATTTATATCATCATCATCATCTTTATTTATATACCATCGGGGTAGATACATGTACTAGGTAATTATAGATTTTACAAAATATCATAGATTACAAAATATAACAGTATCATTTATAAAGATAATTATATAACAATCATTGAAAAAAAAATACATTTGCGAGCTAATTATTGAGTTAGATAAAATATGGAAAGAGAAAATAACAAAGCAGAAGTATAATCTATTCCCCGATGGCAAGGCAGTACCAAAAGTCTGGTCTTTCAATTTATGGTTTCTCTGGACCTGAACTAACTACAGTGCAAATTTTTTTTAGATAGATGTCTCAAGCGTAGATATATATTAGAACGCATCGATATAGTGAAAATATTGGAGGAAACAGATTTAAGATTATTTAAAAGAATTGAGAATTCTCCAGAACATCCATTTTTAATATTTTACCAAGCAAGATACGCACTAAATACAATCTTAGGAATTCTAATGCAAGAAAACCCATGGTTAAAACCGAGCGGTATAAAGGCGCCTTTAATAATCGCCTTGCATTTTCATATAATTTAGGGGTTTAGATAGAATAAACAATATAGTATTAGTACCTCTTTATCTCTTTTAGACTAAAGATTTTTAATTACCAATTACCAATTTTGATTTTTTATTTTAAGTTTATATTTTGTAAGTATAGCTATGTTTATTAACTATACAATAAAGACATTATTATTATTATCATTATTATTATGCAGTAAAAACGTCTATATGCAAAATCTTACTATTAGCACAATAGGGCGCAATTGCGTAACCTAGAGGCTATAATAATCTATCCTCAATAAAACTAAGTTAAAAAAAAAGAACATATGCATATACATACTAAAACTAGAATGGGGCATGAAATGATTAACTTAATCTAATAAAATATGAATAAAAAACTATTGTATAAATTTATAAGTAAATTTGCCGTTGTTATTTTATACACTAACAATATTGCCTGATTTTAATATTACATTTTGCCATGAGAATATTCAGGCGATGCACCAGTTAACCACCCTTGTCCCAGCAAGGGATGGACACTGGCCAAGCGTCGCCTCAATAATCAACTTGCTGTGTATCCTAGATAGTCCTTTATAAATAACATTAAAAAACTCATTAATAATTCATAAGGCAAACACAATAAAAATCGCCACCGTGACGAGTGTCTTTATATCTGATAAAGATTCGGCCTAATTTACATCAACTTTAACCTCGATTTTCTCCAAGATAAATGAAGATATTTTTGATTTTCTTTTAGAGAACAACTCTAATATGTGTTGGAGTTTTTTAAGCCGTATAAAGAACTCGAGATCGTGTTTTATCGGTATAAAGATCCTCGCCTACGGCTCGGATCTTTATATCCGATAAAACACTCTCTCTCGTTCTTTATACTATACTTACATTATTACATTATAAATATTATTATTATTATTATTATTATTATTATTATTATTATTATTATTATTATTATTATTATTATTATTATTATTATTATTATTATTATTATTAGTTATTATTATCATTATTATTGTAGATGAATATGTCGCGGAGGTTTTTGTGCTAATATTTACCTAGCTGTGTACTAAAGGGAACATTGGGCCTCATCCATAGATAGATAGATAGATAGATTCCTTTATTTACAGAGGGTAATCCTATCAGTGACTATATACAATAATCCCTGTTATCACTAGGAACCCTAATATAAAAAGAAACAAAAAAGATAAAAATGATATAACCAGAATAACGAGAAAAATCACATTTATTCATTGGGTTTTGTTCCAAATGTCCAACACAAAGAGCCAGTAAAGTATATCGAGAAAAAACAGTGTCTATTTACCTGATTTGAGCTAGCCTCAAAATTCTAATAAAACAACATAATCTGTATGATGATTAGCCTACCGTGGTCGCTTATGAGAGAGTCGACTATCTCCGATGCAGGCGCCATACTAGCCCACTTGCTAATTTCCGTCCTGCTCTTGCCCCTCAAATGTCTTTTCTGTTCAGCTTTGTTGTAATTTGTATTAAACGCGTCACAAATCCGCCAAATAATCATGTAATCGCCTTGTTTCTAACAAACATTACCAAAGGCATTTTGACAAACATGTCAGTTCATTGCATATTATTGGTCTTCCATAAGCTGATAAGCTGCGTTGCCTATCCAGTACCACAAATAATCAATAATTAAGCTAGGGATTTATCTATAAAAGAAGAAAAGCTTTCAACACCAAAATTCAACAATTTGCTTTAATAAGTAATTTCAAATTTGTCACAGATATGACAGCAAATGGCTGAAGTACATGTCCTCAAAGGTTTTGTTATAAACTTCAAATAAAACGTTTAAAACTGGAAAATTGTCCACTGACAATGAAGTTAAAAGCTAATTTAATTTGATTTCCGATGAACAATAAATTGTTTATGTCAAGCGTAAGGAATTGTTTGTTGAACGATGAAAATATTTGGTTCTTCTTAACTTACGTATTTATAATCTTATACATATTTACTTTTATGATCTTCGTGTTGGAAGTGGAATATTGTCATCCAAAATTAAGCGATTTGGAACATAATTGGTCCACAAACTGACATCAGAAAAAAAGAAAGTAGAAGAAAAGAAGCAACAAAAAAAAAAATAAAAAAAAATTCAAGACTACGAGGCTGTTAATTATGATTTTGAATCTTATGATAATTATCATTATTATTTCTACTAATACTATTTGTATTAGGGTATGGGTTTGGGGTGAAATATGTGAAGTTAAAATTGTCCATAATTCCTTAGAATTGTTTCCTGAGTGTAGCTATATTTCTAGATTTTATGAATAGATTTATGATAGGTAAGTTATGTGTTTGGGTTAGCTTAGAGTGAAAAGTACAAAGTATTTATGATATTTAGGGTTTTATTGTTGATATGGAATCTCCATATAGGGGTAAGTTAGAAGGAAAATGTTTTGTTTCGATCGAGCCAGTATTTCACAGAGAAATCACGCTCTCAATTTCGAAACCGACCACGCTCATTCAAGTTGATCGAGCACTGGGAGACTCATAACCTGCCGTGACGTAATTCGGGAACCAGGGTCACTTGTAATGTGTTTTGTGGGTTGTTTTGTGGCCCAGCATTTAACAACAAACTTTTGTCTTTTGGGAGGCAAACAACCACAGTGGCAAAACGAAAAAAAAAGGTTTCAAAGTATGGCATATATAGTGTAATTTTTTTTCTTGCGACCTGGCTGGTTAGAATTAGCCCCTAACAATATCTACTAGGCAATTTTGAAAGATGCAAATCAAGAATAACATCTATTAGGCTTTGAAACTTTAAAGAAGTTCAGTAGTTCAGTAGTTAACATCGTACCGTTCCCAAATTTCCATCATCGGTTGTCTAGTGCCATGCAGTCTTAAATCCTTGCTTTACGGCCAATTTGAATAGGCGCAGTTAGTTTATATTTCAGGGCGTGATTTCAATTCTCTGTGAATATTGGCTCAATTGAAACAAAAAATTTGCCTTGCAACTTATAACAGGAAAATACCCTAAAGTATCGTATACACATGCAGAAATGAGAGTCAAATTGAAATGTCAGGCTTTTCACCGATAAATCATTCACATGATAGAGAAAATAGAGGCGCGGCTCAATCATGAACTAACTTTAACCTTACTCACGGCTCCTGAAGTGAGATTTCGCCATGTCGAATCTCTTTGCCAACAAGCTTAACGAACTCGTGAACGTACATTTCATATGAAGGGACTTATATTGTACCTTGTGACTTGCATTTTCTCTAATGGAACCTCTATTCTAGTATGAGGATAAGGGTTATTATGTCTTCAGTGTAGTTCAGTTTATGCGGCAGTCGTAGCAAGAAGGATGACAATAACCCCTAGCTAGCGTGATGACCATCTCTATACCAGAATCCTTTTCGTGATTAAAACTACTCTAACTAATAAATGAATTTTTTTCTGAGTGTTGATTGGTTCTGAAAATTTTCTAGCGCAGTAGCCAAGATAATTATTATAATAATAATTATCATGATAATAATTTTCTACTGCGAAAATTGTTTACACGAAATTTTCGCGGCGAACCTCAGATTTTGCGATTTTAAAATAATCAGGAAATTAAAGTATCGCGAAAAAAGGTGTCGCAAACATAAAATGACGCAAAAATTTAGTGACTTGAATTTTGATATTTAGTAAAGAGAGTATGTATGTATTGCCAACACGTTTACAAATAATTGATTATTTTATTAAAAAATCCTAGGTGTTTTCATTTCAAAATTAAAAGCACAAACAAACACGAGCAAAGTCATCAAATAACAAATAAACGTTGAAAACAAAATTTGTATCCAAAGTGAATTATGGTCTGAAATTATTTGCTTTTCTGAAAGCAATTTGTATTTTTTATCCCTACTGACACGAGCCAAGACAATACGAATAATTTGATTTCATTCATAGAAAAGTCTTCGGTCAAATTTATGCTCGTCAAACATTAAAATATACTGGCGTATAAAATGCCTCTCAGAACTTGAAAAAAAAATCTTTAGCTTGACATATCAGTGGTTTTTCGACCTTTTGTCTATATGAGTAAATAACTTAATTTTGGACCATAAAACGATTGTCTCCGAAGCAAAGCAAGTGAATCCTCCTTGGCTCGATCAGCAGTGCAGCACAGCTTTGTTTTAAAATCGTTTTTCTATTGAGAGGTTTTTCCATTGCATCATTTGTTATGATAAATAAATTGTTATTTACTTTTATTTTGAAATAATAAATAAAACTTAACTACCAAGAGTGAATGAGCTCGATAAAAAACAGTAGCCAATTTGAAGTAAATTTTTCATCTGAAATGAAGTGACATTTGGTTGGACGAACGATTTTAAACATCGTTCGCGGTTCTGATTGGATGAAAGACTTTTCTACCAAATGAGAAACATCGTTCGTGCCTCTGATTGGCTGATATAACAAAAAGCACAATGTTTTACCACCAATTCTCCTGCGATCACCTAGACTTCGACATTATAGAATGCACTAAGGTGGACTCCTGAAGGTCCCCAGGATACGGATTCAAATCCCGTATTTCAGTTTCAGAGACCATTTCCACTCGATGAACTCTCTAATATCTCTGTAAGGATGGCATATTTACAGCCAGGTATCATGCGAAGAGAGACTTCCTTTCAGCCGGGTTTCTTCAACCAAAAAGGATCCTCGAGGGGACAGACAAAATGCGTGAACGTCGCCTTCCCCCATTAGTGCTAGAGGACACTCGCAACAATGATAAGAAAGAACTCGAGGTTTTGGCGCATGTTTGCCCATAAGATTATGAAAAAAATAAAAATAAACCAACATGATTTTTCTTGTATCGACACAGCTGCTAAAAGTGTGCCTTTATCTGAAGCTTTTTTCGTGACTTCTATTAGAACAAAAAGGCTAATTAAATGTCTAGACTTTCGGCAGCTGCAAGTATCGTTTATCTTAAAACACCGTTAGAGCAAAGTAATATTCTTTACCAATTAGGGATTTCCAACGTTAAGCTAGGTGGGAAAAGAAAGAAAGAGAGAATGAATGAATGGATGAATGAATGAAAGAGAGAGAGAGAGGGAAAGAAAGAAAGAAAAATGAAAGGCAGAGAGATAGAAGAAAGAAAGAATGATTAATGAAAAAAATGAATGAAAGAAAGAAAGAGAAAAAGTAGGAAAGAGATTAAAGAGAAAAAAAAGAGAGAATGAAAGAAAGAAAGATAGATAGAAAGAAAGAAAGAAAGAAAGAAAGAAAGAAAGAAAGAAAGAAAGAAAGAAAGAAAGAAAGAAAGAAAGAAAGAAAGAAAGAAAGAAAGAAAGAAAGAGCCCTGACAACAACACCAACCACAAACAAGCAAACATTCAAAATGAAGAAGGAGGAGGAGGAGGAGCTAGGAAGAAGAAGAGGAGGAAATTAAGATGAACAAGAACAAGAACAAGAACAAGAACAAGAACAAGAACAAGAACAAGAACAAGAACAAGAACAAGAACAAGAACAAGAACAAGAACAAGAACAAGAACAAGAACAAGAACAAGAACAAGAACAAGAACAAGAACAAGAACAAGAACAAGAACAAGAACAAGAACAAGAACAAGAACAAGAACAAGAACAAGAACAAGAACAAGAACAAGAACAAGAACAAGAAAGTTACAACAACAAAGAAGAGAACGGTAAGAAGGTGATTTGTTGCATGGGGCTTTAAAAATATCCTCCCTTTGTCAGTTAATTTGCTACGACTAATCTTCTCCTTTATTAAATGTTTAACCTCCGTCAAATGTTTGATGTAAAAAGGAAGCAAAACATGATAAAAATGCTCATCATCAGAGAAGTCACTTCTGATATGCCTAAGGCGGAAATTAAACAGAACAAATGTAAAATAAAAATATCAGATGCTCCGAGAGGGACTCATGAAGTGACTTCTCCGATGATGAGCAATATGTTCGAAATATTCCGTTATATATAGCACGATTAAAATGTTAATACACTGCAAAAACGCACGAGTAAATTTACTCAAAAACTTGCATTGAGTAATTTTAACGAATAATAAACATGGCTTGGTCTGAAGAGTATTTAGGCCTAGGGCAATGTCTAGCACGTTAGATAGTGGCCTCCCCCGGCCTTAGAAGTAAACTGTAAGAGCCGGTTATTAAAACAGTGTTTACGTCCTAGCTAGTGTTTTTAATAAATGACCTCGGCAAATAAAGTCGTAAAAAAATCGTTTAAATAACCGACCCTTGATGTTTTGGAAAAGTTATTACAAAACTCGACGAGTTGTTATTGCAATTCGCGATTGGTTGGTTACTACAAAACTCGTCGGGCTTTATTACATTATTTATTACATTTCACGACAGGTTCTACAAAACGCGACACTATTACAGACCACGTTCCATAACCAACTCGTTAATAACTTTTTCCCCCCACAGTCATTTAAGGCTGGTTCACACTAGCGTCGGATTCGGAATCGGAAGCAGAAAACAAAGGAAAAGACAAAAGAGTTAAGTCAAGCGTGTGACATAAGACATCGACATAAGCATCGCAAGAAGCATAAGACCAAGCATAAGCATAATCAAAGACAAAGGAAGGAACAAAGAAAAACACCTTTCTTTTGTATTCTAATCCCCTAAATTCTTTGTTGTTTTCTTACGATTCCGATTCTGATTCCGACGCTAGTGTGAACCAGCCTTAACTGTAAAAAAACTTTTATTTTGAACGAGCGACTACGTCGGCACATCATCATGTTTTTTGTCTCTGGTAAGCGAACACTCGAAGGTATTGTTAAAAATAATCGCTCAGTTGTTTCTAATAGCGGTGACGTCAGGCGTAAATGACAGAGATATATGAAAGACCGATAAATTGATTGCTCGTTATTACCCTGACCCATGCATCCATGGTAATCCATTCAGAATGTCTAAACACCGAGCAAGACGCGTTGTCACTGAGAGCTAATAAAGTATATTAGAGTGCATGCTTACAATATATCCGTGAAAAAGCTAGCGAACTAAATTGTACTAAATAGTGCGAAATCCTTTGTTTTCTATTGTCTAATTAGTGCAATTTCTTACAAAGTTCTTCACGGATATATTGTAAGCACTCTAACGAGAAGAACAGTTTCTGTTTGTCTGATTTGAGCTACCAAAACAATATTTTAATAAAATCACCTAACCTGTACAATATATTCCTGTAAACGATAACCTCCATTAAGCGACCACATTTTCATGTACTAAGAGTGGTCGCTTATGAAAGACTATTTCCGATGCAGCAATGCTAATCCACTCACTAGTCTCATTACTGCTCTTGCCGTTCGACTTTCTTCAGCTTAATTTGTATTACGCCACAAATACAAAGTTCCCAAATAATCACTCTAATCGACAAGCAAACATTGCCAAAGGCATCTTGACAAACTTTGTGCACTGCGTGTTATGGGTTTTCCATAAGCTGTGTTGCCTATCCAGTACCACAAATAATCAATAATTAAGCTAGAAATTTATCTATAAAACAAGAAAAGCTTTCAACACAAAAATCAAACATTTTGCTTCCATAGGTAATTGGTAATTTAAAATCTGTGACAGATATGAGAGCAAATGGCTAAAGTAAATGTCCTCGGAGCTTTTGTAAATTAAAAATCATTCACAAATCAACAAACTTCAAATAAAACGCTTAAAACTCGAATTTTTTCAACTGACAATGAACTTAAAAACAAATTTCGATTCCCGACGAGCATTAAATTGTTTGTCCTGCGTGAGGAATTATTTGTTGAACGATGAAAATATTTGGTTCTTCTTAACTTACGTATTTATAATCTTATACAAATTTAAGTTACTATTATGATCTTCCTGTTGGAAGTGGAATATTGTCATCCAAAATTAAGCGATTTGGAACATAATTGGTCCACAAACTGACATCAGGAAAAAAGAAATAGAAGAAAAGAAGCAATTAAAAAAAAATCAATAAGACTACAAGGCTTTTATGATTCTGAATCATATGATGTTCATCATACTATTTGAATTTGGGGGATGAAATATGTTAAAATTGTCCATAATTCCTTAGAATTATTTTCTGAGTATAGCTATACATTTTTAGATTTAAAGATTTATGATAGGTAAGTTATGTATTTGGGTTAGCTTAAAGGACTGGAAGGTTTTATCAATAGGGAAAACTGAAGAAAAAATAACCCCTAGCCATATGTAAAACTAATACTAACCAAAATCATATAACGATACATATCCTATATATAGCCTCTAGATTAGTCATAGAGTACTCTCACACAGGTAAGTCAAAGATTATTTTTGGGATTATTTATTTGTCTATTTCAAACCAAAGGGCCGCTTAAGGTTAATGGGTAAGATAATGGAACCATTATAAATGCCGCAGATGGATAATAAGCAGAGATAAAGATGACGGTAATAAGTGGCTTTTTTTGTAATCGGATAGTGCTAATGGCCATTCAGTCCAGGTACACACAAAGAAGCTTGTCATCAGTAAAGTTACCTTTATAACATCGAAATGGCTCACGGATCAGTAATGAGTCTTAAAAGAGTTGATAAGATATAAAAACGATAAAATGTCTTTTGTTTAAATGATCACAAAGAGATTAGACTGGAAGTCTGGCTAACATATCATTATGAGAAGTAATGATTAGTGAATGTTACTTTGGCACTCATTCTACCGAATAACTGATATGTAATAAAGGCACGAATTAATGGCACATTTTCCCTCTTTTTTGGTCTAAAACCCTGTTACTTACTTGAGAATCATGCAAATTCTCATTTGTAAATAAACACAGGGTTTAGGGTTATATACTGTAGTTTTATACTTACTACGAAATTAGTGGACAACTATATGATCTATCATTTGTTATACTGTAGTTTTATACTTACCACCAAATTAGTGGACAACTCCAACCCTATGAACCGCAAGGAACTAACACAAAGCTACAATTGCTTCTGGTTACTGCCCAAAGATAACTTTACCGCTCTTCTAATTGGGAGATGGATTCTACCAATCATATACAAAGTAAGCTGTTTAATAATGCACAAATTCTATATCTTACGTCATCTCAAGCAAATTATGGTACAACGCCGAAAGGCAGCTCATAAAACATTCATAAGTGGTACAAATGCTATTCATTTCATAGACTGAGCCATTTGGTCGGATAGCTAGAAATTAGTTACTCAGTGAAATGATTATAAACGCTTTCCAAACTAAATTGTCGACGTCCTTTTTTATTTCCAAACAATTCTCAGAAAGCCTTCAAAATGCCGAGGTAATTAAATACTTCTTTGACACAAGATCACCATGAACCGATTGAAAGATGTAAGTTTCTCATCTTCAAGTCTTAGAGAACTGAATTTTTTGTTCGAAAATGGTAAAGGACAACTTAGTTTGGACACATTCGTATACACGTTTTCAGTGGCTTGGCCAACTGACAGTATTACTAATGAACATCACATACCAAGTGTTGGTGATTTTAGTGGTTCTTTCTGGTGGTGAAATCGGTAGGCGGGAGTAGAAAGCTGACCTTTTTTCTACTCCAAAACTGTTGCTGGTGTTAATGACTATGATTTGTGCGGTATATCATATTAGAAACATCGAGATATACATCAACATAGGTAAGAGCAGTTCATTTACATTTATGCAAAAGATAAATATCATTTATTCCAACAGTATTTATTCGTACGGTTCAACAAAATAGAAATCCCCTAGGAAACATTCAAATTTAAATTGCATTGGCAAGTCCAATTCCATATTCTTCAGTTCTAAAACAATATTAATATTAGTTATATATAGCTTAAGACTTATATTTTGTCATCAATAAAAACAAATTTAATCGTAAATTCTCTTACAATATTACTGCTGTTTTTATTATTAATGACTATGAAAACTCTAGATTAACCGATAAAATGATGTTTCGTCGCGTATAACAACCTTTTAAACTAGCAATATATCTCACTTTTCTGAGAAGGGCATTCAATGAAAGAGGCAAAGGAAAAATATATAAGATTAAAATACTCAGACTACCACGCATTTTTTTCTGTCGTTCACACTAAAACGGTTTTTTTTCTTTTGTCTAAGAACATCAGTGTGCCTTATCAACGCAGCAAAAAAGCTGTTCAAATTTAACGGTCCGTGCTAGTGTGAAAGGAACCTCAATATATGTACAAACAATTTGACATTATTAGAATGTGAATCAACCAGTTCTAAGATACCATGGGGGTGTCGTCCAATCACGGTTCCTCATCTTGATCCACTCAGATTCTTTGCAGAAAATGGATTTCACTTTTAAAAATCCTCGGATTTCAGTAGTGACGCCCAATTATAATATATATATATATATATATATTTTCCTCCTCAAGCAATTTGAAGCATATAAATATAAATAATATAAATAAATAATGCTCAAGCATGCAAGGAGGAAGGATGTCTGAAATGAGCTCCCGGAAAACAGTTCAAATTTTGCTGTAAAACACTACAAGTTATCTGAAATTTTTATTTTTAATAGTTTTTAATAGTCCAGAAGAGCAAAATTATGAGTATAGTCAGCCAAGATGAAACTGAAATTACCGAGAATTCTGAAATCGGACTAAGGCGAAAGCGTGGAAGACCACGAAAATCAGTCAATGAAAATCCGTCATTGGAGGCGTTGGACGTGCAATTAGAAACAAGAAAACGTGGTCGACCCAAAGGATCAAAGAACAAGAATCCTAAGAAAAGCTGTACTACAACAGGGAACTTAAATTCATCCAAAAGTGTTTCTATAAATTCACAAGATAATAGTACAAGAAACAGAGATAATTATACAACCGTTCAGCCAGAACTTGCTCCAGATTTGCATACGAATCTTTTTCCGCATCTCCCAGTGGGACAAAACAACAACAAAGACGACGTTCCTGGTTGTCTTCCAAAATACCAGCCAGCTAAAATAACAACAAAAATACAATGGTCTCCAGAAAGAGAAATATACGCCTTCGTGATCGACGAAGCATACAACGAAATAACAACTTGGAGAAAGAACACTTTCCTTGTGCCTTATGGGCAACTCGGCCGTTCCTTTATTGATCAATTTACTGCACACATCAATGATTGGAACAATGCTTCTGAAAAGGAGCATATCGCTTTAAAGGTAGCGATCGTTCTGCTAGCAGTTGCTCTTCAGAAACCAAATGCAAAGTCGAAGACAAAAGACCATAAAGAGTGTTTGAAAAGACGGCTAGCGTTGTGGAAAGACGGACACATCGAAGAACTCGTACGGGAAGGGCGTGCAATTCAACATCGTCTCTCAAAAGGTAAAAAACCTGATGCGCCTAACAGAGCAAAGACCTTCGCCAACCTGGTGATGAGTGGACAGATCAACTCTGCTTTACGGTATCTGAGTGATAATAGCAGCGAGGGCGTGCTTCCCTTAACAGATCAAGTTATGGAACAGCTTCACGAGAAACATCCAGCACCCAGCAATGCTAAATTAGGATCACTACTATTTGGCCCAATTGAGGACATTCCACCAGTCATCTTCCAACAAATCGATGCTGAAATGATCAGAGATGCTGCATTGAGAACTAAAGGCTCTGGGGGACCGTCTGGTATAGATGCCCTTGGTTTTAGAAGAATGATTGCCTGCAAGTCTTTCAAGAAATCCAGCTCCAATTTATGCGAGGCTCTTGCCGTTTTGACAAGGCGACTCTGCGTAGAGCTCATTGATCCTCATACTATTGAACCAATTGTTGCTTCTAGACTTATCCCCCTCGACAAAGGAAGTGGCGCAGTTCGCCCCATTGGAGTTGGCGAAGTCATACGAAGGATATCTGGGAAGTGCGTGGCTAGAATGCTGAAAGGAGACGTTATCGAAGCCAGCGGATCAATGCAAGTTTGTGCAGGTCACCAATGTGGTAGTGAGGCTGCAGTACATGCTATGCACACTATCTTTGAGGCTGATGAAACTGATGCCGTTCTTCTAATTGACGCAACAAATGCCTTTAACTGTCTTAATAGAGCAGCCGCCTTGCATAATATAAGAGTTGTGTGTCCAACTATCTCCACCTATGCCTTAAATACTTATCGAGAGCCTGCCAGACTGTTCATCACCGGAGGTCAGGAGATAAAGTCAGAAGAAGGGACAACACAGGGTGACCCATTGGCAATGGTTATGTACGCTTTAAGCCTTCAACCTCTTATATCCCATCTCAACATCGAAAGCTCTGCTAAACAGGTTTGGTACGCTGATGACGCCAGTGGCGCAGGGAAGCTAGATGACATCAAGACCTGGTGGCTGTGCTTAAATGACATGGGCCCCGATCTTGGATACTATCCGAATGAGAAAAAATGTTGGCTTATTGTAAAACCTGGCAGAGAACAAGCAGCTAAAGATGTTTTTGAAGGTACAAAAATTAATATCACATCTCAAGGACAGAAACACCTTGGAGCAGTAATTGGATCGCGATCGTTTTTGGAGGAGTATCTAACTGGAAAGATGGATGATTGGGTCAGTCAGATAACAACACTTGCTGAGTTTGCATCATCACAACCCCAAGCGTGCTATATAGCGTATACCTATGGTCTTAAACACAAATGGACTTACTATCTTCGAACAATACCAGATATTGAGGAACTATTACAGCCACTAGAGTGCGCAATCACTAATGTATTGTTGCCTGTATTGATAGATCACAATTGTTCTGAGGCCGAAAGAAACCTACTAGCTCTACCTGTGAGGTTGGGAGGCCTTGGTCTTGAAAATCCATGTCAAGCCGCAGCGAAAGAGTATCTATCTTCTAAAAGTGTAACATCACCGCTAGTTCAATGCATTATTACTCAATCGTGCTCTCTTCCGGATCCTGATCAAGTACGAAAACTACAGCAGTCGTCACGCAAGGAAAAGAATGAGGTGTTAACGAGTAAAGCTGAGGTGGTCTACAGCTCTCTTCCATCGATTACACAAAGAGCAATCACACTTGCTAAAGAGAAAGGTGCTTCCAGCTGGCTCACTACAATACCAAATAAAGAGATGGGCTTTGACCTCAACAAAAGAGAGTTTAAAGATGCTTTAAAGCTCAGGTACGATTGGCCCATTAATGACTGTCCATCAACTTGTGTATGCGGCGAGGCCTTTACAGTGGACCACGCGATGATTTGTAAACGCGGAGGGTTTATCATACAACGCCACAATGAGTTAAGAGACCTAGAAGCGGAGCTTCTTGATCTGGTTTGTACAGATGTTCAAATAGAGCCAGTCTTACAAGATATAACTGGAGAAGTTCTCCCTGCCGGAACGAATTTAGCTCGGGACGCACGACTTGACGTACATGCTCGTGGACTATGGGAAAGACAGAAATCTACCTTCGTTGATGTACGCATTTGCCATCCTAACGCCAAATCATATCGTGAGATGACGCCAGATGAAATCTACAACAAGCACGAGACTGAAAAGAAGCGAGCATATGAAAAGCGTGTCCTTGAAGTGGAACAAGCCTCGTTTACTCCATTGGTTTTCACAACTACAGGTGGTATGTCAAAAGAGTGCAAAAGATTCCACTCAAGATTAGCCGAACTAATATCTATGAAAAAAGGAGAGACTTACGCGAATACTATCTCATGGATAAGAACTAAAGTATCTTTTTCAATTTTAAGATCTGCATTATTATGTCTTAGAGGATCCAGATCTCGAAAAAGAACAAAAAACGATATGATAACTGACATTGACTTTGAGGTCGACCTGGCCAACATTAAGTGATTATTTATAGATACATATATATTTATATTTTTATTTTTATATATATATATTTTTTAGGTTTTTTTTGCTGTTACCTATAAGTAGATAGTATATAGTATATATATATTAGTTTCCTTGAATAGTTGATTAGTGTTTATAAAATTAACACTATATATAATGATATTGTGCATATGTTTTTTTATAAATTATAAAGACAACGAACATCTACATTACATTTAACACTATATATTATCACAATTTTTTATATGAATTTCTTATTATATGAATATCTTATTATTAATATTTATACATATATGTTTTTTTAAATCATTGATCTGTAAATAGTCTTCCATTGTGAATTTTGTAATAAAGTTTTTAAAAAAAAAAAAAAATTTGAAGCATATTAATAATGGTGATATGGTTTTCATTCTCTCGTTGTAATATCAAGTGCTTTTTAAGGACACAATTGCGACTACAAAAATAAGTAAACAAACAATATCTCAAGTATATTCCTCGATATATTTAGTAGAAAGAATGTTTTACAACTGCCTTGATTTATATGACTTCCCAAAACAGTGGGGTTTTTTATCTTTAATATTTAATTTTTTAGCTTTTTAATTTTTTACAAAGGTCGACGGTCGCCTCTTAGAGGAATTAGTCTGCCTTAAGGACGGAGCCCTCTAATGTGAAAGTAATTATTTTCTCTAAAATCTATATAGGTGTGAAAGAACCCATTGTAGGCTGTTAGAATCCAAGAAAAAAATTGGGGGTCACCACGCATTTTAATGAGTTATACGTCATCAAATGTTGCGGAAAATGCATTTTTGACGACCCAAAGAAAAAAAATTAAAAATCCTCTATACTTCCAATAAGTTTCAAACTTTTTTTCCTAAAACACTCTAAGCATGATTCTCTGGTAGGGCAATACCATAAAACCGCGAAAACAAAGAAAATAATGGTTTTTTTTTTAATATTTACTTGGTTTTAGGATGTTCTAGTCTATGATTGCTAAATATAATATGTGATATTTTTTATTATTCTTCAATTATAAATTTATAAAAAGCTTATACAATTCTAGATTTTTCTTTGGTTTATAATTTACAAAAGGAAAAAAGAGGGGTATCCAGGCGATTTAAGAAGTTATTTACCGATAAACGCACGAAATACGATGAAATCCCCAGCCCTCCATACAGAGTATAGACAGATTTTACAAAGCATTATGGGACATTTCCAAGATGGCGGCCAATAGGCAAATCTAGTCCTTGTGATCAAAACAGTGGTTTTTAAGCGAGTTTTATTCATCAATACCGAATTCAATTCTACTACAGGAACAGTCAAATGTTTTTTCTACAAGCAAGTAAGTTTTATTTATCCAAATATCGCAAAACTGCTTTGTTTTTACGATATATGTTTTTACTACGAAGGGCCATGCGCAGAACGCAGTGCGCGCTGACACTGCGAGGGGGCACCGTCCTTAAGTCCACGCTGGTTTGTACCTCATTCAGTGTTAAACATAATCTTTTTTACGTTGCTGAATATTGCCCCAACAGTTGTATTTCTGAACATGAATTTTGTTTGATCTACATGTTTTTTTGTTTTATTTTGTTTTGATATTTAATCATCCAAGCTTCATCATCAATGAAATAAAGAATTAAAATTGCATTTACAAGAAAAACAATGAATGTACGTTATGTAAGCTAGCGCACAGATTGAAGCTCGAGAAAAAGGTTCGAATATCGGTAAACGTATGAGGAGCAAACAAACAAAAGAAACAATAGAGCAGATTTCACATGAGTATGAAAAGACTACGGCACGTACGTGACAACACGGTACCGTGAGGTGATATTTTCTTTTATTTGATTGGTTGTTTGTCATTTTCTAAACATCTGATTGGTTCAAAACGGCTGGGCTTAGGCCTTGACCGTGACGCAACTGTACCGTGTCAAAAACTGCCGTGTCCGTGATTCAGGGTTTTGATTGGATAAACAACAATTTCTCGAATTCTGATTGGTTGAAAATGTCCTAGCAAGAAGTCGTCGTGCTTGCAGTGTGCTCGTAACCCCCAAAAACTCACAATATTTGCGATCTTACTGGGATTTCAGATCGGCAGAAAATAGAAAAATATAAATGTACAAACTGACAAAAAAATCTACGACGTATATACGATGTAGTTAAATTTACACAAGCTTGTTGTAGATCGAGACTCAAAAAAACTTTTAGAAATATTTCAGGTAACTACACTCTGGAAGTTTCCAAATACCCTTGTTCATCTACTGAGAAAAGTCTAAAGACGAAAACTGATGTGCTTCGTGAAAAACAAGTCCGCATGCAACTTTGAGATAAAAGAAACCACACAGCTCACACATGGAAGCAAACATAATATTTAATTTGTAGCTACGGAACAATTATAACACTACAAAGAGTTTGATTTACCAAATAGACCAAATACAAAACATGAAATCCGTTGCCAAACTTTTTCACGATATTTTTCATCGAAATTCGCCGTTTTTCTTGACTGAAGCCTCGATTCCGGGTATTTTTAATGACGTCACTAGATCAGGTTCCGTGACCGTACCGTGTTGTGTCCGTGCCGTATTCCGTGTCGTTTAACAGTCATACGAAATCTGCTCTAGGTTTACTACAGTGTTATGTATGAATGCCTCAAAGACACTTTCCGCCCATCAGTATTTAAATACTCTTAAAAGAGTATTATGCCCAATCTCCAAAATGCGGCTATTATAAACGTATATCCTTCCGAACTGTGAATTATGCTACGATATTTGAACTTAACTATGCTTGGTACTTAATGTCAGTAAATGGAATGAACCAAATTACTATTCTACAAAAAAAATGAAAAAAAATTGAAAAATAGAGCAAAGGGGGACAGAAATAAAGGACTGAATATCTAGATGTTAAAAGGGAATATCTAGATGTTAAAGGAGAATATCTAGATGCAAATGGGAACTGATCTAGATATCAAAGAGGAATTGTTTTAGAAATTAAAGGGGAATATTTAGGTAGTAGAAAGATTTGTAAAGTTTTGTCCAATTGTTCAGTTGAGTATATTCAGTTTTTAGATGCCTGATTTTTTTGTCTGGAGGGGAATAGTGAAATCAACTGTAAACGGAAAAGACAGAAAACCTTCAGTAACACAATTACCGGCCTTGGGGGACAGTGGCACCTTCCTCTTTAGCGTATAATTGTGAAATACTAGTATTAATAGTCATAACAATTTTGGCCGATAATTGAGATGACCATTACGATTAGTAATGAAATGAATCCATAAGTCACGTATATAGTCAATTGAAAAAAACCTTGTCGGGTCAAAAACATAGAACATAGAAGCTGAGACCGAAATGGTGCATGGGATGTGAATAATTATATTTTGATTTATTCATCTACGCTTTGCCTTCGATGCAAAATGATGCAAGCATATGCAGGACCTGCGCTGGCGGACCGTTTGGCTTCGCATTTTTATCGGCAGTGTAAATGAATAATCAGAATATAATCATTCACCGATCCAGGGGAAAATTATTAGTAATTTTCCCCTGGTCGATTCCATGCACCATTTCGGTCTCAGCTTCTATGTTTTATGTTTTTTATAGACCCAACAACGTTTTTTTCAATTGACAGCTAAACAAACAAGGCGCTCTTTCACTCGTCAGTACTTTGGCCCTCCTCGTCTGAGCATGCGCTATAAAGACCTGTTTACAATATGTGACGAACGACGACAATGAACCAAAAAAAAACTACATTTTATGACTCGGCCGGCTTACCCGCCGAGTGATATACACCTTTAGTATATACCAACTCCACAACCTCGTAAGATCGAGCAATTCTATTGGCTCGCTATCTCGGAATCTGAGACCATATCAAATACTTCCCAATTAAGCTCGGGATATAGAGCTTTTCAACTCAAAATGGTCTCTTTTAACAAATAAAAATAAAATTTAAAAAAATACAAAAAACAAAACAAAACAACAACAAAAAAAAACACATCATAACAGTCTTTTAAAACTAAAGAAAGCTTCGACATTTGTCCGGTTTGAAGAGTATTTGAAGTCAGTGTATTGAGAGATGAAACAAGCTGCACATGTTATCATGTCAAGTCAAAGATTTTGAGAATTTTCTGTTAAATTTACTCGGCTTTTTCATTTCCTAAATAGCTTTTTTTAGCAACATAGATTTAGAAATAAAAGGTAACTAGAAAATCTTGATAATTTAGAGAACATTTATACGTATAAAAGACGGAATCAGCTTTTGTCCATAATAAACACAAGTTTTCCAGAATTAACTGAGGCAAACAATCATCTTGAGATGTCTCCAAAGGACCTTAAAAATCCTGAACTGAAAAGTTTGTCCAACAAACCCAACATTTTTAGGTACTGAGACTTGAAGCAAGCTTGAAAGAGCAGCTGTGTGTAGAAGTGACAGTCGAGTCTCTCGCAAAAAAGTTCATCGAATCCAGTGCTTCTGATCGATCCAATTCGCCTTTCGTTCTTAAACACTTGTTTGAAAGGATTAAAGTTGTCCTCTATTCAAGGATGTATGTAAAAGTACTAAGAAATTAAACATGCTAAAATAGGTAGACTGCAGCTACTGACAGTACGCATTTGTAGAGACCAAACGTGTTCCTTGGTTCCTTCAGTGAGAGTCTGTAGCTCGGTCTAGTTTTTTTCACGGTCAACTAGCGACGTTTAAACAGCCGTAGCTCCCGCTCCAGAGCGTCTTTTGCCAAGATCTTTTCACACTTGTCTAGATATAGAATGAAGTTTTTAAAAAAGTATATATTATTGAAATCCGTTTTATTTTAGTGAAGAAATCATTATGTCGTCTTCTTTACTTAAAGCTCATTTTCGAGAAAAATCGGTCTAAACTTTTAGAGCCACATATCCTACGGTAAAGTTGTTAGTTAGGTATACATTCTGAGGAAGTGTGAAAAAAATCGTACTCATAGTTTTTGAATAAAAACGGTTGTTTTTTTTTGTATACAAAAATTCATATGTTTTGTACTATTTACGATAACAATCCACTTTTACAAGATACAACAAAATCCTTGCTTCCAGTTATTGCCAAGACTTAGTTCTACACTTTCTGAGATTTTCAATAGATTCGGCCAAGGCAATGATTTTTAAGAGTGGTACAAGTCATGTAATATTTTTGTTCATTTCCTCGCAAAACCTGAAATTTTTGCTTCTGAACGCGCTAATTAAAAAATCGTCGATGAATTTTCTTTTAATTTCCGCTATTAATTATTCAGAATATGTCCAATTATGGTTCCAAGTTGGTAATCGAAAGAATACCTCTGAGGTGCTCAAATAAAATTTCAAACTTAGGTATATTTGCATTTGCTTCTGCCGCGGTTGTTTTGCTAAAGCAGTGTTGATTTCGCCGTGTAGTTTGAGTCGAGTCACACATATTTGCATGCTTTTTCTGTTGTCACATTACGCACGTGCTGATCGACCGTGCGGAAATATTCAACTCGAACGCTCCTACAAATTCAAAGAATGCAGCATGTATACAATTTGTCTGCGCATGTCTGTGTTTTGGGCTTGAAATTCATTTGCATATCGAATGCAAGAAATTTTATGTTGACACGGAATATTTGGCAGGCTATCTCGTTCTTCAAAATTATGTTGAACTACCGAAATACTGAGACAACTAAAACATGAGCAGTCTACCTACCGCTAGTGCGCTGTGGATAATTATCCAAACTGAAGGCACTCCAGATGGGAAAATATCACGCGTCAAAGTCAGTAGAAAGTTGTGAGAAGAACCAAAACTCCGCACTTTCGAGTAATATTGTGGGCACTAAATTTATATGTAAGGTACGTTAAGCAGTGGAACCCATTAACAACAAGTTACTGTGTACATTAGACCCGATAAGGGTATTTTAGACTCCATCGATCGTTGAATAATTAGCCATGTTTACTGGAATCTCGTACTTTTTCGCTCAAAATTCTTGCAATTCACTTTCAAAATTTTACATCTTAGACTGCGCCCCCCAGCAAATTTATTTAGTAATTCGCTTTTTCCACGTTTTTTTCTTGCAAAACTGAGCTTTTTTAGTCCAAACTCGTGGTCTCTACATGTGATCTAAAGCATTTTTGTGAACGTGTTTCCAAGCACGTTGTTTGCATGCAAATTTCAGCGATGAATTTATTGCTCTTTTATAAAGTATAAAACGATGCTTCATACGGCACAAACTGTAAGTCTCACAATGTATAAAAATAGGTCATTAATTTCTAGATAAATGTTGCAGATTATAAAATATAGGCTACCGAATTTAGGTCAATTTTAACAAGGCTTGAACCCGGCTGTAAATATTGCTTGAAATCACATGGAGGGACCAGGAGTTTCCACCAAGAAAGCTCTTTTTTACAAGAACGAAGCATGGAAAAAGCGTATTATTAAATAATTTTGCTGGGGGACGCTGTCACAGAAGTAAAATAATTGCAAGAATTTTGCGCGAAAAAGTACGAGATTCCAGTAAACATGGCTAATTATTCAACAATCAATGAAGTGCAGAGTACTCTTATTGGGTCCAATTCACAAAGTACCATGTTGGTAATGACATCCATTACTAAATTTACCTTATACATGAATTTGACGCCAACATTATAACTCGAAAGTGCGGAGTTCTGGTTCTTCTCACAACTTTCTACTGACTTTGACGCGTGATATTTTCCCATCTGGAGTGCCTTCAGTTTGGATAATTATCCACAGCGCACTAGCGGTAGGTAGACTGCTCATGTTTTAGTTGTCTCAGTATTTCGGTAGTTCAACATAATTTTGAAGAACGAGATAGCCTGCCAAATATTCCGTGTCAACATAAAATTTCTTGCATTCGATATGCAAATGAATTTCAAGCCCAAAACACAGACATGCGCAGACAAATTGTATACATGCTTATATACCTATTTCCATTAATGTTGTCGGCAAAAGCTTACGCGACTCACCCGAAAGGGAGTATGGGTAGAAATTACTAAAGCTATAAAACCACATAAATCAGCCGTAGGACAACTCAAAATAGCTTGCCTTGACCTTAAACACTAAAGAGTTTCACTTGCTGAAGCTAAAATCAAGACCAAACCTGAAAAAGAGTGATTTTTTACCTAATGCCCATAGTCCTTTTCGGTCTTGTCGCGTAGGCTTGAGACCTCTCGTACGACAACCTTTTTTGAAATAGGTGTATACTATACTTTCGCGCGCTTTGTCACGCTTTGTTATTATTTCAAAAATAATTTGACATTTCTAAAAGTACCGGTAATGTAGTTTTATCAATCCTAAAGTGTTGGGTTGTGCAGTTGGTATACTAAAACAATTATTCTCTTCACTGTCGGTGAATAGCTTCGCGTCTCGGTAAATATTCTACCGCTATTCATTTTGATACACTTATTTCAGAAAAGGTTGTCAGATCTAAAGGCGATAGGCGATAGGAGATAGGTCATTCCACTATTCACGGTTGGGTTTTCTATTTGTTTTTATTAAGAAAGTCAACAAACAGACATTCAAATCCAATGTTCGGAGCAAAACGAACGGAATAACGAAGCTATTTTTAAAACTTCTTGATTACTTTGGTGTTTGAATGACCTATCTCCTATCGCCTATCGCCTTTAGCTCTGACAACATTTTTTGAAATAGGCATATACAGCAAAAACGCCATTATAAGCTATACTTATTATTATATTATTATATTATTATACTTACTATTAACGCCCAAGCTATACTTCTGAGTGAAGCAAGCGTTTGTTATGTAGAGGTAATCATACGGTCCGGACCGTATGATTACCTCTACATAACAAACGCTTCTCATGTATATTATTAATAAGTAATCATACGCTTTCTCGTTCAATTTGGAATTAAATTAATTTACACTTGTGATTAATTCCAAATTGAACTCGAAACCGTACTGGATCTAATCACAAGTGTAAATTAATTCCAAATTGAACGGGAAAGCGTATGATTGCTTATTAATAATATACATGAGAAAATTTCTGTCACAGGGGGACATTGGGGGGTTCTGGATCCCGCAATACCGCAAAAAAATTTCGGAAATCCCGCAATACCGCATAGAAATATCGCAAATCCCGCGTACCGCAAAAAAATATAATAAAATAAATTACAATTTAAACTTAATTTTCGGCGAATTGTAAATATCGTATATGACAAGCCACGCAGTGCACGTTTTGTTTGTGGAAACAAAGAAATCACCATTTTATCGACTTAGCTTTTTTTCACTACGACTCAGAATACTGGAGAAACACGCCTCGTAACTGAAGTAACTTTACTGGGTTCTCGTTCTTGAACTATATCGGCGATAAACTGTTGAATACATTGGCGACGATTATCATGGTGGTTCTAAATAAAGTTAAACACAATAATTTACAACTTGAAGTTCGATTAATGTCAAAAGAATGGTTGAAATACCTCATGGTATTCTCTCCTCATCAGCTTGAACGTTCTCGCAACGGAAACGTTATACACGAATTAAGGTAGCTCGGTCTAGTTTTTTTCACGGTCAACTAGCGACGTTTAAACAGCCGTGGCTCCCGCTCCAGAGCGTCTTTTGCCAAGATCTTTTCACACTTGTCTAGATATAGAATGAACTTTTTTAAAAAGTATATTTTATTGAAATCCGTTTTATTTTAATGAAGAAATCATTATGTCGTCTTCTTTACTTAAAGCTCATTTTCGAGAAAAATCGGTCTAAACTTTTAGAGCCACATATCCTACGGTAAAGTTGTTAGTTAGGTCTACATTCTGAGGCAGTGTCAAAAAAATCGTACTCATAGTTTTTGAATAAAAACGGTTTTATTTTTTTGTATACAAAAATTCATATGTTTTGTACTATTTACGGTAACAACCCACTCTGACAAGATACAACAAAATCCTTGCTCCCAATTATTGCCAAGACTTAGTTTTACACTTTCTGAGATTTTCAATAGATTCGGCCAAGGCAATGATTTTGAAGAGTGGTACAAGTCATGCAATATTTTTGTTCCTTTTCTCGCAAAACCTGAAATTTTTGCTTCTGAACGCGCTAATTAAAAAATCGTCGATGAATTTTCTTTTAATTTCCGCTATTAATTATTCAGAATATGTCCAATTATGGTTCCAAGTTGGTAATCGAAAGAATACCTCTGAGGTGCTCAAATAAAATTTCAAACTTAGGTATATTTGCATTTGCTTCTGCCGCGGTTGTTTTGCTAAAGCAGTGTTGATTTCGCCGTGTAGTTTGAGTCGAGTCACACATATTTGCATGCTTTTTCTGTTGTCACATTACGCACGTGCTGATCGACCGTGCGGAAATATTCAACTCGAACGCTCCTACAAATTCAAAGAATGCAGCACGTATACAATTTGTCTGCGCATGTCTGTGTTTTGGGCTTGAAATTCATTTGCATATCGAATGCAAGAAATTTTATGTTGACACGGAATATTTGGCAGGCTATCTCGTTCTTCAAAATTATGTTGAACTACCGAAATACTGAGACAACTAAAACATGAGCAGTCTACCTACCGCTAGTGCGCTGTGGATAATTATCCAAACTGAAGGCACTCCAGATGGGAAAATATCACGCGTCAAAGTCAGTAGAAAGTTGTGAGAAGAACCAAAACTCCGCACTTTCGAGTAATATTGTGGGCACTAAATTTATATGTAAGGTACGTTAAGCAGTGGAACCCATTAACAACAAGTTACTGTGTACATTAGACCCGATAAGGGTATTTTAGACTCCATCGATCGTTGAATAATTAGCCATGTTTACTGGAATCTCGTACTTTTTCGCTCAAAATTCTTGCAATTCACTTTCAAAATTTTACATCTTAGACTGCGCCCCCCCAGCAAATTTATTTAGTAATTCGCTTTTTCCACGTTTTTTTCTTGCAAAACTGAGCTTTTTTAGTCCAAACTCGTGGTCTCTACATGTGATCTAAAGCATTTTTGTGAACGTGTTTCCAAGCACGTTGTTTGCATGCAAATTTCAGCGATGAATTTATTGCTCTTTTATAAAGTATAAAACGATGCTTCATACGGCACAAACTGTAAGTCTCACAATGTATAAAAATAGGTCATTAATTTCTAGATAAATGTTGCAGATTATAAAATATAGGCTACCGAATTTAGGTCAATTTTAACAAGGCTTGAACCCGGCTGTAAATATTGCTTGAAATCACATGGAGGGACCAGGAGTTTCCACCAAGAAAGCTCTTTTTTACAAGAACGAAGCATGGAAAAAGCGTATTATTAAATAATTTTGCTGGGGGACGCTGTCACAGAAGTAAAATAATTGCAAGAATTTTGCGCGAAAAAGTACGAGATTCCAGTAAACATGGCTAATTATTCAACAATCAATGAAGTGCAGAGTACTCTTATTGGGTCCAATTCACAAAGTACCATGTTGGTAATGACATCCATTACTAAATTTACCTTATACATGAATTTGACGCCAACATTATAACTCGAAAGTGCGGAGTTCTGGTTCTTCTCACAACTTTCTACTGACTTTGACGCGTGATATTTTCCCATCTGGAGTGCCTTCAGTTTGGATAATTATCCACAGCGCACTAGCGGTAGGTAGACTGCTCATGTTTTAGTTGTCTCAGTATTTCGGTAGTTCAACATAATTTTGAAGAACGAGATAGCCTGCCAAATATTCCGTGTCAACATAAAATTTCTTGCATTCGATATGCAAATGAATTTCAAGCCCAAAACACAGACATGCGCAGACAAATTGTATACATGCTAAAGAATGCAACTTTTACGCCAAGCAAAAATAATACATTTTTTTCGTGATTCTGTGCATTCGATCGAGTTTGCTATATCAAGTCTGCTTTAACGTAATTTAATTGTGAGCCTGTCGTCGAATTGAATATTTCCGCACGGTCGATCAGCACGTGCGTAATGTGACAACAGAAAAAGCATGCAAATATGTGTGACTCGACTCAAACTACACGGCGAAATCAACACTGCTTTAGCAAAACAACCGCGGCAGAAGCAAATGCAAATATACCTAAGTTTGAAATTTTATTTGAGCACCTCAGAGGTATTCTTTCGATTACCAACTTGGAACCATAATTGGACATATTCTGAATAATTAATAACGGAAATTAAAAGAAAATTCATCGACGATTTTTTAATTAGCGCGTTCAGAAGCAAAAATTTCAGGTTTTGCGAGAAAAGGAACAAAAATATTGCATGACTTGTACCACTCTTCAAAATCATTGCCTTGGCCGAATCTATTGAAAATCTCAGAAAGTGTAAAACTAAGTCTTGGCAATAATTGGGAGCAAGGATTTTGTTGTATCTTGTCAGAGTGGGTTGTTACCGTAAATAGTACAAAACATATGAATTTTTGTATACAAAAAAATAAAACCGTTTTTATTCAAAAACTATGAGTACGATTTTTTTGACACTTCCTCAGAATGTAGACCTAACTAACAACTTTACCGTAGGATATGTGGCTCTAAAAGTTTAGACCGATTTTTCTCGAAAATGAGCTTTAAGTAAAGAAGACGACATAATGATTTCTTCACTAAAATAGAACGGATTTCAATAAAATATACTTTTTAAAAAAGTTCATTCTATATCTAGACAAGTGTGAAAAGATCTTGGCAAAAGACGCTCTGGAGCGGGAGCTACGACTGTTTAAACGTCGCTAGTTGACCGTGAAAAAAACTAGACCGAGCTACCTTAAGTAACATGAATTATGAAGATTAAATTTGGCGGCAATTTCCGCTGACCAGTAACGCTAGATTCTACAACAGTAATCGGTAGATCTGACCTTCTGTATAGAATGGAGTATTCATATATTATACGCTGTGTCTAGATGCCCGGCAGCCGGTCACTACCTTCAAAAGACTAAATGCCCGGCAGTCTGAAATTTTCTACAAAAATCAATCAAACAACTAAAATCAATCAAACAACTAAGATTCAAGGTATATAACCTTTCTATCTTTGTTGAGAAATGTCCAGCGCCTGAAAACACTCGAAAAGCTATAGAGATCACTCGCCTACGGCTCGTGATTTAAATGCTAGCGAAAGCGAGTCACTGAAAAGATTTTTTTAACGTATGGATGTTTATTTGATTTTTGGTTGGTATCATTAATTTTCACTGCAGTGCAATTATGTTTGTAATTTACACACAGCAAGCTTTGCCTCAAACGTTTTAAACAAGAACTAAGTACCTAGAGTAAAAAAGTGTGAGATCGTGGATTTAATGGCTTACAAATGTAATCCTAAATGTCCATATTATGAACGTGCCGCATAAATGGGTATGGTACTTACCTACGTCTTTCATTTCTCCATCCCTTCCTCCCTTCCTTCCCTCGCCCATTCGTTCATACATTCATTCAAGTTCAGTTATTAAATTCTTGGCAGCTGCTTTCAGTATTGTTAAAAAATATTAAATCTCATCATGAGATTTAATGTTTTTTGACTCAATAATACCGCATGAATGATTTGTTATCATACAGGTGCATGGATGCAATGTCTAAATTATATTAAATGCTAATGTCATTCAGATTAGATGGTTGGGTTTTGTCATCCTGCTTTTTTAAATTAGCTGATTAATTTCTGGTTGGCACTTCACATGAAACAATGGATTTTGGTTCTTGAGCTGCGCTTACTTACGGGGGTTTTACATGGCACTAGGATCATCCTAGCACTAGGATCATCTTAGCAGGCGAATTATCCTGATTGCTATACATTTACTGCATTCTGTTTACATGGAAATTTGTGTCTTCACTTCGGGTACTAAGATCATCGGCTACTAAAACAGAACGCAGTAACTGTATAGCATTGTGCTAGGATGATCCTAGTGTTATGTAAACACCGATTATTGTCAAGTATCTTTAACTTTTTTTTAGCTTGATTTCAATTTAATCAAAGTTATATAATATTAGGCCTCCAATATGCTACAATAAACAAACCTATTTTTCAAGTAAGACTGAAATAGTTCTTATAAATTGAGTGTCTTGTGATGAATCAGGCTGAATAGTAGAAAATCGTCATTCAGTACAGTTATATCATTTTTCTTGCATTGATTTCGTACATTTATTTAGTATTCTAAATATCTGTTTCCAAGCTCTGTACATGCATGTGTGTTTGAGCTTAGTAAGTTCTCATATGGGTGCTTAATTTGTGGTTTATTTGGGTGCTTAATTCATGATTATCCTTGTATTCATTTAGTACATTTATTTTGTATTCTAATACCTGTTTTCAATGATCCATAGAGCAAGCTCTGAGCATGTTTGAGCTTATATTTCATGGGGTTGCTTCGTCTACAATGAGACACCTAAGGGATTTACTACTCTACGGCCATATTAAAGGAATCACAGAGAGAATTCAAAGAGTTTTATCCACAAACAACATTCCACCATCTGTTAAACCAGTCACCACTTTGCGACGAGCTCTATCAAGACCTAAAGACCCTATCCCAAGCGAAAAAAGAAAAGGTAGTATACCAAATACCCTGTCAAGATTGTAATGTAACATAGATTGGGGAGACCGGGGGATCTTTAGCCACAAGAAAGAATTCGAAAGAGCACGAGACGAGCGCCGTCAGACTAGCAAAGACTGAAAACTCTGCCTTGGCTGAACATGCCAAAACCACTACAACATCGAAGTGGGCTGGGATGGAACGAGGGCACTGCCGCCACCCAAAACTCATGGTCTACAAATGGACTAAAGCCTGGCTAATCGCTAAGAATAGTGAGATTCTATTCAACAGAGACTGTGGAAGAAGGCTTCCCAATGATAATGTTCCTTTAATCTTAGAAAAAATTATTATATTTTCATCGAACTGTATACCAGCGCGTGATATATCTTATATACTTCATGCGCACTTATTATGACCGTTGAAATGCGTGCGCGCGCTGGAATTGTTATTGTTTGTTGTCGTTTCATTGTAATCGTTTTTTCATTTCCTGAAGATGGATCTATCGACCCGAAAGCTCGGAAATTATGTATTGAAAACATTAACGTAGACGAAGCAATGAAATATAACATAACACCTACGTACAAACCAGTTTTAAATCTTATGTAAGTTTTCACATAACAATCTCTTTTTCTCAGCGTTAAAAGGTTCTTGTCTATTAGGTGCTTAGATTGTAAAATTACAGCCAGGAGGTTTTTAATATGTCGTTTATAGTCTATTTGAAGCTTTAATTGCAAAATTGCAGATTGAAAGTTCTTAATCTTACGTTTAATTTCTTGTCTATTTGGGTGCTTAAATTGTAAAATTACGGCCTGGAGGTTTTTCAGTTAATCTGGTGTTTAATTGTCTAATTTAGTCTAATAGGCCATATGCACTAACAGGTCACGTGACTCTATCTCCCCTAAATCAAGCAGCACCATTAAAATGAACTCCAAAAAAAGAAAGAGCACCTCGATATTAGTAAAAGTGCAAAGTTTCAGTTTATTAAATGAATAAGAAAAAAAATGACAGCAAATTTAAGCCGAGATATTTTCTTAAGATTCGTTCGGAAAAGCGCGCTGGATGGCACGAGCTTGCCATCCAGCGCGCTTTTCCGAACGAATCTTAAGAAAATATCCAATCTTAAATTTACTGTCATTTCTTCTGTATTACATCTTATGAGCTGAAACTTTGCACTTTTACCAATATAGAGGTGCTCTTTCTATTTCTGGCTTTCATTTCCACGGTGCCGCTTGATTTAGGGAAGATAGGATCACGTGACCTGTTAGTGCATATGACCTATTGAGGCTTTAATTGTCAAATTGCAGACTGGAGGTTTTTAATCTTTAGTTTCATTTTTAAGCGGGTTTTTACTGTACTTTCACTAAAAAGAAATCAAGTTTGGTACTTACTTAAAGACTGTAAATATCTTCAACGTCTGGAGTAACAACCTTTTAGGACAGTTGACTATTCTGAAGACTGTACACTGCGTAATGCACTTTAGTAGTAGTCGACCAGATCGAATCATGGGAAGCGAACACCTGTCTTTATGTTTCCACCTAAAGGCGATTTTTAATATAAGACAAAATAAAATTGATTTGGTGGCGTCACGTTAACACAGTCAATACTTGGACCATCTTTCCTTGAACTATCATTTGTTTAGTTTTGTCTCGCAATTCCGCTGAAAAACAGGAAAATGTTAGTCACTTTTTTGATTGACTAAATAAAGATTCTCTGTACCAGCAAAGATGTTGCATTGATTGTTCGTGCTAAAAAAACAAACAGAAAAACAAACAAGTAAAAAACAATGTCATGTGGCGAAACGGCACAAAAAATAGAAAAAGAAAAAAAGAAAAGAAAAGAAAAGAAAAGAGAGAGAAAAGGAAAACGGAAACAAAAAAGAAGGAAAGAATAGAAACAAACCGACAACACATCGTAAAAAGGATTGAATGAAAACATGAACAATGGATGAATGGAATAATTGGGTGATTGGCATATGTTATGTGGAACTAGCAATACACAAAACACTGTAGGGGCAAAAAAACAGTGCTTTACCTTTTATGGGATTAAAGGGATTAAAGATCAGAACTCTTAGACGGTAAAAGGTTCTACAGAAGACAGACGTGCAAGTGAGAATACAGGAGCTGCCAGATACTGTCAGAGAAAATGAAAAAGTCATCAGTGCAGTTGACATATATGGAACTACAAAATATTTAATTTTGAGAAAGACACAGATTACTTTTCTTCTTTCTACATTACAAGAGAATTACGTGGCATTGCCTGCAATTGATCTTTGATGCCTAACAAGGTTTCATTTCCCTTGCATATCACTTCAAAAAGCACCCATATATACGACGAGTAACCGGTTTTGTAAGTCATGTGAAATGAAATACCTAGAACAATCTTGAATGAATTGATTGATTAATTTTTTGTGCAATTCAAGGTACTAAATATACAAAATAGTTATGTAATTAATTGATTAATTCATTCATTTAATTGTTATGAAACATCAAGAAAATGTACTTAATTTATATATTAAAAAGAAGCTAGACCCTTTATAGCTAAAGCCGACGATACACGCGGCAATTTTTTCTCGCGCTTGCAATGCGCGCAATTTCATGGATGTTGTTGCGAGAGCGAAATCAACATAGACGTTAACGATGTTAATTTCGCAGCAAAAAAATTGCACGATCGTACTGAATGTTGCAGAGTGATGTTGGACACTACAATTTTTCTCTGCAACAAAATTTAAAATTGCATTGCCAGCGCGAGAAAAAATTGCAGCGTGTATCGCCGGCTTAAGGCTTCACTTGCACCCTTGGTGTGATTGAACTAATTTTATTTGTTACTTGAGGTACAGGCTGTAGGAGAATCTTTGGAGGACGACATAAGTGGTGACTTTATAGGAACTTGAAGAAAACAAGGGGGTGGTGAATTATTTTCACTTTTTCTTTAATTTTCCTCCGCAGCTCACCCCAAGACAAAAATAATGAACAGTCTAATGATGATTTATGGAGACCGATCATAAGTCTGAGGTTGAGTCGACCCTCTGTGAGGCAGTTCAGTAGGACAATGTCATTCTAGAGCGGGAGTGGAAACTAGTTTCAGGGCTTCTCGATCCCGAACTACAAAGAAAACCCAAACTTTTAATAATTTTTGTTACATTACTTATATTCGTTTTTGTGACATTTCTTTAGGTTTTGATAAGATGTTCAAAAACAAGTGACAAACGCTAAAAACAACGCAGGCTATTCATTCTAAGGATTTAGAAACAAGCGCAAATACGAGAAGACCGATAATTAGACTGATAAGGCCTGGGATGAACGCCAATTTATACTTAGTCTCCTTCGCAATACACGAGGAACGCCTTGAAGTAATTATTCTCAGGAAGACAAAATGGCCGGTATGAGGTATGGATCTTCTCCGACTAAAGATGACAAAAATCCAGCCTTGTCGTTAATGCTTTCATTAGCGATGAACACTGCAACTCATCCTCTGACCACCGTAAAGATTTTGGTTCAGGTAAAAAGTAAAATCACATCCCCAACAATGAACCTCTTTCAATCCTTTTTTTTCTACAAAAGATCTTGATCTATTCTACAAAACCCCAACTTGAATAACTTTTATTAAGAGAATAAAATTAATGCAGAGCTTACTATTTTAGTGTGTTTATGCAGGGTATCTATTTAATTATTCAAGTTTGAACAATTTTAGATGAAATTCCCTACCCTGGGGAAAGAAATTTGAGTCAAATCTTCAAGATCAAATTTCTCCATCCTCAACAGTTGATCTCATCCAAATTATAATGATATAAAGGCTAGTGCCCATGTCTGCATACTATTAATTAAATGTCTATCAAGAGATAAAATTCCTCACTTGGGGCTGGAACACCAAGAGTGATCAAATGCCCCATATTGATGCCTGACCCTCGCCAAAAGCTAGCAATAATTGATGTTCTCAAGGTAAAATATATATAACTAATGTTACACAAATAAAAAGAAAAAGTTTCACACACAGACACAGAATAATTTGTTCTACTACATTGAACTTTAAATCAATATATTATAATTTGTTTGATTGTACAGGTTGGTCATGAGCCTCTCCCAGCAATCCCATCCAAAACTTTCTTTGGAAACACAGTAATGCGCCTCCCAGGACTTTTTCAATATGGTAAAACATTGTTTTTCCTTATCATATTCCCTATACTTTTTTGAATCATGATTGAGTTTTGTTTATTTGATTGTGAAACTTGTCTTGATTTAAGTTTTAAGTTTTAAAACTGTGACGTGGTTCCTTCCAGTCCAGTAAGTGACAAATTCTTTTCGCGGACATTTGAAATAAATTTTGACTTAATTGTGACTCATGATAAAAGCCAAATATATTATGTATTTTAATGCCAGAAAACTTGCAAAGGAGTACATTGTATGTTCTTACTGCCAAGGTTAATTATTTTGTAGTTAATTGCCAGTAGAATTTAAGTACAGGCTTTATTGTAGTACTTCCATAACCATAGTTGAGTTTGTAAAAAGATGACTGTGCAGTGTAAAGAGAGAACTCATGTGGTTTAACACTTGTTGTTACTAGAGATGTTTTTAGCTAATGTCGCCTAGAATATCTCTAACTCACTATATATCCTGCTCTACCATCTATCTGGATGCATTTTGAATTTGATTTATACACACTACATGTATAAGCATTTGAGCACTCCTTCAAATAGTTTCCTTAGTTTAATGTATTATTATTATTATTCAGGTCAGGTCAGGCTGGAGTCTGCTACTGGTAACATGTAACCCAGTACTACCTGCCACATGGACGGGTTGTCGGCGTCTAAACCGGCTCCCCCACCAGGTTCTTTCTGGTGAGGAGGGTGGCATGACACCCAGCAGGAATAAAAACAAAAGGGCGGATGAGCTTGACTGAGCCAACGGCCATCATGAACTTTTATTTTATTGTGTTTTGATTGTAATATTATTTTAAACAGTAATTTGTAGTATAGTAATTTGTAGTGTATTTTAAAATTAATTTTCATGGTACGGACTGTGTAGCGGCAGCCCAAGGCGCCATCCTATGCTCACAGTCTACCTTGCATGTTCAGTATATGTTTTGTAAAGCACCTAGAGCAGATTTTGGATAGGCGCTATATAAATGATCATTAATTATTATTATTTATTTTATTATACTTTTTTGTTGACAGGTAGACACATAATTAAAACTGATGGTTACTTGGGATTATACAGTGGTCTGTTTCCAAGGTAACCATAATTATATTTTCTACAGTACTTGGAAACATTTACCACTCCTATTACCCCAAATGCCAGTATAGTCATTCATACAGCTGAATAGACTGAAGTCAAATATGTGACTACATGTATATCAGTGTCTTACTCAAGGACATATCATGAACACAATGATCTTTTGAACTCTAACCTCTTGGCTATCAGAGGCCAGCATCCTGACCAGTAGGCCAGTGTGACTTTGATTAACACCTATCAACTAATTATTGTATACATAAGTATGTAATCAGGATAATGTAGCAGGAGACTGAGACATGCATGTCACATGATATGACAGGCAGCTATGCACTGAAAACACATGCAAAACTACTGCACACGCTCACTTAGATGCGTGGCAGACATGTAAAGTAACAGAGAAGAATTGAGCAACAATTTTAACTCATAATGCTGTTTTGTTGATTTTCTGTACAGCTTTCTTTTGGAAACTTTCTGCATGCACAGTTGTTTTGCATGTGTATTAATAATTAATTTAATAAATTATTGTGCCAACTGTTACCCTTGATTTGGGCTATTTTTAGAGCACCAGGCCAACAAAATATTATTATTAAAAAGGAGCTGCACGTGCTGACAATACTTGCCATGAATTTACTCCCAGGGCATACATGTATATTGCTGAATATTAAAGTCATCTACTGAATTTTTTATCAAGACATGCATGGTGCCTTAGTTTCTTGGTCATATTATTGATGACATAAATTAATCAATTACCTTGATTAATAGATTAGTTGGTAGCTTTGTTGGATTAGTGACTAATGATGCAGTACTGGATGTAAGTATTCTCTTGCCTAATACAGTATAACCTTAAGTATGAAGGGTGGTGTAGGTGTGGACCTAGTACAGTATAACCTTAGGTATGAAGGGTGGTGTAGGTGTGGACCTAGTACAGTATAACCTTAGGTATGAAGGGTGGTGTAGGTGTGGACCTAGTACAGTATAACCTTAGGTATGAAGGGTGGTGTAGGTGTGGACCTAGTACAGTATAACCTTAGGTATGAAGGGTGGTGTAGGTGTGGACCTAGTACAGTATAACCTTAGGTATGAAGGGTGGTGTTGGTGTGGACCTAATACAGTATAACCTTAGGTATGAAGGGTGGTGTAGGTGTGGACCTAATACAGTATAACCTTAGGTATGAAGGGTGGTGTAGGTGTGGACCTAATACAGTATAACCTTAGGTATGAAGGGTGGTGTAGGTGTGGACCTAGTACAGTATAACCTTAGGTATGAAGGGTGGTGTAGGTGTGGACCTAGTACAGTATAACCTTAGGTATGAAGGGTGGTGTAGGTGTGGACCTAGTACAGTATAACCTTAGGTATGAAGGGTGGTGTTGGTGTGGACCTAATACAGTATAACCTTAGGTATGAAGGGTGGTGTAGGTGTGGACCTAATACAGTATAACCTTAGGTATGAAGGGTGGTGTAGGTGTGGACCTAAGTACAGTATAACCTTAGGTATGAAGGGTGGTGTAGGTGTGGACCTAGTACAGTATAACCTTAGGTATGAAGGGTGGTGTAGGTGTGGACCTAGTACAGTATAACCTTAGGTATGAAGGGTGGTGTAGGTGTGGACCTAGTACAGTATAACCTTAGGTATGAAGGGTGGTGTAGGTGTGGACCTAGTACAGTATAACCTTAGGTATGAAGGGTGGTGTAGGTGTGGACCTAGTACAGTATAACCTTAGGTATGAAGGGTGGTGTAGGTGTGGACCTAGTACAGTATAACCTTAGGTATGAAGGGTGGTGTAGGTGTGGACCTAGTACAGTATAACCTTAGGTATGAAGGGTGGTGTAGGTGTGGACCTAGTACAGTATAACCTTAGGTATGAAGGGTGGTGTAGGTGTGGACCTAGTACAGTATAACCTTAGGTATGAAGGGTGGTGTAGGTGTGGACCTAGTACAGTATAACCTTAGGTATGAAGGGTGGTGTAGGTGTGGACCTAGTACAGTATAACCTTAGGTATGAAGGGTGGTGTAGGTGTGGACCTAGTACAGTATAACCTTAGGTATGAAGGGTGGTGTAGGTGTGGACCTAGTACAGTATAACCTTAGGTATGAAGGGTGGTGTAGGTGTGGACCTAGTACAGTATAACCTTAGGTATGAAGGGTGGTGTAGGTGTGGACCTAGTACAGTATAACCTTAGGTATGAAGGGTGGTGTAGGTGTGGACCTAGTACAGTATAACCTTAGGTATGAAGGGTGGTGTAGGTGTGGACCTAGTACAGTATAACCTTAGGTATGAAGGGTGGTGTAGGTGTGGACCTAGTACAGTATAACCTTAGGTATGAAGGGTGGTGTAGGTGTGGACCTAGTACAGTATAACCTTAGGTATGAAGGGTGGTGTAGGTGTGGACCTAGTACAGTATAACCTTAGGTATGAAGGGTGGTGTAGGTGTGGACCTAGTACAGTATAACCTTAGGTATGAAGGGTGGTGTAGGTGTGGACCTAGTACAGTATAACCTTAGGTATGAAGGGTGGTGTAGGTGTGGACCTAGTACAGTATAACCTTAGGTATGAAGGGTGGTGTAGGTGTGGACCTAGTACAGTATAACCTTAGGTATGAAGGGTGGTGTAGGTGTGGACCTAGTACAGTATAACCTTAGGTATGAAGGGTGGTGTAGGTGTGGACCTAGTACAGTATAACCTTAGGTATGAAGGGTGGTGTAGGTGTGGACCTAGTACAGTATAACCTTAGGTATGAAGGGTGGTGTAGGTGTGGACCTAGTACAGTATAACCTTAGGTATGAAGGGTGGTGTAGGTGTGGACCTAGTACAGTATAACCTTAGGTATGAAGGGTGGTGTAGGTGTGGACCTAGTACAGTATAACCTTAGGTATGAAGGGTGGTGTAGGTGTGGACCTAGTACAGTATAACCTTAGGTATGAAGGGTGGTGTAGGTGTGGACCTAGTACAGTATAACCTTAGGTATGAAGGGTGGTGTAGGTGTGGACCTAGTACAGTATAACCTTAGGTATGAAGGGTGGTGTAGGTGTGGACCTAGTACAGTATAACCTTAGGTATGAAGGGTGGTGTAGGTGTGGACCTAGTACAGTATAACCTTAGGCATGAAGGGTGGTGTTGGTGTGGACCTAGTACAGTATAACCTTAGGTATGAAGGGTGGTGTAGGTGTGGACCTAGTACAGTATAACCTTAGGCATGAAGGGTGGTGTTGGTGTGGACCTAGTACAGTATAACCTTAGGTATGAAGGGTGGTGTAGGTGTGGACCTAGTACAGTATAACCTTAGGTATGAAGGGTGGTGTTGGTGTGGACCTAGTACAGTATAACCTTAGGTATGAAGGGTGGTGTAGGTGTGGACCTAGTACAGTATAACCTTAGGTATGAAGGGTGGTGTTGGTGTGGACCTGGTTCAATTCCCAGTTCAGACAAAATGTGAACCAAATTGACCATTTCTCTGGATTCTCCCAGCTTTACCTCCCTGACAGCAAAAACATGACATGTGAGTTGAGTGTCATATTGATAGCATAATTGAATGTACTGACCCAGTAATGTGTGCAAGAGACAGCATGCAGGCCCACATCAGCCAAATGTTTGTCAATAGCATACATGTATGCATTAAGGCACAAACATTTTCACAGTTACAGTATATCAAATCAGTTGTTGCAAACTAAGTAATTAATGGTCAACAGTACACAGTGTATACTTTGGTGTAAATTTTACAGCTACAGCTTCATGTACAAGTTTGTCATTTAATTAACATATTTCAGTCAATCCATTAGATTTTTAATAAAGCATATATTAACTACTTTAAATTGAAGGGTTCTCTGTGAAAATGACTTAAGTGACTTTTTGATGGATGTCTAGACATTGATTTTTTGGCATAGGAAAGTTAATTGATATTATTTTATACCATTGAAAAAAACATCAAAAAGTCACTTAGGCCATTTTTATGGGGAGCCCTTCAATTATCACTGATCCAGTTTCAAACATCCAGGTCAAGATCCTAGTACAGTTTGCTGATTTAACTGTCATCACCACACTCAATATTCTTAAAGTTATATTTGTTTGTCTACAGGCTCTTCATAGTAAAGATGAATCTTCCAATGATTCATTTGGTATTGAAGGAGGAGAAAAGGTATCGAAAATACATCACTTTGATCAAGTATGATATCTAGCATGACCATCCAGTAAGTAACTTAGGAATTTGAATGAAGTTTTGGATGGCTTCATTTGACAATACAACCAAAACTCACATAATCCTAAACAACTCTTGAGTAAAATCTAACTTTAAAAGTTTGGGACATGCTTCGGAAACTCTAATTTTAATTAGTGTTTCCCTGGCTGAGGATTCAAGTTAATGCTCTTCATATTATCACTTTTAGCATTGAGCTTTATTTTTGACTTGAAGATTGTGGAGTTGAGATCATAGAATGATTTAGAATTTAAAATCACGTGGCTAAAACTCTATTCAAGTGAACCTTTTTTTCCAGGTTGTAATTTTTTCCTCACTACTTTTAAACCAATCCTAACAAATTTCACATTGGTTATGATATTGTGGTGATTAGTAACAGTACACAATTTATGCAGGAACCTAGATTGCTGTAAATAATGTTTGGATCATAGTTACAATGTTTCTTTTTTCCTTCTTAGAGCTTACAAGATGACCTGAAAGAATTCACTGTAGAGGTATACATGTAGCTAGCTGGATTATTAGTCAGACTGTAATTATCAATTTACAACATGTACTTAGTGAAATAAACTGTTTGTTTGACAGACTTGCAAGCAGACAGCCGCCAAGTGTGTAGCCATTGTTGTATCACATCCATTTCAAGGTTAGCTTCTTTAGTTGTAGACTGAACATTTTTTTCCTTTTTCCAGGCTGCAAAGCTGCAGATAATATCAGGCTGCAAAGCTGCAGATAATATAATTGTTTTGATAAGCAGGTCATTTGTCAAGCAAGAGGCAAATTTGACCTGTTAAAATTCATGTCTGACCAGACAAAATTAACAAAAAAGTAAAAAGAAATGCAAATGTGATGAATTGTGTTCAATATATGTTTGACCAGGCTGATCATTTGACAGTCAAATTGGCCGTTTTATGAGACATTTGTCTGACAACTGGTATTTCTTTGCAGCCTTGTAACTGTTATCCCATTAGAACATTTAACATTCAACTAACCTAAAATGTTAAGAATGATATAAAGTTCTACATATTAAATGGTAATGTTCTAAATGAGTCCATGGCCTAAAAGAAGTGTAACTGCTTTTAATCCTCTTAAACTTAACATTAATTTTGTTACAGTTCTCACTGTAAGAATGATAGTCCAATACGTTGGCAAAGAGACCCTCTACAGGTACAGTATATATTATATGATATTATTTTATTGGACGTGTATTAGGCCACTTGGCGTTTGAGAAACTTGTGTACGATTACAGTCCAGATGACATCACTGAATCGTACAACACACTCACTGATTAGTTGAAATAGTTTAACCCAAATATTACTGCAAACAAATGGATATAATTTTTCTGTACATCCGTAATCTAATTTTTAAATACAAGACATGCGGTAACAACAAAAGTCACACTGCTTGACCACTAATGACAGTGTCTGATGGCATTACTTTTTGTTCTAATTACATTTTAATGGCATTATTTTGTACATCTATTACATTACAGATGCAATGAAAAAGGGAATCTGTTGGTTAATATCACTATGTGTCAATTAGCATAGTTACGCAGTTTACATTTAATGTATTGTACATAGAAACTACTAAATGAAATAATATTTTATCACTCTTTAAGTGGAATGATATCTTCGGTGAAGGAGATTGTCAATAACCATGGACTTAGTGGTTTCTTTAAGTAAGTAAATTTTTCAGAGACTGAAAAGCATTTTTCTTGCAAAGCAGAGATGATTTCTCACAGACTTCTTTGTGCAATAATTCATGTAGTTTAAACTCTGAGACTTCAAGACTCATGAAATGTGCCTGAAACGTAGTGAGGGCACTATTATATTCACTTTGTACACAGTGACATTGAATTTATTATTATTGTTTTCATAGTTATATCATGCCAAGGATTGTATACAGTACTTACAGTCTGTGGTATTATTTTAAACTCTCTGGTATTATTGTTCTTATAGTAGTATTAAGTACCAAGGACTGCATATATAGTGGCATTATTTTAACCTGACTGTATTACTGTTTTATAGTGGCATTGTACCCAGAATTGTTGGTGAAGTGTTGTCATTGTGGATCTGTAGAACTATTCATTTCTTCATCACTAATTATGGTTTGGATAAAGAGGTAACTTTTTAACACTAAGGTGCGCGATTGCAGAAACTTTATGCAAATGTATGCAAATTAAGCACACCGTTCGTCATTCTATAAAGAAATATATTACTGTACTTACTTTTTCCGCAATCGCGCACCTCACTCCTTTTTAACAGATTTATTTTTATTGTCACACAATCATGTACTTACCATTCTTAATAAAAGACAAGATAACAACCAAAGTCTGGAGCACATGTAGGATCCTGGATGACTCTTGAGGAGGTTTGCAACATAATAGAAATTGGAAACTGGAAATTGGGGGGGGGGGGGGGAAAGGAAAGGGGAGGGGAAGTAATCTCAGAAGTAGGGGGGGTGTACCCACTGCACTCCAGCCTCCACCCATGAGATGACAGATCTTAGCTGACAACATGAGCTTGTATCCAAGACCAGTGGTCATGGGTTCATATATATCCCAATGAGTTTAGAAAACTTTTATTTCTACTTTGTTAGGACCTTGGGCAAAAACATGTAGGTTGACACATTTGTTGGCCATATTTCTATGGTCTTAACAAAGTGGAGACAATAATTATAGTTTTCAAAATTCATTGGGATTTGAGCCCATTGGTTTGAAATAAGCTCTACAAACGGAGTTTTACAAGCTCAACTGATCAAAGAAGTGCATCCATTTTTTTACAGGGACATTAGAAAACTGAAGCTTTGTATCTTAATGACTAATGAGAACATTTTAAGGATGTGTTATTTGTGTTGCAGGTCGCACAAAGGAAGGAAATCAATATTTATACTACTGCTCTCTCACAGGTAGGCATAACAAAAACATTACTTACTAGTTATGACTATAATGGTGCCATGAAATGCAATAGCCTGTGCAGCAGCCAGTGAGGTCATTGGGAAAGGATGGTGAGGGGGAGGGAAAGAGAAACTATATGTATGTTTCTGTCAGTATTGATAATACTGTTGTTTTCTAGTGGTTGGCAAGCTTTGTCACATACCCCTTCACTTTGGTCTCTAATATCATGATTACAAATCATAAAGGGTAACTATACATCTAGTGATTCGTTAACTCCATCCATTTTTCTTTCTGTCATTCTTTTGCTCATTTGTTCATTCTTCTATTCATCCATTCATCAATCTATCCATTCACTCTTCCATTCATTCATTTGTTCTTTCTTCTATTCATCCATCCATTCGTTCTTCTATTCATCCATCCATTCGTTCTTCTATTCATCCATCCATTCGTTCTTCTATTCATCCATCCCTTCGTTCTTCTATTCATCCATCCCTTCGTTCTTCTATTCATTCATGAATCCATTCATTCTTCTATTCATCCATCCATTCGTTCTTCTATTCATCCATCCATTTGTTCTTCTATTCATCCATCCATTCATTCTTTCATTCATTCATTCATTCGTTATTCTATTCATTCATCCATTCGTTCTTCTATTCATCCATCCATTCATTCTTCCATTCTTCCATCTATCTCTGCATTCATTCTTCCATTTATCCCTGCATTCATTCTTCCATCTATCTCTGCATTCATTCTTCCATCTATCCCTGCATTCATTCTTCCATCTATCCCTGCATTCATTCTTCCATCTATCCCTGCATTCATTCTTCCATCTATCTCTGCATTCATTCTTCCATCTATCCCTGCATTCATTCTTCCATCTATCCCTGCATTCATTCTTCCATCTATCCCTGCATTCATTCTTCCATCTATCCCTGCATTCATTCTTCCATCTATCCCTGCATTCATTCTTCCATCTATCCCTGCATTCATTCTTCCATTCATTCATTTGTTCTTTCTTCTATTCATCCATCCATTCATTCTTCCATTCATTCATTCATTCGTTCTTCTATTCATCCATCCATTCATCCTTCTATTCATCCATCCATTCATTCTTCTATTCATCCATCCATTCGTTCTTCTATTCATCCATCCATTCGTTCTTCTATTCATCCATCCATTCGTTCTTCTATTCATCCATCCATTCGTTCTTCTATTCATCCATCCATTCATTCTTCCATTCATCCATCCATTCATTCTTCCATTCATTCATTTGTTCTTTCTTCTATTCATCCATCCATTCATTCTTCCATTCATTCATTCATTCGTTCTTCTATTCATCCATCCATTCATCCTTCTATTCATCCATCCATTCATTCTTCTATTCATCCATCCATTCATTCTTCTATTCATCCATCCATTCGTTCTTCTATTCATCCATCCATTCGTTCTTCTATTCATCCATCCATTCGTTCTTCTATTCATCCATCCATTCGTTCTTCTATTCATCCATCCATCAATCTATCCATTCAATCTTCCACTCATCCATTCTGCTATTTTTCAGCAAATGATTCATTCTTCTATTCTTTTATTCATCTATTTATTCTAATTTTCATTCATTCATTCAACCGTTCATTCTTTTATTCGTTCATTTATTCTTTCATTTTGTCTATTCTTCCGTCTTGCTTATTTTCATCCATTCATTCTTCCATTCGTTTATCCGTTCTACATTTTGTATTCATTCATCCATTCTTCTATCCACCCATCATTCTTTCCATTCATTTGTTTCCATTCATTCATTTTCTACTCATCTATCCATTGCTCGATTCAGTTATGGTATCCGTCTGTTCTTCTGTTCATTCGCTATTCATATATTTCTTTATTAATACATCAAATCTGATTCGTTCATTCGTTCGTTTGTTCATCCATTCATTCATTTCTCAACAGTCTAGCGGCAGGTGAACCCCCCAACATGCCTATTTATGAAGACTGGGTTGATTGTTTCAAACATCTACGATCCAGTGTAAGTATTGCATTAATAAAGACCAGTTTTTTATTTAGCCGACTTGGTGATGTCCAGGCGTTCACGACTTCAGCAAAAGTTTTACAATTCTAGTGTTTGCAAGTGTAGCTTGGCAGAACCGGCCGAAGTAAATTTTGTAATATGAATATGCCATGAATTATTGGAAAGCATTTGGGCTGACAGTGTATATAAACTACACTAAATATGGCGATTTCTGTCGTGGAAGATTTGCCGGCTTCTTACTAGTTAAACGATTTTAACGGGACGACTTTCGCTATGATTGCCCAGAAGATAGAGACGTTAATAAAGTTATTATATTATTATTGCCCAACAATACCCAAGAATACAAATTTTAGCGAGTATAAAATTTAGCGATTTTGAGACTCGGTACAAATGAATTTGCTAAATTATTTTGTCACTAAAAATACCCATCTTAAGGTATTATTACCTATTTGATTAATTTTCTTTTTAAACTTTTCGCAGGGAGATTTATGGCGTGGGTCAAGTTTGCTTCGTCGTACAGCAAAATATACTAAAAAGTAAATTCCTTTTTTCAAACTATTAAAATCACATACACTAGTTCCAGACTAGATTTACTTTCAATTGGTTTTAATTCAAGTATTACTGGTATATTAATAGTTGTCATTTTACTACATTTGTTATTGGAACTAGAAAACTGTATAGACCTTGTTTTTTCAACGATTACGAAACAGTGGTAGGTTTGTAAATTGAAACGATTAAACAATGGCAAATATAGATTTAGGAAGTGTTGTAACCAATATATTGTGTTCATATAAAAACAACTAAATCCAGAGGCAACTGATGGTTTTTAACTTTTTAGCATTTAACTTTGTTGAAATCCTTTGCCACTCACTTTCAACCAGGTTGACTGAGTCTGACAGTCGATTGTTTTGAACGATGTTTTAGCCTTAGTCGAGGTATGAAACCGACTTACGAGGGAGCTTGCTCCCGCAACATGCTCCTGCAACGCGCGCACATTTAACCTGTTAAATATCAGGGAGCATGATCAGGGAGCAAAACTTTTGTTGCGCAACAAATTTTTTTTGCGTGAAATCGTTGGTACACACGAGGGAGCGTGTTGCCGGAAAATTCTACCTCGTGTGGCCCGGCAGCTTTAAGAGCTGCTTTTTTTCTAACGTTACAGTGGATAGACAAGTTGATGATGAAAGTCAATAGAGGAGTTACAGCCTTTAGTAGAAATCTTTATTTATTGTTGAGATTTATTTATTGTTGGTTATAAATTGAAGTTCTACTTATGACAATGAGGTAATAATTTGGACAAAGATTCACTGAATATAAATAACGTCCGAATTACATGTACAACTTTGTAATCACATGATATTTTTATATCTGGTAAAGGATTCCCCAAAGTACCTCGAAATGGAAAACATCCCTATTACTATTAAACAGATTTTGCTGTCAACTATTAATGAGATCTGAAGTGATCTAAAACTAGTCTGTACGGACACTCAAATTCCTTGTGAATACTTATCACACAGCAACCACGGGGATTTATTTGAAACTGTGTACTTTACAAGCCATAAGGGTTTAATTATGTATTGGTAGTTTTCACAACCTTTTCACGTTCAAAATACTTTAATTTCGTGAAAATTGTGAAATGAAACTGGGTCGCGAAAATTCACGTAACAAGGTAGCGAATCTTTACCCAGTATAGCTACCAGCTCTAACGATGGTCAAGTTCATGATCAAAACATATATTTCTATTTTTAAAACGGATTTTTCTTTTTCACTTTATTGCTCATTTTAGCCTGTGATGATGATGATAACCAGTCTGGTACTTTACGTTTTGTCCCTTTTGACGACATGTCTTGACTCATTGCTTGTGAATTGCTCAAAGACCCTGTAGATTGCGTTCTAGTTGGTGTTGCGTGCTGAGTTTCCAATATTGCAATAACCAGTTTAATGTGCCCATACGAGATATGACTTGGTAATCTTTCCTTTATCATGGATAGTTTGCTAATATCTAAATATAAGACAAACTGGTAAGTTGTTGGCAAATGGTAAGGGGGGGGGGGGGGGTAGTTAGATAATAGTAGTGGGGAAATAACCAAATACTGAACGAGAGAAGGGCATCATCAACGCAGATATATCCAAGCTATGAGTGAAAAAACGCATAGCACCGAAAATCCAGCCTATGATAAGTCCAATCAAGAGATCTCCCAGCGAATTAGAATTCAGTTTCACCGATTCAAAGTCATACACCTTTTGACACTCAATCAAAAACCGCTTCAAGCGCCTTGGAAACGCTGCCAGTGCTGGGACTTGTTTACGGGAGCGTCTGCATTGTGCTTTATATCACAGCAAAATAATTGATGTGTTACAACCTACCACAGTTAACAGGTGGTGATCTAATGACTTCAGTGATTTGTTTCTGTATGTCATCTGTTACACCAGCTAATAGAAACAAAAACAGTTCAGAAAAAACGCTCTGACAGCACTGTACCACAAGATGCAAAATCAGTGAAGTTAATTGTACAGACCAGTTCTTGTACGACTGGAAAACAACACGGTTACAACAGGAATTGTGAATATTGTTATATACATGACAGTATGGCCCGTTAAGTTCATTAGGAATTGTGAATATTGTTATATACATGATAGTATGGCCCGTTAAGTTCATCAGGAATTGTAAATATTGTTATATACATGATAGTATGGCCCGTTAAGTTCATCAGGAATTGTGAATATTGTTATAGACATGATAGTATGGCCCGTTAAGTTCATTAGGAATTGTGAATATTGTTATATACATGATAGTATGGCCCGTTAAGTTCATCAGGAATTGTGAATATTGTTATATACATGATAGTATGGCCCGTTAAGTTCATTAGGAATTGTGAATATTGTTATATACATGATAGTATCATTAGGAATTGTGAATATTGTTATATACATGACAGTATGGCCCGTTAAGTTCATTAGGAATTGTGAATATTGTTATATACATGATAGTATGGCCCGTTAAGTTCATCAGGAATTGTAAATATTGTTATATACATGATAGTATGGTCCGTTAAGTTCATCAGGAATTGTGAATATTGTTATATACATGATAGTATGGCCCGTTAAGTTCATTAGGAATTGTGAATATTGTTATATACATGATAGTATGGCCCGTTAAGTTCATTAGGAATTGTGAATATTGTTATATACATGACAGTATGGCCCGTTAAGTTCATTAGGAATTGTGAATGTTGTTATAGACATGATAGTATGGCCCGTTAAGTTCATCAGGAATTGTGAATATTGTTATATACATGATAGTATGGCCCGTTAAGTTCATCAGGAATTGTGAATATTGTTATATACATGATAGTATGGCCCGTTAAGTTCATCAGGAATTGTAAATATTGTTATATACATGATAGTATGGTCCGTTAAGTTCATCAGGAATTGTGAATATTGTTATATACATGATAGTATGGCCCGTTAAGTTCATTAGGAATTGTGAATATTGTTATATACATGATAGTATGGCCCGTTAAGTTCATTAGGAATTGTGAATATTGTTATATACATGACAGTATGGCCCGTTAAGTTCATTAGGAATTGTGAATGTTGTTATAGACATGATAGTATGGCCCGTTAAGTTCATCAGGAATTGTAAATATTGTTATATACATGATAGTATGGCCCGTTAAGTTCATCAGGAATTGTGAATGTTGTTATAGACATGATAGTATGGCCCGTTAAGTTCATTAGGAATTGTGAATATTGTTATATACATGATAGTATGGCCCGTTAAGTTCATCAGGAATTGTGAATATTGTTATAGACATGATAGTATGGCCCGTTAAGTTCATTAGGAATTGTGAATATTGTTATATACATGATAGTATGGCCCGTTAAGTTCATCAGGAATTGTGAATGTTGTTATAGACATGATAGTATGGCCCGTTAAGTTCATTAGGAATTGTGAATATTGTTATATACATGATAGTATGGCCCGTTAAGTTCATCAGGAATTGTGAATATTGTTATAGACATGACAGTATGGCCCGTTAAGTTCATCAGGAATTGTGAATGTTGTTATAGACATGACAGTATGGCCCGTTAAGTTCATCAGGAATTGTGAATATTGTTATAGACATGACAGTATGGCCCGTTAAGTTCATCAGGAATTGTGAATGTTGTTATAGACATGACAGTATGGCCCGTTAAGTTCATCAGGAATTGTGAATGTTGTTATAGACATTATAGTATGGCCCGTTAAGTTCATCAGGAATTGTGAATGTTGTTATAGACATTATAGTATGGCCCGTTAAGTTCATCAGGAATTGTGAATGTTGTTATAGACATGATAGTATGGCCCGTTAAGTTCATCATGAATTGTGAATATTGTTATAGGCATGATAGTATGGCCCGTTAAGTTCATCAGGAATTGTGAATGTTGTCAAAGACATGTAGTATGGCCCGTTAGAGCAGCAGTATCAATGGTAGGGCGTGGCACTGTCAGGACAGGAATGATGACACCCACTTGTTCATAGAGTAATGTGATCTATTTATACAAAACTGAACAGCTCCAGAATGCATCAGTGCAACTTCAGCCAATCAAATCCCGTATCAATTTTTGACGGAAATGTTACAGTGTCAAAACGTACTTGTCTTCACAATATGGTAAACGGTTCTCAAATTCCAAAAGACATAATCAGTTTGCAGTCTCCATACGACATTTCATAAAAACACTCACTTAAACAAACAAATGTTTGTACCTCGTCTGTAATCCACAGGGTACCCAGAAGCAACGGCATCAGCTAAATGTCCAAATATCGTTCCCTCCACAAGATTGCGTGATTTAGAAATATCTTTCTAAAATGAAGGAACAACTTTTGAAATCATAAAAAAGAAAGTCCATACACCTCCACCTGATCAAAACAATTTTATTCCCCCCCCCCCCCCCCCCACACACACACACACCAATTAGAGCCTCAATCTATAAGATAAGATATACACGACAACTGGCACTCCATCCCTATATCTGGGCACGCGAGCTTACTATTTTTGGCAGTGTGGTATAAAAAAATATCGTGACTTGAAAAAAGCATCGTGAAATTAAAGTTCCGCAAATGAAAAAAATTCCCGTCAAAATTAACGACGCAAAATTTAATATTTACGATGTCTAGTTCTTAGAAAAATGCTGGTTTGTACACCGTAATAACATTGTGTTTTGTAGCAAGCGAAAATTAAGTCTTGCTAAGTACGTCCCTAACATTTCCACGAAATTAAGTGAATGTGTAAATTAGTACGCAATAAGGTAGTCATACTTACTATAGACATGTTCTTGTCGTGAAACAGTTCATATGAAGTATACACTGTACCACTTAGTGTCCTTCGCAGTGTAGCTACCGGTATTTTTTCTTTCTGAAGAGAAATTAAGAGACTGACGTCAAGATAAAAGTTTTGTCTGATTTTTCCTCCTTTGCCAAAAATCAGGGTATGGTCTTGATGCGCTCAATATTGACAGCTTGTTGCCCCTTTGAAATAAAGTTGAAGGCGCCAGAAGTATTGCAGGGAGGCCAGGAGATTGCCGTTCAGTTGATAGTTGGCCCTGTCTTGGGTCCACAGTTGGCAAGTTGCTGACATTTGTCAACGAACAAGATCGATATCGGGTCAGTTTACCTGACTAGAGGAGTAGCTGTTATTGTCTTTCTCATCAGGAAACATATTGGTAGAGATGTTATTCTGCTGGCAAAACTCTTTTACACATTCAATTAGTTGATCTCCAACTCGTTCACATTGTCTTTCTGATATCCCATCAATACGTAGAAGTTTTTCTTTGCTGTCTGGCCTGCCAACATTAAAATAATAGAAAACGTTTTATAATAAATGACAAACATTCTCCTGTGCTCAGCAAAAATCAACATGTGAGTCCAGTGATTATTTGCAACATATTTAATGTAGAGGTAGGGTGTTAGTGTGTGTGTGTGTGAGAGTGCAGTGTCCCCCAATAAGTGTTTTTGGTGCTGGAAGACTTGGACACTCAAATAGTTATTTTGTATATCCCGTCTTGTTTCAATCACAGTACAGAGACGCGCGCGCACGTACCTGTACTTGGTTATATCATGTAAATTCTTATTAGTTGCCAACATATATGGAGCACAATCAAGCTCATGAGATAGTTCAGCACGCTTCTTAAGAAGTGAAGTGTACAAAGCTCCCTGAAAACAAAGATATTGATATGAATAAAGTACCAAGACTGATTGGAAACAATAGGGTGTAGTCGGTCAATAAATGCCATTCCGGCTGAATATCAACTTTGAACAATCCAAGACTTAATCAAGATATCGCTTCGAACTAATATGTTAACAACTCAAACTTGTACCTTGTAGTTTAGTTTTATAGTTAGTAACTTGTAGTTTAGTTTTATATTAATATTATATTAATATCCAAGGAAAACTTTAGTCTTTACTAGTAGAGTTTGCAATTACACAGAAACTTTCCCAGATCGCGACTTGTCACACTAGCATACAAGCGCGAGTCTCTAGTAGAATACATCTTAATTTTTTTGCATTTTCATTCAACGAAAGCCAAGATATACTCGATATCCCATGGCCATTTACTTGCGATATCTATATATAGTTTCTAATCTTAAAAAAAGAGATCTGAGAGAGGATTTTGACAGTTCAAAACAACAGTCCTGTACGCGAAAATATTAAACTAACATTTCTTCACCAAAATAAAGGGGGAAAAATTAACAGAAACAAACATTTCTAGAGGAAAATAACAAATAAAGTCATCTTAGAGCTTTTGTTCGTTATCTCCCTCCCCTGTCCTCTTTCTCTTTAGGGTCAGCTACGGAGGCTGTTTACAACGAGAATACTATGGTCTGCATACTGATACCAAATCTCTTGGTGGTTGTGACGTCATATGTTTTAGAGAAAAAAGGATTTGGAAAAATTCAGTTCGTATCATATGCTGGATCACGCTGGAGATTACAGACTTATATCTCACGCTAGTGTGACATTAAACATGTTAAAAGATATTTGGTTTATCTAGCCTGAGTATCAGGCCTTCTGGGGTGGGGGAGGGGGAGGGGAGGGGGAGGGAAAGGAAAGGAAAAGAGGGCCCTCCTTTTCCCTTTCCCCTCTCCCCAGTCCCCTTCCCCTTTCCCTCTCCCTCCCCCTCCCCTCCCCCTCCCCACCCCAGAGGGCCTGATACTCAGGCTATGGTTTATCGGAAAAAGAAATTTATCAACAAATTTGTCACATCGATAATAGTAAAATTGCAAAGTTTCGAGGACATTGCCTTTAAACTGACGAAGATATGAATATTTTAAGCATTTTTGAAAAGAAATCAATGTATGTGGGCGGGTATCGCATGCCCGGCGAGCCTCGTTATCAAGCTGGACACACGTTGCAAAAATTCCACAAAAATATTTAGCTTTAAAAAAATCATATCTTCGTCAGTACATGGGCAATCTCCTTGAAACTTTGCAAATTAACTATTATCAGTATGTTGTAAATTTGATAGAATTTTCCCATATTTTTGATAAATAAAATATCTTGTAATGTCACGCTAGCATCATATAAGTCTATTCTAGTGGGTAGTTTTTAATGGAGCTTTATAATATCGATTGGATATACCGGTTCAAATCATGAACATTTGCCAAAATTTACAAAGTGTAACTTTCGATTTACTGAGTTTGTGTTCAGCTTGCACGTCACTTCCTGTCGTAGATCAGCTGGAGCGGTCACAGGTAGCCCAAGTTCACTATGAGAGATGATTTACTAAAAACTAGACGCACTCGTGCGTTCACTCGTGCCCAAGGTGAGGCCCTGTTTATAGGAGAGGTCTTAATAACCATCTTAATTTTGCCCGAACTGTCCCACTTAGATCCACTTAACGAACTGTATCAATTTACCATGCCATATAAATAGTCTACCATGACGGCCAAATTATTTACATTTTTAGACATGTTCAATGTTCAAGATGATCAAACCAAAGATAAATAGAATTCAACCACATAGAGTGTTCAATCTCCCATTTTATTCTATCGATCTGAAGTACTGACACAAACGCTCAGCCTCAATAATTGTACGTTTGTGTACAATCAACCTGGGTGACGACTTTGACCCCAGCCTTTTAATTTACTTTGATAAGAATCCTACTTTGATAAGCCCTACTTATCTTCCAGAGCTCCGTGACAGATTTTTGCCAATCCACCTTGACCCCACATTCCAAGAGTCTGGTTTTCTTTAAGACCTCGTAAAATTCAAGCGAATATCTTGTTCTTTAAGTTGATTTTATTTCACTTATCATCTGAATTGTTTGTCGTAAAGGCTCTACAACCGACTCACTAACATAGTAACTACTCATCTACATTTTTCTTTCATATTTTAATATGAAAACATAAAACACGCATACTATATCAGATCATCAGAGCACGTACAACACAGAACTTCAGTCTCCTTCGTTTTCGATATTCAAATTTAGTACAAAAACCGGCCCCATTAGCTCTCATAACTGTTTGACGGGAAATATACAATTGACTTCCCTCTATTACTGTTCGTTTAGCAACATATACAGTGAGAACTGTGAGGGGCACTCTGCTTTGATGATAAGAGCTCGCCAATTCTGGCTTACATCTGATGCTTGAGACGGGGAAAGTGTACGACTCGAAGAAGTCCCTTTAGAATTCAATTTTTGGTCGCAGAATCGGAGACCGAGTTCAAAATAGCTGTCCATTCTAACGCTCTTATAATGGAGTTGGGTATGCCTCGAGTAAAAAGCTCGACTTTGCTTTTTTTACTGCTCAAAGGGCCTGTTTTTAAAGCTGTACCACAGGAAGCCCATACAAGCTTTGAGAGCTGAGAGTTAAAAATGAATAAAAAAATTAATCACTTACATGAAGTCTTGTTTACGTCGTCTTTAGTCTTTATTAGCGATTTCAAGCCATTATAGCGAGTTTTAAAAAATCTCCCCTTCCCAACTAAAGGAGAAGACAAGTGTCTTCTCCTTTAGTTGGGAAGGGGAGATTTTTTAAAACTCGCTATAATGGCTTGAAATCGCTAATAAAGACTAAAGACGACGTAAACAAGACTTCATGTAAGTGATTAATTTTTTTATTCATTTTTAACTCTCAGCTCTCAAAGCTTGTATGGGCTTCCTGTGCTGTACTCCAGCCATTGTCCACCATTAAATCCTGCCCAAGTCTTTATTTCCCAGCTTCGAGGAGCTCACGCCTCCTAGAGGGCTGACGAATGAAGGGCATTGTTTTTACGTTCTTAACCAATCAGAGGTGCCTTAGAACGAACCAATCAGAAATAGCTGAGGACGAAAAGAGAAAAAAAAACATTTGCAGTTTATAACTCGTTCCCGGCCTAAAGGCCTGGGCACGAGTAATTATAGGTTGACTTTTGAACGTACGATTTTTTGCCTTAAATCTTAATGAAATTTATCAAAATACTCACAGTGTTTTCTTGGTGTTCTCAATGTTCTCCTGATTGAGTTTCAGAGATTTTCGTTGGGTTTAGCTAACTCTCACTGACCCTACATAAGAGGAGGACTTTCCTTCTCTTATGCATCCTCGGGGACCCCCACCCCTCCCCACCTTCCCCCTCCCCTTTCGCCCTGGGTCCCCGAGGATGCCTCTGATGTAGGATCAGTGAGAGTTAGCTAAACCCAACGAAAATCGCTGAAACTCAATCAGGAGAACATTGAGAACACCAAGAAAACACTGCGAGTATTTTTATGAATTTCATTAAGATTTTTAAAAGGCAAAAAATCGTATGTTCAAAAGTCACCCTAGTAAATCATCCCTCATAGTGAACTTGGGCTACCTGTGGAGCGGTTGATTGGTAGATGCCGAATCTCACATTTTCGATGCGTACTCCTTCCCGGTTTCGTATAAGAATAGGGTTTGGACTGGTAAAAACATAACAATTCTGCTTTCGAAAGCTCCACATGATCCGTTCACACTGCTTAGTAAACAGTCAAATAGGAGTCTCAATCAGCAACAGACAAAACCACTCGAAGATGGCAAAACGAAACGCACAAGAACCGACGAGTCGGTCGATGAACACAAAGTTTAGAGCAATAAGTGCAGTAGTAGAAGCAGCCAGCCAATTTGCTGTAGATCTCCATAAAGTTCTAACAAATAAAAAAGAACTCCAAGGAAACAATTTATTCTACTCTCCTACTAGCATCAGTATTGCTGTAGGATTGGTCTACAATGGCGCTCGTGGTTCCACAGCAAAAGAGATTGCCAACGGCTTCCACTGGGACAAAATGAAAGTCCAACAAGTCAACCAAGAGATGAAGGATTTCAGCGATATCCTCAGCTCTGCAAACTCCGCCAGCAACCAAGTTCAAACAGCCAATCGAATGTTTTTGCAAGAAAATTTCGAAGTTTTTCAAGAATTTACTGACTGCTGTAAGATATTTTATGGAGCAGAGACCGCATTAGTAGATTACCAGAACGATTTCGAGGGAGCTAGAGCGAAGATAAACGCTTGGGTAGAAGAAAAGACGAATCAGAAGATCAAAAATTTGCTTCCCTCGGGCTGTCTGAATCCTCTGGTACGGGCGACCTTGGTAAATGCTATTTACTTCAAGGGACTTTGGGACAAACCATTCAAGAAAAGGCACACTTATTCTGCCAGTTTCTACCTCCGCAAAAGAGAAAAATTACGAATTCAAATGATGTTTCAAAAGTCGATGTTTAAGCGTGCAATGGATGAACATCTCCATTGCCAGGTCCTGGAGTTGCCTTATACAGGAGATGACCTTTCAATGGTCGTACTTCTACCTTATCGAACTGAGGGACTAGCGACTCTTGAAGACCATCTAACGTACGACGCTCTTCGCAATGCCATCAAGACAGTGATGCGCGCTGAGCTCAGTGAAATCAAAGTCTCCATTCCTAAGTTCTCCATGACATCACAGTTTGAATTGAAAGAGATATTTGCAATAATGGGCATGGGTGAGATGTTTGACGAAAACAAGGCTGACTTCTCTGGTATGACTCCATGTGAAGGGTTGTATGTTTCCAAGGTGTTCCACAAGGCGTTTATTGAAGTCAACGAGGAAGGATCAGAAGCTGCTGCTGCATCAAGTGCTATTCAGAAACTTAGGTGTTTAGAGGAACCTTTCGTGGCCGATCATCCCTTCTTATTTGTTATCACTCATTCTACATCTGGTTCTATTCTTTTTATTGGTCGTGTTACTAAACCAGAGTCTTCCAAGTAACCACTGAATACTAATTGTTACTTTTATTGTGAAAATATTTTCAATGTCGATTTTCGTGACTTTGGTTATTAATTAGTCACCCAACTGATTTTTTGTTGTCGATTAAGTATGCAACTGCTACGATAAGCCAGTAGTAACTGGACACCAACTATACTGTATATGACTCATTTTTAAAACGGTCAATTTTTGAAATTTTTTCTTATACAAAGTACAAGTTTAATAGTTCTGGCATCACGCCACTAGATTTTTGTCACGCAACTGAATTTTTCTCATTATTAATTTACGTGACTGCTTAGAGTTGAAGGTTCTCCTTGGGTACTCTTGTAATTATTGACACTAGTTAGGGGAGGATTCAGGGTTCTCCTTGGGTACTCTTGTAATTATTGACACTAGTTAGGGGAGGATTCAAGGTTCTCCTTGGGTACTCTTGTAATTATTGACACTAGTTAGGGGAGGATTCAAGGTTCTCCTTGGGTACTCTTGTAATTATTGACACTAGTTAGGGGAGGATTCAAGGTTCTCCTTGGGTACTCTTGTAATTACTGACACTAGTTAGGGGAGGATTCAGGGTTCTCCTTGGGTACTCTTGTAATTATTGACACTAGTTAGGGGAGGATTCAGGGTTCTCCTTGGGTACTCTTGTAATTATTGACACTAGTTAGGGGAAGATTCAGGGTTCTCCTTGGGTACTCTTGTAATTATTGACACTAGTTAGGGGAGGATTCAGGGTTCTCCTTGGGTACTCTTGTAATTATTAACACTAGTTAGGGGAGGATTCAGGGTTCTCCTTCAGGAAAGAATGCAGCGTTATAGAAATCGAAAATAGTCAAAGTGATCGAGAAGATATTTTGGAAAAGTATCGAGAAGAAAAGGATGCGCATCCCCTTCACTACCCCTACTGGTGTACTCACTAGTTATTGAAAAATTCAACTGGTTTAGGTATGTACCTGGAGTTCAAGCTCTTTTTCATCAACTTGTGGTCTCACTATTTCTTGCTGTAATGGTGGCATTGGTAGAAGTAACTTGTTGGTTGGAGTAAAAGATGAGATGTTCCAGTCATCTGCTTGTTTTAAATGTACTCTGTAACAAAGAATGCAATAAATCGAGTTAAACCTCCTGTATGGGAGTCTTACAACAGCCATCTCTCAAGTTGTGAATTCAACAGATTCAGCAAGCTCGCTCGAGGCAATGCAAAAACAGGACTTAAGATGATGAAAATGCCACATCCATTAATTATTGTGTGACAACACATTCAGAATGTGATTTCAATAGTTTTTACTTTCTCTTGTTGACATAACACACACAATAACTAGGTATTTGTTGGTTGAATATCAACCTAAAATGAATATATTCGGACTCACTTTCATCTTAAACTAGTTATTTATATAGCACATTTCACATTTCAATGCACTTTACAATGTAGAAATCCTAATGCTCTCACAAACACTTCTTACTACATTAAATACTAAACAAACAACTCTCAACTCAACAGTTCATTTTTACTGAGGGAGGAAAACCGGGGACCCAGAGAAAAACCCTTGAAGCAAGGGAGAGAATGAACTAAGAAACTCAACTAATCTGAAGTGCCATGTCCAGGAATGGAACCAGGGACCAGAGCGATGAGAGGTGAGCAGTCTAACCACTTGGTCCCCCTTGCTCCCCATTATTGAGGTCAACAGTCATCTCAAAATTCTTAGCGTGCACGGAGTCCCCTTTCATATTAATCTTCCTAATATCAATGGTTGAATTTCAAAAATGTAATTTTATGGGAACCCCTTCAAGTTGTACCAACCTTGGTTCACTTGGTGTCTCCAGAGACTGAAGGTCCTGAAATAAGATAATAATTATTATTGTATGAGAGATACATGCATGATAAGATAATAATTATTATTGTATGAGAATTGTATTTGGTCGATACATTCAACACATTTGTTGGACAGAGTCAGTAAAGCATACAACCAGGAATCCAAGACAACGACTTAATGTGGCTGCTGTTCAACCACAACTCAACTGCCAGCCATGTAAATTTTTGAATTTTTTCTTTTGCATGAGTTCAAGAACAGGCAACATTTCACATGAATGCAAACTGAAAGTTTCAAAACAGCATGCGCTCTTCCTTATATGTAATATGTAAATGTTGAAGAGTAGCAAAGTCGATGTAGATGCAAAGTCTCCAGGTCATACCTTTGATGGGATTAACTCTAACTTAGTCATTTCTGATCTCTTTGATTCAGCTAACCACTTCTCTCCCTTACCTAAAAATTATCATCATGGCAGGAATAATAATGAATTTGTTTGATTGCAGCTAAGAGCAGGCCCATAGGGGAAGACTACTTGATAACAATAGGGATGAACAAGGCAACTGTTATTAGGAAAGGTAGCTAGGGAATACATGTACACTGTTTATTAGCTATTGGTCAGCAATGTTTATAAGATATGGGTAAGGTGGGTGTAGGATACTGTAGGTAGGGAATATAACTGCTTATTGCTTGAGTTAGGTCTGTTCAGACAAGAAAATATTTGGCTTTGTTCATTCTGTATGGAGGTCTTGCTTTGCTTGTTCCAATTGTTATTACCTCACACCAATAATTATTGTCCCCTCCATCCCCCCCCCCCCCCCAACTCAGTCAATAAGAACATCGGGAAAGAGTGGGAGAGACAGGCAATACATAGATAATGTCTATGGCATGATCAAACCTGATAAAGCTATTAGGCATCCATATCCACCGACATTAGGCTTTTCCTCTAACAAATTCTCTGTCAGCATTTGCCTTGCTATAACAAAAACAATCTTAATAAATAACTGTTAAAGTTATCACTTCCACGTAAATGGATTTTCTTTTCTGAGCTTTTGGGCTCCTGGCCCATCTTCAGGGAAAGAATGGATTTTACAATTTCAATACAGGGTGGTGACAAGGGGGTACCCATCATGAATCACGAACCATTTTTTCGCAATTTCACGGATCACAGAATAATGATAAGCTATTTCACAAATCATAGAAGATTTTTACTTTTCATTCAAAAATAAATACTGGTTTTTCATTCCTAAGATTTTTTGCACGAATTTTGTCCTTATAAACGGACCGAAAGTACATACAATCGAAGGATCATCTCTTTTCTGCGCGTCGCATATTTCACGAATCGGCATTTTTATAATCACGAATCTTGGCAATGAAAAACTGCAAATCCCAGTCACGGACAAAGATGATTTCACGGATCACGGCTAGAATTTTTAGCTTTTCACGAATCACAAGCCTAATTAAGTCTGAATCACAGGTCACAAAATACCTCTTCACCACCCTGTCAATAGATGGGACAGAAGCCACAATTAAAGCTCGGAAAATAAAAACCATTTACGTGGAAGTAACAACTTTGACAGTTAATAATGACACCCACATACAATGACACTCTCAATCTTAGCTAATCTTAATATAATTATGATTAGTAAGATGCAATATGAACATGAATGCTATAGGTACTTCAATTTGCAGTCATTGTGGATGTCTATTAGCTATTATTTAAGGAGACAACCTTTATTAAAGCAAGCTTAGAATGGTATATGGTCATTATAGATGATATCTTTTGGTTTGTATGAAATCTAGGAAGATACTCCACTATGCAAACTATATCAATAGGTACAGGTATAGAATTCAGCGTTTTGGTCTGATATAGGGTGGGAAGAAGTCAATTTTTCTGGTCTAAAATACATGTAAGATAATGTTTTTTTCAAGTGGGATGCACACACCACCCAAATATTCACCCACCCCTCCTAGGGAATGAAACAACAATAATATTAAAGACCATTTTACCATTGCATGTGTACGTACCAAAGGCCTTCCACCATTTCTCATTGTGTGAACTAGGATTATAAAAGAGATCTGTTTTGACAAGAGGACTGAAGTGAACATAAAGAAAAGACATCTAACAATATTATCAATCGAGATACCTTCCCGAGCCATATTCCTTCAGTTTTGTAAACCGAACTGGAACCTTCTGATTTGTCTGACAAATAGAACATAATCAATAATCAACATAATTTACTTACTAGTTTTATCACTGATTCCAAAGAAATATGCATTGACGAATGCATTACACAGATTTAACCAGCAAATTCAACTGACACTTGTTTATTAGTTTTTCCTTTAGTTAGAAGGTAGGGACACTACAACAGCTTACACCAATATTACTGTGGGCCCTGTAGTGTAGTATCACACAAACAACAGAGTTCTCCCTACTGAATAGCAAGCAGAATAGTGACAGTGTGTATATTTCTCCAAAGCTAGTTTACATGATTATACATACAACTATTACTGTTTTTCTACTTACAGAACCTCGTAGCACAAAAACAACCATTCCAGTCCCATATTTACCATTGCCAATTGCCTGCAACAAAACACTTAAAATATTATTACTTGTCTGGATTTATACTCAATTCAACAACTGAGCTAACTAGGCAGTTATTGCACAGACTTATACACAAATCTACAGAAAAAATCATCAAAAATCCTTGTATGAGTCCATTGCCTTAAACAGATTAAGGTTACACAGATTGTGTAATTAACCAACTAACATGTACTAACAGGGTTCGTACTACTAGGAAATTAAAAAATTCCAGGAGTTTTCCACAGTACAAAAGAATACAAAAAATCCAGGACTCTTAAGGTGTGGTAATACGAGCTATAAAATCATGCAAAAATGAAATGAGCGCTTAGAGTTTGTTAGTAGTAAGGACAGACTGTTGTACTGGGTGACAATCCCCTACTTGTCACGCAACATTGTTTGTGGCAAGTTGTAGAGCGATGTTGCTAGCTCATATTATCACCCCGTGCACAGTTGTCACGCAACAAAAATCGATGTTGCAGGTTATGGCCACTTGTTGCAAAAAGTAGAAAATGAATTTAAAATACTTGATGTCATTTTACTACCTGCAAATTGCCAATGTTCATCACAAAAACAAGTTCACAAATTTTTTAGTTTATATTCAAGGAGTTGGCTTGAAATTTTAATTTCTAGGAGTTTTCTGTGGCCCTGGAAGAAATTTACCAATCTCCAGAAGTTTTCAAGAAATTCCAGGAGCAGCGCGAGCCCTGTACTTAACCACCATAATTGCTCCTGACCAACAAGGGACAACATGACAATAAATTAATGTTTAGACTGATGTACCTTCACAGCAGATAAAAGCAGTTTTGCTTCCTTGCTGAAGTCTTTCCTGTCTGGTCTGTCTGAGGGATTGCAAATTCTGACACAAAACATGGCAAAATTTGACATACTTTTCTCTGTAAATTCAATCCCATTTACTAGATATCTAATAATAAGAAATCATAAATGTTGGCCATCCCTTATCTATAAATTTACATTACAGGATAAATAATATTTTGACTCATGTAATGTCATGGTGATTCTAGAAGCTTGTGTGGCCTTGTTCGCATGAAACTTGTAACCAGTTCTTGTGCAAAACTGTGAGAAAACAAGTTGTAACAAACCTGTTTCTGCAGTTATCACAGCACTTTGTTGTCCCTCCAATATCCTTATCAACATCCTCAAAATATCCCAAAACCTTTCTGAACACAAAATATAATAATGCATTAGTTTACTCATTTATCCCATATATTTATTTGCTTATTAATTAATTTATTGATTGGTTCATCCATCCATTAATTCATTCAACCATTCAATTTTTCATTTATTCATTTATCCACTTATTTATTCACCTTTCTATTCAATTTTTCATTCATTTGTTCATTCATTCATTTATCCTATCATTCATTCACAAATTCATTCATTTACCTATTCTACTTTTCATTCATTCATTCATCCATTTCACTCACATTCATTCCAACAACCATTCATTTACTAATTCATTCATTTGTTCATCCAATCATTCATTCATTTACTAATTCATTCATCCAATCATTCATTCATTCACTAATTCATTCATTTACATATTCAGTTTTTCGTTCATTCAGTCATTTATCCACTTATTCATTCAATTATTCATTCATTCACTTACTCATTTATGTATTCAACATTTCATTTATTCATTCATTCATTTAATCATTCACTGGCTTTAACAAACAAATGGACAAACCTTCTTCTACACTCAGATGTACTTAAAAACTGTTCAAGTTTGTTCAACATATCTAGCTTGTGTTTCCTCAGCTTATCTGATGGAATTTCATTGATGAGATGTCTATAGCAACAAAAACCTTGAAATAAGACTCATGTATTCAATACATACAAGTTTTAGCTTAGTGTCAATGGACCTTCCCAGAGTTTCCAAGAATTCATTATGATTCAGCATGCACAAGTGGGATCAGGGTGAAAAATCTTGAAGCAAGTCATAGATATACTAAAACAATTCAGCAGAAATTTAGTGTATTACCTTCAAATTGAGATAAGAAGACGCTGCAAGGAAATTCTCTAACATTTCTACTACTTCTAAAATTACATAACCAACGTTTTGCTCATATAAGTGCAAGAATTCCTGATGAATGCCATCATTTCTAAAGATTTTTTACCCTTATCTCACTTCCGTGTACTGAATCATGATGGGAAACTCCGGAAAGGTCCATAGCTTCTTGAGCTCTATTGAGTTTTATGCACACTAATTACACACTGTAAACCAATCAGAGCACACAATTATATTCTACAGATATCTGATAAAGAATGCTAATTTCCCAAATTTGCTTGCAGTGGAATAATAGATTCAAGGTGAGACGGGGGGTTTCCAATATACTTTTTGTAAATGTAACTAAGGATTTGGAATTCCCAGCCTTAACTTGAATCTTATTTCAATTGTTATTTTTGTCAATCAAGGAATTTGTAAAGGTCTAGTGAAGACATGAAAAAATATCTATAGACTCCCAAGAAGTTGAAAATTCAGGTTTTCAGGACCTGTATTACAAACTCAAGTATCACATGCTCAACTTGCATTCCTTTTCCCTTTTGATTAAGGAATAAAAAACGGTTTCCCGTGTTTGATAGCCTGATCAAAACACGCGTGATGTTGGAAGAACACGAGAGAGCGTAGTGCTTTCACAGCTCTCGAGTGTTCTCCCAACATCACAAGTGTTTTGATCAGGCTATCGGACATGGGAAACCGTTTTTTATTTCTTTTATAAAATAACAAACACGTAAATAGGAGAAAAAAGGAAAAAGAAAACCGGCGAAAAAACAAATTGACGTGAGCGTGTTTGATACTCTCATCAAACATGGGTTTTCAGCCAATCAGAGCACGCGTTATATAAGAGTTATTTTATAACTTCCACTACAAACCTGCTAGTAGCAAAATCTCCATTCCTTTCCCCTTTTGACAAGTTCCACTACAAACTGCTAGTAGCAAAATCTCCATTCCTTTCCCCTTTTGACTTCCACTACAAACCTGCTAGTAGCAAAATCTCCATTCCTTTCCCCTTTTGACAAGTTCCACTACAAACCTGCTAGTACCAAAATCTCCATTCCTTTCCCCTTTTGACTTCCACTTCAAACCACTGCTAGTAGCAAAATCTCCATTCCTTTCCCCTTTTGACTACAAACCTGCTAGTAGCAAAATCTCCATTCCTTTCCCCTTTTGACTTCCAATACAAACCATAGTTAACTATGTACAAACCTGCTAGTAGCAAAATCTCCATTTCTGTAAAAGACATGACAAGTACTCTCTTCACTAGAATCAAAGAAAATAAAGATTTTTTAAAACTTAATTGTATATACCTGTAATACAACATATAAAATAGTATAATGATACTCATCTATTGATCATAACTGATGGACTGGCAGACAGACAGACTGACTGACTGACTGACATTAACAACAAACAAATGAATAAACAAACAATCAAGAGATTGATTAAGTGACTGACTGACTGCCTGACTGACAGACAGACTGACTGGCATTAACTGACTGACAGTGACTGACAAAATTAAATTGTAACGTTAAAATGAAACTGACCCATCACGTCCAGCTCTTCCTATTTCTTGGTAATATGATTCAATGTCCTTAGGTGCTGAGGAAAGATATACATGTAAGAGTTACAGTACTTTCTCATTCTTCAGGTATTTCCTTGAATACAAAATGTAAATAATTTATATCACATTATAAAAAATTGATGTGCTTAGTGAAGACAAATGATCAAGTATAGTCTTGTTATACATGTACCTCCATAATGGATGACTCTTCGTACATCTTTTTTGTCTATTCCCATACCAAAAGCCACTGTAGCCACCACACACTAGTATACACCATTAAAAATACAAGTAAAACCCAGGTTACAGGTTTATACAATGTGTAATTCTATATAATTATATGCCCCACAAATGAAGGAAATTAGAATTCTGGGGAGGAGCATAGGGGTTAGAGAAAGAAGAACATTTCAGAGTTTTATAGAAGAAATTTGAAAGTTCTGGGGGGGGGGGGGGGGGGGGCTCATTTTTAACTTATTATAATTTAAAAATAATTGAAAAAGTTGTACCTGTACTTCATCTTTAGTAAATTTTTGCTGTGCTTTCTTTCTTACATTCATTCCTAGTCCAGCATGGTATACAAGACATGACACTCCACAGTCTTTGAACAAAAAACATTAAAATCACTTGCTTCATCAAAATTTATCTAATATATAATTATAACTTGAATCTCACTGACTTCACAATGAGTACTGAAATCAACTTGCCACAAATATTATTTTGATCTTTGGTTTGATTTCTGTTGTATGTTTGTCCCTTGTTTTATTTTGCTGATCTATCAGATGGTGTGAAGCAAATTGAGTATCAACACACAAATTGAATGGATTTGCATATTAAGCTCCACTCCCAAGGATGATTAATGAATCAGAAAAACAAACAATAGTTTAAACAAAGTTAACAAAAATTATATGGGTTTTATTGCAGCAGCAACTTTCACGGTAAAATTAGGTGAAAATTGGGTTTGATGAAGAAATCTCAACTGAAGTGCATGTACAAGAACTAACTAAAGGATTATTTATTAAAACCTACAAACTGGTCATACAGTCTGACCTAAACCTGGTTGTTGGAAGGGTAGTTAACGCTATTTAAAATATGTCTCAGAATAGCAACTGTATCCCCAGTTACTTGTGATTACTGTTTTTACCTGTCACAGCTCTCTGCACAACTTCAGTTGATTTTTTTGTAGGACAGTAGATAATAGTTGGTCCACCAAATGAAAACTGTATTTTTCCTGATTGCCTAATAACGAATGAATAAAATAATCAACTACTAACATTGTCTGTGTGGTGACATTTTTATAGAGTTAACTGCATAAGTGTCAAAACTCTCTATGCAAAGACCATGACTGTGAAAACAGGACAGTAATTTATGGCATCCCACAGTTTAGTTCACATTCAGGACTCCGAGTCTTTTCAATGCTCTGTTGAAGCTATTAAATAATAATAATAAAAAAATGGAATTTACACCCTAATTAATATTTATTGCACTGATCTTTTTATTTATAGCTGACAAAGCCATGAAATGGACCACATCATGATACACCTGTGGCACAATAATGTGGTCCATTTCATGGCTTTGTCAGCTATAAATTAATATAAGATAGGGCATGGCCAAAACAACAGCTGTTTTTATATCACATTGTATTGCATGGGGAAGCTCAAAACTGTAGTAGAGTGAAGGAATTGTCATGTTTTTTGGACCCCCCATAACCTGCAAGCAAAAAGCTGAGGTTACTTTGTAATGCCATTTGCAGAGAGCTGGCCCCCACAGTTTGCACATCCACATTTCATGATGTAAAACCATGGTCTATTCACCAAAAACTGTTTTGATGCATGAAAAATCTATACAAAGGGCCAGCAGAGGTCTTCCTTCACTTGCTGGTGATACCAAAAAACCCTCCACTTACAGAGTAAGCTCCCTCCCACCTCCATTGTCTAGAGATGAGATAGACAATAGTTTGAACATACATACACGCATAAATTACAGTACATATTAACAGCATTCAAGTACAAGATATCCACCTTTCTATAAATTATAAAATGGAATAAAGAGTATATGGTGGTGTAGTCATTTTGGCTGCTGTACTAGTCTACAGTGTATAAAATAATGTGTGGCACTACAAACATCTTGTTATTACCTGGTTTGTGAGAGAAGAGGTCTTAGGTCTTCTATTATACTAGAGGACTTTGGTAGGACTTCAAAATACAGGTTTGGTCTGTACACACCAACCATTTCAGTTAGTAACAATTCCCAAGAAATAATTTCCAAAAAGGCTACATACCTCACCCTTTGCCGCCCCCAATCCCCTCTCTGAGGTGTTGACAGGGTTCCCTAATCCCCTCTGAGATGTTGACACTATCCCCTCTCTGAGGTGTTGACAGGGTTCCCCCATCGATCCCCTCTCTGAGGTGTTGACAGGGTTTCCCCACCGATCCCCTCTCTGAGGTGTTGACACTATCCCCTCTCTTAGGTGTTGACAGGGTTTCCCCATTGATCCCCTCTCTGAGGTGTTGACAGGGTTTCCCCCAATCCCCTCTCTGAGGTGTTGACAGGGTTCCCCCCATCCCCTTTCTGAGGTGTTGACAGAGTCCCCCTCATCCCCTCTCTGAGGTGTTGACAGAGTCCCCCCCATCCCCTCTCTGAGGTGTTGACAGAGTCCCCCCCATCCCCTCTCAAATGAAGCAGATTAAAACTGTACCAAGGTGGAGACAATTGTGAATGTGTGTAACATTTTATTCCAAACACCAAACTGTTCTTGACAGCAAGGATTCTTTCAGTTGCTGCCAATGGAACCATTCACAAGCAATGAAAAGGAAAACCCTGTGTGAGCTAGGTAATCCTGAGACAGTAATCAACAAGTAGCATGCCATTTACCTGTCAAATCCAGTACAGATCATTGCAGGGTTCTTGAGATTCAGAGAGGAGCATATATCCCTTCTGACTATGTGAGTAGCTGTAGCTGTTAAGGCCACAATTGGTACAATAGGTAGTTTATTTCTAATACATCCTAGTTGTCTATAGGATGACCTAAAGTCATAGCCCCATTGAGAAACACAATGGGCCTCATCTATAGCAACTAGACATAAACCTGAAACAAAATTACTTTCTATAAGCCAGTCAAATACCCAAACTAGAATTTTTTTAAGAATTTAGAATAAGATTAAAATGACTAACTCTTGATGATGCAAAGCCATCAAAGTATTTTGACTTTTTTAGCTAAAACCCTGACAGCAATCACAAACAGTGTTGTGATAGCTTGCTTGCTTATTGCTCCTCTAGACTCACCCTCCCTTATTTCATCTCATTTCCCCAAGTTACTTGTCACAGTTGACATCACTGATTAATTACAGCTGTTTTCTTACCTACTTTGCTCTGTACTTTAGCAAGAAAATCAGTGTCACAACATATGAACTCTGGAGTAACATATACCACTCTGTATTCACCTCTAGGATTATAAACATTTAAACTATTACATGTACAGTAAGTAAAGGTAAATGAGAGGAAAAGGAACACAAATTGAATGATCAAATGAATGAATGAATTCATGATCAGTGAAACAAATAAACAAACAAACAAACAAACAAAAGAATGAGCAAACAATCAAGAGTTTGATTAAGTGACTGCCTGCCTGCTTGCCTGCCTGCCTGACTGCCTGAAAGAATGAATGACTGAATGAATGAATGAAAGAAAGAATGAATGAATGACTGAATGAAACAATGACTGAATGAATGACTGAATGACTGAATGAAAGAATGAATGAATGAATGAATGACTGAATGAATGAATGAATGAATGAATGAATGAATGAATGAATGAATGAATGAATGAATGAATGAATGAATGAATGAATGAATGAATGAATGAATGAATGAATGAATGAATGAATGAATGAATGAATTTCAGTGACAATCAGTTACATAACAGTACTGCACCATGAATAATATCAAACTATACCTGAGAATTCCAGCTTTAACACCAGCATTGTCAGTCTGTGCTGATCCTAAATAACAGGCAGGAATATTGTACAATCTATCAAAGAAGAGTGAAATGATTACAAGAATATAAGACTGTAATATGACTGTGAAACAGTAGGTTGTAGTTTTACTTACACCAGATTCCTTACTTGGTCCTCCATTAATGAAATCAGAGGAGATATAACTACAGCAGTACTATTAGTGAATATTGGTGGAAACTGATAACACAAGCTTTTTCCATATCCTGCAATAAAAGATAGTAATAAAAGCTGAAACTGACCTATTTTTAGAACTTGCACATGCTGAAACTTTTTAATATTTGCTGTACCTTGCATATACAACCAAATGAAAGGAGAGTATATGTCAGGCATTTTTGATTGGTCAATGTTCACGGCTTAGCCAATCACAACACAGCATGACAAACTTTTTAACAGTCATACGAAATCTGATCTATCTCTTGACAATTACCTGTTGCCATGACAACACAAACATCTCTTTTGTGGTTGAGAACAAGGTCAATGATCTTCAATTGCATTCTAAGAAAGAAATCAATAATTTGCATGCTTATTATATCTGCAAATGGTTAGAGTTTTTTGTCTTAAAATCTCAAATATTAGGACAGTAAGTTCCATCTCTTAGCATTAAAGGGACACCATCCTAAAGGAACTCACACCACTATATTCATAAAGAGTAAAGCATACATGTACCTATACAGTGTAGATGTAGTTGGGCTAGGTGCCTATATGCTACCTCAAGGGACCCCACATCCCCGGCAGCAAGGCAGTAACCATGGTAACCATCCACGGTCCACCACCTGGCACACTGACCACTAGGTCAGTGCAGATATAAATACTCACCTAAAATTACTAAGGGTGGGATGGGAGGGGCAAAATAGCAGCAATTGAGCAAGCTTGGCTCAGGATCGCCAGATCCGTAGTGATGGACTCACATGTGAGCTCTGCATATATATGGGGTGCCACACATTCACAAAACATACCACTGACCAGCAATGACCGTAACAGCAATTAACACACTCAGGGTTCACCCCTGATGAGCCACAAGCAAAACATAATGGCAGGCTCCTTGAAACCACGTGGGCCCTGCACAGCTGGGCCACCCCACATTTCCAAGGCATACTGCTGACCAATTATCATTTAATTAAAACAGTTATTTCTCTTTTATGCTAGTAGCAAAACATGCAAGCCCACAGCCTCAATTTTAACCTTGACTAAATTGCATTTAGCCACATATAAAACATTTTAATGGAGAGTTGGACCTGTATATAATGGCCTTGTATAAAGCAGTCACACTCCATTAAGCAGTTTCAACTTTGCAAAGATCACTCTATATACATTACTAGTTAGATTTGTGCTTATTTAGTACCAGTAAATTACATAGAAAAGATAGATAAAATTGAAAACAAATTAACAGACTTAATGGTACATGCTACCTATAATAACCATTGGGTTAGACTAGATAGGTAGCCACACTAATAATATTAAAATTTAAATATTTGGGTCAATTAAAAATATATATAGATATAGTGGTCATATACTTCTTCCAAATTGCCCCACCTCTTTCTATTAAGAAAATGCTAATGCTTCTATTAAGCAGTCAGTACACATTTGGTTATAAACACAGTTTCCTTGGATAGAACAAAAAAAAAGAAGGAAAAACAGGGAAGCACACATACATTATAGATTATTATAGAAATACAAATATAAAGTGAAAGTTCTTACGGTCTGAATTTTGAGTGTCCAAAATAATGCTTCAAAACTTTAATGTAGCTGGGATCAGGTTCAGTAACTGGTTCTAAATCTGTGGAAATAAAATCATCATGATTGTAACTTTATTTGTGCTTTCCTGTAACTCACCCTGATTCCCCCACCATCTCTACACCTTTGCATGTAACTTCATTGCCAAATTAATAGGCAGCTACTTCCACTTTAATTTTACTACTAATAATAATAATAGTTTGTTCTTCTATAGCGCATTATAATATATGTCTCAGTGCGCTTGGCTTGTGATTGTGAGAAGATAGAAAATGAAAAATAAAAAAATGTTTAAGATAAATAATGTTCCTTAAATAAATTAATTTTACACTGGTAGATTTCATCTGGTACTTCTTCTGAGACCCTTGTATTACATTTTGTGTCATTAATAAGCATTTAGAAGTAACCATTAATGTTACCAAATAACAATTATTAATAATAATTAAAAATCATAATTACTATTTGGAGAAAATGGCAAACCTTTATCATCAGAATTGTACAATTTGGTATTCTTATCTTCATATTCATTAAAACTTTGATTACAAAGTTCATCAAAATCAACCTAAACAAGATAAGATAATATGAATGCCATATTATAGTACTTTACCAACATACATAATGAAAATGGAATACAACTAAGTGTATATTCCTCATCTCATCATGTCCTGATTGCATTGCACATCATTTGATAAAATCATAATTACAGAATATACTCAATACAAAACTAATGTAAGGGTGATACTGTACTTGGTTGGCCTTAAAACATTGAAAAGTGTCGCTGCACTTTCTTTTCTCACAATGATTTTGACCAATGCAAGGTATTGTATATTACATACTGCAGTGGTTCATGCAATTTGTTTCACAATACCACTTTAAGAACGGTTGCAGAAAAAGTCACACCATAGAATGATGCCTTAAATCTTTGTCATACATGTACTATACCTTAGATAAAACATCATCAAAGGGATCGTCATCTATTAAGATAGCATCCTCCATGATGTCACTGTTATCTACTTGGTCTATAATCTCAACATCATCTGTAGGTTCAGTGTCAGCAGTATTATCCAATGACTCTATAAGTTCATTGTCATCTACAAGGTCTATATTGTCATCATTATCTTCAAATATATCCCAACATAGAGAGGAAGTATTTGAAGTATTATCCTGTAAAAAAAAAAGAATTAACATATTGAGATCCTATCACTTTGATCTATACAAAGAGATTATTTTTCCATAACATTATCTATCTATCTATCAATCAGAAAGGGAAAGGAAGGGAGAACCTATGTACACAACCCCAGGTTGAAATGCTCGGAAAACCCCCAGGTATATTTGAGATTTATGGTCATTAATAATAATAATAATAATATAAATCTTTAATGTTGACTTGATTGTGTGTGTGGTGCAACTTGCAATGGACAGTTACAGAAAATATCCATACCTCCACTATGGAGAGAATTTTTAAATGGACCCCAGACCCCGCTACCACACACCACTACCCCACCCCAATTCCCTCTGTGTGGGGGTGATATTTTCTAGAACTACACAGTGCAACAAAAAATGCTGTTAGTTTAAAAAAGATGAATAAGTTCCAACTTTCACAGCATCGCATAGTAAGTTGCAGGGTGTAACACGTACGGTATGCTGCAATCTGCAAATTATGCCGATATCAGGGTAGTAACGAGGTATATAGTTTTTTCAGTGATCCCGATCCCAGGGCTAAAAATCTGATCCTTGATCCCCAAAATAAGGACAATTTTGATCACTGATCCTGTAAAAAGCGATCCCTGAAAAATGGTGATCCCAATTCCAAAGACAGTGATCCCGATCCGATCCCAAGGCTAAAAATCTGATCCCTGAGACCAAAAAAATAACGTTCATGTGATCCCTGAGCCCCAAAATAACGCTGATCCCTGATCCCATATACCTCGTTACTACCTTGCGATATTGCAAATGGCCAATCAAAGCACAATGACCACTGATATAAGTTTATCTAGTTTAATTTGCAGACCAAGAAAGAGTTGCATTGCAAGTTGTGAAGAGAGAACTTTGCGTGCATCTGACAATTCACAAGCAACTTGCAATGCTTTGCTTTTGTCAGCACTGCAATGCGCAAGTTGCAAGAAATACTGCTTTGTAAAACAGGACCTACATGTACAATCTATGATAAGTCCCTACTTCAACTGCACTCAAACCTAGATTTCTACATCATCTTATTCCAAGTGCTCGATTGCTGGCACTTTAAACAACATAAAACCAGTTTCTCGTATCTTATTAGGTTAACTACGAAGTTTTTTAACTATTTTACTCACGTGTGGCTGTCCACCGCCGTTCAACACAACTTGTTCGTATATTTCATTAACGCTTTTATCAATTGTACTAACAACATTTTCACTTATGCCAACGCCTATTTCTTTCTCAAGATATTTCACGATTTCTTCCAGTCGTTGAGAAGCTAAGGAGAGTTTATCGATGACATTTTTGTGCATCTTGTAGATCGACATCCATTATATTCCCGCCATTAGAAACCACTAGGTATTGGGCCTACTCGTGCAGTGTTAACACAGGAGGCCCACACACACACACACATGTACGACCATGGATCTTAAAAATTTTCAACTCTTTTTCATACATACAGTGAACTCTCCACTAACGGAAACCTGTCCAAAATGGACAGCCATGGCTGGAGTCTGTCTATCCAAATCAGGAGAGGGGGAGGGAGAAGGGGAGGGGGAGGTGGCCTTTATATTGTAAGTACATTGTGCATGCGGGGAGCTACCCTACCCACGAGACTGGTTATGTGCATGTCATATAGCGCGCTATCCCATAGTCAAACTGGGAAAGGTAAGCCAAGAGTATTTTTGATTTTTAAAAAATTAAAGTACTAGTACCTGGTATAAATTAGCCGCATAAATTTCAGTAATTACTCAAAATAAATCAGAACACTCGACTGAAGCGTTGAGAAGCCAAAATTGGGTTTCCTGTGTGAAGACTGGAGGAGGACCGGTGTGGGTTGTACTCTAAAATGTACTGTACTGGACAGCGTCACCTGGTTCTTGAAACTTAAAACAGATGTCTCTTTATTTTCAACTAGACGCACACGTGCGTTCACTCGTGCCCGAGCCGTTTCACGCATTCTTCACTTAACCGTAACATAATAAAGACCTTTTTTGACCTTTTTAGAGAATATCTGATTAGTCAATTTGTCTGTCAGCAGCTTAGTGTTTGCCTTTATCCCAACATGCAAAAATATATATCTCAATTGTTTGCTGTAAAGACTTCTACAACGACGTTTTTGACACAATAACAAATCGTGTATTTTTTCGGCGTTCGTGTTTCAGATGTTTTATTGCTGCGAGCGAAGCGAGCAGCGACACTAATCTTGCACATGCGCGGCATGTTTATATACCAGCTCTGAACTCGATTCTTGGTAGGCACGTATGTATATGGATGTAGCGAACGATGATTTGTGACGTCATCAAAATATGCTTGGAATGATCGCTGACCACGCGATTGGAATCTTTGTTTTCTAGCTAAGTTGTCGTTGTTATTCAGATTTATCATACCCGGGAATCCACTGAATCCTGCTTTGTATTCGTGGAAGTGTTCAGCAAGGTCATGAACTGTTTAGTGATATTTCTCAGGAAAGACAATGTCCTTTTATGAGTTTTTCATCGCCGCGTTGTACGCTCGATCGAAGCAAGACGATATAAAGTTGCATTCCAATGTTCTCCTCTTCAAAGAGGTAAAATCTCTTTAGAAAGCCACACGATATCGCTAACATTATTGGTGAATCGAAATTTTGCTTTCTTAACGCAGACTACTCTCAGTAGCTCAGTCAGTTAAATCCACATATATTTATGCATTCTCTATACATTACAAGGCAAATTATGTGTCAGATATTTATCAAGCACTCTTTTTATAGCTGCCAGGGAGCGATACACACCTTTACTAAACAAACTTTAATCAATTAGTTTTATAATCATTCCTAACACTGTTTGTGATTGTTTGAAAAAGCAATATATTTCAGTGAATAAAATGTACTTAAGTACATTTTATTCACTGAAATATATTGCTTTTTCAAACAATCACAAACAGTGTTAGGAATGATTATAAAACTAATTGTACATTTCTAAAACTTGTGTGGTCGTAGTCAGTTAGTTTTATATTAAATCATTGCCATCGCTAGCCGTTTGTGATTGTTTGAAAAACCGTGATCTCCGTGATCCGCAGACATGGGTCGTATGGTGGCTGCTACGTGTATGTGTATGTAAATTTGTATGTAAATGTTGATTGTTCAATTGTCTCGTAATGAAAGCGCCCTTGCCACCTTCGACTCGATCACGTTGAGCTGCGCCCTTCGTAATTCAGCACTTGGCTGCGAGGAAGGGTGATGAGCTACCCCAATTTTTTTAATTAATTTACTCAAAGTGCTAAATATTTTGAACTGTGTGTGTCCGACACTGAACCTGGACGGAATTATGTTCAACGCACAAGAGATTTGATATATCAGACAAAGCGGTGTACTTTCGTGAGTTTTAGGGGAACAGTTCTGCTAACGTAGATACACCAGCTGTTTTCTGCTCGCAGCATTTCACTTTCTATTAGAAACGGCTAGTCTATTACGTGACCAAACGCATCAGGTCAAATAGAGCCTTGATTCCATGAAAATATATAAATAAATTGTCTGGCCAGAATTGTGTTAAAATTCATTACAAAAACGTCTCAAGATCTCTTGAATGCTTGAATGAAAAATATAATTGACTTGCCTCTATATGCGTTCGTTTAGCAACATGTAGGGTGAGAAATTCGTAGATTTCCAGCTCAAAGGTTATTGCTACGAGTCGCGAGAGCTTCAGTTTTCAAGTACTCCATCGGAGTTCGATATTTGGTCAAAGTATTGGAGATCAAGCTCAAAATAACAGCCCATTCTGAAGCTCTTATAAGTGTCTAGGTATATCTCGAGTTAAAAGCTCCATTTTCTATTGTCTCACTACTGGAAAAGCCTGTCTCTGAAAGCCATTTTTTGGGCTGTCCGCCATCTTGCATTCCTAAAGTTCCTGACTGGCGTCATCAGGAGCTTTAACACGTGACCGATTGCGCAAGAAAGGCCTCTTCTGGCGACGAAAAGAGAAACTAGACGCACACGTGCGTTCACTCGTGCCCCGGGAGCCCTTCAGTGACCGGCCCCGTGCGTACTCTTCCCCGAGCCGTTTCACGCATTCTTCACTTAACCGTAACATAATAAAGACCTTTTTTGACCTTTTTAGAGAATATCTGATTAGTCAATTTGTCTGTCAGCAGCTTAGTGTTTGCCTTTATCCCAACATGCAAAAATATACCAGTTTATTCAACTTTTTATTTCACTATATATCTCAATTGTTTGCTGTAAAGACTTCTACAACGACGTTTTTGACACAATAACAAATCGTGTATTTTTTCGGCGTTCATGTTTCAGATGTTTTATCTATTACGTGACCAAACGCATCAGGTCAAATAGAGCCTTGATTCCATGAAAATATATAAATAAATTGTCTGGCCAGAATTGTGTTAAAATTCATTACAAAAACGTCTCAAGATCTCTTGAATGCTTGAATGAAAAATATAATTGACTTGCCTCTATATGCGTTAGTTTAGCAACATGTAGGGTGAGAAATTCGTAGATTTCCAGCTCAAAGGAATTGCTACGAGTCGCGAGAGCTTCAGTTTTCAAGTACTCCATCGGAGTTCGATATTTGGTCAAAGTATTGGAGATCAAGCTCAAAATAACAGCCCATTCTGAAGCTCTTATAAGTGTCTAGGTACATCTCGAGTTAAAAGCTCCATTTTCTATTGTCTCACTGCTGGAAAAGCCTGTCTCTGAAAGCAATTTTTTGGGCTGTCCGCCATTTTGCATTCCTAAAGTTCCTGACTGGCGTTCACTTCGAGGGCCTTCGAAGAGTTCGCACTCGCTCAAAGGTGATGAATGAAGGGCATTGTTTCTTACGCTCTGAACCAATCAGGAGCTTTAACACGTGACCGATTGCGCAAGAAAGGCCTCTTCTGGCGGAGAAAAGAGAAAACTAGACGCACACGTGCGTTCACTCGTGCCCCTGGAGCCCTTTTTAAGAGAGGCTCCAATGACCGGCTCCGTTCGTACTCTTCCATGAGCCGTTTCACGCATATCAAACAATTGTCAATAAAAAGTTGTCATTCGCTCGGCAGTCAACTCTATTCCATATTTGGGCAGGCATTACCTTATTTGGAAGTCGCGTTGATCCGTTTTTGCTGATTTTTTGGCAAAACAGTCGAAAATTTGACCAAAACTTGCAGAAATTGTAGCTACGAAACACATCACATTGTCCACCATCTTGAAAATTACTTAGAAACCTCGCTTTTCAATAAACAGGAAACCCAATGGTAAATACACAGGGAGCCCGCGAAAGGCAACAATTGTTTGATATGCATTCTTCACCAATTCGGGAAATAGCTAACCATAACATAATGACCCTTTTTGAATCGGCTGACTTAAACTAAAAATTATCTTGATTAGTCAGTTTGTCTGTCAACAGCTATTTGTCTTTCTATAATTATCATGCATGGGTATTAGATATCTCCAGCATGCAAAAATATACCAGTTTATTCAACTTCTTATTTCACTATATATCTCAATTGTTTGCTGTAAAGACTTCTACAACGGTATATTTGACACAATAACAAATCGTGTATTTTTCGTTCATGTTTCAGATGTTTTATATATGAACTAGACGCACACGTGCGTTCACTCGTGCCCCGAGAGCCCTCTTCCCCGAGCCGTTTCACGCATTCTTCACCATTCCGGGACTGATAGTTAACCGTAACATAAGACCTTTTTTGAATCGGTTAAAAGAACATCTGATTAGTCAATTTGTCTGTCATTGCTTCTATTATCATGCATAGGTATTGTATATCTCCGACATGCAAAAATATTCCCCGCGAATATACCAGTTTTATTATTATTTTTATTTCACTATGTATCTCAATTGTTTGCTGTAAAAACTTCTACAACGGTGTTTTTGACACAATAACAAATCGTGTATTTTTCGGACGGTTTATATATTGAATAAAAGACGTTATCTGACCAAACGCGCAATCAAGGTCAAGTTCCATGCAATGGTCTGCTTCAGAATTCCAATATTACGATTCAGTACAAAACCTCTCAAGCTCTCTTGTCATGAACGCCTGAATGAGGAATATAATTGCCTTGCTTCTATGTATGTTCGTTTAGCAACATGTAGGATGAGAAATTCGTAGATTTCCAGCTCATAGGAAATAGTCTTTATCGCGAGGGCCTGCTTTGAAGTACTCCATTTAGAGTTCAATATTTGGTCAAAGTATTGGAGATGAAGCTCAAAATATCAGCCCATCCTGAAGCTCTTATAAGTATATAGGTATATCTCGAGTTAAAAGCTCCACTTTCCATTGTTCTACTCCTGGAACAGCCTGTTCTGAAAGCTATTTTCTTTGAAGTCTGTCATCTTGCATTCCTAAAGTTCCTGGCTTGCCTTCACTACGGAGAGTTCGCACGCGCTCAAAGGTGATGAATGAGGGGCATTATTTTTCACTGGGTATTACTAATTAGATGTCTCCAACATGCAAAAATATACCAGTTTATTCAGCTTTTTATTTCACTTTATATCTCAATTGTTTGCTGTAAAGACTTCTACAACGACGTTTTTGAGACAATAACAAATTAAAAATCGTGTATATATGTTTTTCGTTCATGTTTCAGATGTTTTATCCATTACGTGACCAAACGAATCAGGTCAAATAGAGCCTTGGTTCCATGAAAATATATAAATACATTGTCTGGCCAGAATTGTGTTAAAATTCAATACAAAAACCTCTCAAGATCTATTGAATGCTTGAATGAAAAATATAATTGACTTGCCTCTATGTGCGTTCGTTTAGCAACATGTAGGGTGAGAAATTCGTAGACCTCCAGCTCAAAGGAATTGCTACGAGTCGCGAGAGCTTCAGCTTCAGTACTCCATTGAGAGTTCGATATTTGGTCAAAGTATTAGAGATCAAGCCCAAAATAACAGCCCATTCTGAAGCTCTTATAAGTGTCTAGGTATATCTCGAGTTAAAAGCTCCATTTTCTATTGTCTCACTGCTGGAAAAGCCTGTCTCTGAAAGCTATTTTTTGGGCTGTCCGCCATCTTGCATTCCTAAAGTTCCTGACTGGCGTTCACTTCGAAGACCTTCGAAGAGTTCGCACTCGCTCAAAGGTGATGAATGAAGGGCATTGTTTCTTGCGCTCTGAACCAATCAGGAGCTTTAACACGTGACCGATTGCGCAAGAAAGGCCTCTTCTGGTGACGAACAGAGAAAAAAAAAAAAAAAAACATTTGCATTTTATAACTCGTTGCCGGCCTATAGGCCTGGGCACGAGTAAAAAAAAAACATTTGCAGTTTATAACTCGTTCCCGGCCTAAAGGCCTGGGCACGAGTAAAAATATCTTGATTAGTCAGTTTGTCTGTCAACAACTAGTGTTTGCCCTTTTCTATTATCATGCATGGGTATTAAATATCTCCAACATGCAAAAATATACCAGTTTATTCAACTTCTTATTTCACTATATATCTCAATTGTTTGCTGTAAAGACTTCTACAACGGTATATTTGACACAATAACAAATCGTGTATCTTTTCGTTCATGTTTCGGATGTTTTATATATGAATAAAAGACGTTACGTGACCAAACGCGAAATACAAGGTCAATGGAATCTAGTTTCATGTCATTCCGAAATAAAATTATAATTCAGTACAAAAACCTCTCAAGATCTCTTGAATGCTTGAATGAGGAATATAATTGACTTGCTTCTATGTATGTTCGTTTAGCAACATGTAGGATGAGAAATTCGTAGTTTTCCAGCTCATAGGAAATAGTCGTTATCGCGAGGGCCTCGGCTTTCAAGTACTCCATTTAGAGTTCGATATTTGGTCAAAGTATTGGAGATGAAGCTCAAAATAACAGCCCATTCCGAAGCTCTTATAAGTATATAGGTATATCTCGAGTTAAAAGCTCCAAATTACATTGTTGTACTGCAGGAAAAGCCTGTCTCTGAAAGCTATTTTCTTTGTAGTCGGCCATCTTGCATTCCTAAAGTTCCTGGCTTGCGTTCGCTCAAAGGTGATGAATGAAGGGCATTGTTTGTACGTTCTTAACCAATCAGAAGTCCCTCAGGACGAACACAGGAAAAAAAAAAAAACATTTGCAGTTTATAACTCGTTCCCGGCCTAAAGGCCTGGGCACGAGTAAAAAAAACATTTGCATTTTATAACTCGTTCCCGGCCTAAAGGCCTGGGCACGAGTAAATATGCGTAATGAATCAGTGATTTTCAGTTCAGGTCACAGGCAGCCCAGCCACTTCTCCTGACGATGTTTATTTTAATAATTTATTTACTATTTTATTGATACGCTAAAAAGACAAAAAAATGCGCGCGCTTGTTTTAATTTGCTTGGCGCGCGCGCTCTTGTTATGCATGGGTCTCCTGTGGTAATATCCTCCCGATATCCCACGGGACGAGCGCGCGCTTGTTGTGAATGGGTTTCCTGTGGTGATCCCGCGGGACAAAGCTACTTTGTGAGAAGGTATGAAACACGGTCACGTGACAAAATACATTTTCGCTTGTATTTCACCAGCTAAGAAAGAAAATATCGATTTTTCTTCGAATATGTAAACAAAGTATTTATGTCCAAACAACTTAATATTTTTGAGCGTTCAAAGTTTGTTATTTGACGAGAATTTCACCTGGGAAGCTTTGACTCGCGATGGACGTATGTGTGCCCCAGGTTGATTGGACACATTTCCGTGAAGCGCTCGGGATTTTTCACTCGTTGAGTGAGGTATGATAGCAGCTCTAATCTTGTCAATAGTCATGCTTTTTATGACCAAAAATGACGTAAAACATGTCGATTGTTTCATGAGCCTGCGGACCAAAACTACGCGGTATTAACATTAAAGTCGTTCAAACCTGGAAGGCTGGAACTTTGGCGAACGATAAATATGGCGGTTTGACCGAAGATGGAGTAATTTTGGAAAGACTTTTTCAAGGTAAATAGAGTTCATGATACATTAGTTCAAACCGAGAACATATTATAATATAAACACCCCACCTAACTCAATATATTTGAAATAGAATGTTTAATCGTTCTAGCTACGTACTGAAGCTGCTCGTAGCCCCTGTGAACAGTGAGCTTGAATCGAAGATGTTAAATCGTGAAATTATGAACTTAACAATCCCCGGGTTAACAATCTCGTAAGACTTACTTTGAAAAACTTTGAATTTTATGGATCCTGATTGCAATTTCAAAATATTTACAATCTCCTATAGCTTCTAGAATCTTTTCCAGTCTCAAATGATCATTAGATTTCATTTTATCGACGATTTTATACATCATGATACATTAAGTTAGTAACATTACGATGATCTGTATATTGAGTAAAATTCATCTAAATCAAAGAAGATATTTTAGTGTTATCTAATTCAAACAGTTTCTTGCATTATTTTATCCCAGCTGTTTCTGAGTTTCGTTGTCAAGACATTTTAAACCGATATTTTCGTATGTATAATATATAAGGTTTAATTCTCATCACTATTATCGATCAAGACCAGCTAGGAAAATATTTACTATACATAATAAAGTATAATCTGTAAAGCATCGTTTTAGAACCTAAGTTTTCTCTAGTTTCTTAGTAATATAAATTTCTGTCTGTCTAAAGACATTTTACTTACCGATATTTATTATCGATCTTCTATAAAATGATTTACAAAAGTTTGAAAAATATAATTCGTAATTAAATGTTTTATTATTATCCTAGATAAATTTAGTTTCTTCAAGAAACTAAAGTCTTTTATTCCAGTATCAAAGTATTTTGTCAATTATCTGTTTTGGACTTTTGAATTTCGACTTAATTAATCGATCTATATGTTGCTCAGTTGACTGAGTTTAGAATGAACCCGTTATATTCTTAACTATAAAGATCTGCCATAAGTATTTATTTGTGTGGAGGTTACATTTTTGGACAGATGATATATTGTGATAATTTTTTCAACATTTTGTATCACATCTCATATATTCTGTCACCATTGTCAACTCCAAATATTGACTTTCTTTTGCGTTAATATCAGTAACTAGTCCTTTACAGTAATTTTATTTCATGCTCCTTTTAATTTCAGGGAAACTGAGTCGATGGATTGCATTGGTTCACAGATGATATGCCTGAATTATTTTTGCCATATCGTTCAGTATCATATAATTGTTATTTCTTTGTCCAAGACCATTAGAAAGCTGTAAAATATCAACCTCCTTCAATGTCCACAGCAAGCAATAGTCCTTTGCTACCTTTCCAAATCATGTTCCCAAAATGTAAAATGGATGGAATATCCATTCGTTGGCAGATCAGTGATACCTCTGGCTATTTTTTATGTCACTTTGCATCACATATCCCAAACCATTAAAAACTTAAGATATCTTCCTCCTTTAATTGGCATAAAGAACGTTCACTTGACCTTCCAGCTATTTAATACTTAAGTCAAGGATGAGCCCGTTGTGTTTCATATCATCTTCTTATACAAACAATCCCAAACCACAAAATATCAAACTCCAATGATAATGATATCGTTAAGTAGTTCCCCCTACAATTTGTACAATAATGTTTTTCTTAGAAAAAAAATAGCTATCAATGAAAGACAGTTACACAGAGTAATGCTTGCTTTATTTGTCCAAAATTTGCATTTTATAGGTTAAAGTTAAAAAGAATTTACAAAATAGCTTCTCCATGAACACCATTAGCTGCATATGGAAGCCTACGGGTGCTTGGTATGTTCTTTATAAATGTTTGCGATGAAAAGCGATGCAACCCCCTCCAAATCCCCATAAATTATGAACAGTCCCTTAGAGATTTTCAGGATTGACTATGAAAAAAGGGAAGGAAGCTCAGGAATAGACTGATTGCATTTTCGAAAAATCAGACACCTGGAGGCATTTTGGGGTAGAGGCTGGTAACATAACTATTCTAAGCTGATTTTTCATGCTGAATGTGAATATGACTGTTACCAAGACGTATTCTGCAATCTTATACGTGTAAATTACGTATTTTGTGAATTGCTACAGTCATTTCGTACTAACGGCTTTTTCACGTAATTCCAAAAGTTCCCAAACTTAAAAACAATTACCATAGCTGGAGCACATCAAAATCAGTAAAACTGTGAAGTTTAAAGGATATAAGTTGAATCAAGGAGATACCAATTTTCAAAAACCCAAATTTTGTATGAAAACAGTTTATATGCAAGAGATGTAGTGCACAAATAGTGCAGAATTGTTCTGAGTTTTTTGCTACAAGCATGAAAATTGGCACAGTGATAAAACATTACATGCTGACTAATTTCTGATGTAGTGCCACGCCCAAAAATGGAGCTGGTTAAAACTAAATAAGATTGCTACATTAAATAACAAGGTGTTCCATGAAATGTGACAATTCTTCACGAGTACTGTCTCTTCTATTTAACTTGCTATAGTGCCTCACCCTGTTTTCCATACTTCCAGTTTTATGTTAATGAATTATTTAAATATACAAATAATGAAAATAACTATTTTCTTCCGCACTATCACCATCAACCCGTCCTATTTTGGTCTGATGTTGTATGCCACTAGCTTCGTTTGACATATGTACTGCAACACCCAAAACTTGATACTGCCAGTACAAATATATAGGAACATCTCTCTAAAATATCAAAATTATTTACCTTGTTTTAAAGCTAAGGAGAAAGAATAATAGACGGATACGATACAATATCAACAGCACAGTCATTTGTAATAGGGTCGGGTATGCTCGTTGGAAATTTTCAAAAATACCCCTAAAAGATACCGGAAGTCTTTTAAGAAGGACGTGGCTTTGACGATTTTTAACCCCTAAGAGATACCATGCCAGCGATAACAAGCCAAAACTCTAAACTTCAATTTTAACACCCTAAAAGATACCAAATCGCTGATTTTTACCCCTAAGAGATACGACGAGCATACCCGATCCTTTTACAGTGGAGTCCCCCCCCCCCCCCCCCCCAGCCATGCACACCTTTTCATTGGTACTTACAGAAATAAGGAAGTGGAAATGAATTAATTTTACGACATTTTGTCCCAATTTACTAAAGATCGCAAATTAAAATGACGTCTGGAGAAACACGCCTCTTAAATTTTTGCGAAAATAATTAGGTAACAAGGTTTGCTTGCTGAGAAGAATTAAAACAAGATTTAAAAATGCCTTACAAATTTCATTGTATCGCTACTTTCATCTGACGAGTTCGTGAGTATATTTGTACAAATTACTTGAACAAATGCCCAAAAAGTTGTTGAAACATTATCGATAGGAGTATAATTTCATTGACTTTCCTAAAGAGAACACCAGGAAACAAATTTAGGGACGGACCATTAGAAAAGTGATGGGGGGGATGGGGAGTTTGGGATTGGCATAAATTTTTTTGGGGCCACCAAAAGTGGAAATGAATTTTTTTTCGCTTTGGCAGGAATATTTTTTTTAAGAAAATGTCCCGGCAGATTTTTTATTTTTTTCAAAATTTTTATTGGAAATAAATTTTTTTTTTGCTTTTGCCCCATCTCCCCCATCACTTTTCTAATGGTCCGTCCCTTAGTTGGCAAACACTGCCTAGGTTCTCACGATAGTTTGGGTGTCTAATTGACAGTTTCTGGACAACTTTTATAGCACGATATTCTAGGTGTAACTGTAGTGTTGATCGGTAAACAAATGCTCGCTACAAAGCTAAAAGCCGAATGGAAATATTTGAAGTATTTGTCTCAGGTCAGTTGACAAAACGCCTTCATGTGTACAGGGATGCTATGTTCGTAACAATAATAGCTTATTTCCAGAGTTGAAAATTAATAATTGTGTGTACGTGACTCTCAGTTGACGAGCACTTTTGCATGCAAGCACTCAAACAGACCAAACCGAACAAGGGGCCTTTTTATGCGACGGCGAATTGTCCCTGCTAGCTCTTTGGTTTTCTTTTCTTGACACAAAATAATCGAATTTTTAAATTCTAATCCCGGCTACTAGGGACAACAAGCTATGATTCACATGAATGGTGATGTTTCAGTCTGCCGCCTTGAGCTCCCGGCAAACTGTACTTATTGGCCTCATTAGCACTTCTCCGCGTTGACACACATTAAGTAGTGAATAAATGAACGAGGTTTGCGGCTCCTTTTTCCGATTCCCTAGCCTGCCTACTGACAGGATCTCAATATTCATACAAAATTTTGTAAAATGTTACTTGGAGTCAACAAAAGAGCGTCCAATAATGCATGTAGATCTGAACTTGGATTAATTCCTTTGAGAGTCAACGCAAAACTGAGAGTAGTACAATTCTGGATTAACTTCCCTGCAACCATCACCCCATGTAGCCGTGGAGTAGAAAAGCAAACCTTTATATTTTTGATAAATTGGGCTACAGTTTTGTATGGAATCAAAAGTTTGATAAAACAAAAGGGAAAATAATAGTTAAGCAAATAAAGCAAAGACTAGAGGATATTAACTGCAAATACAAGTTTGGTTTGAAGAAATTCACAATGATATGGGTAGGAAAGACTCCCAAAAAATAAACTTAGAACTTATAGAACCTTTAAAATAATTTATAAGCAAGAAAATTAATCAATGTTTTGAAGAAAGAAAGAAAAGGAATATTAGCACAAATAAACGGATAACACTGTTATGAGACATGAAATAATACAAGTGATATTATCCTGCTAGCAGAGCCCCGGGAGCAGAGCCTTCTTTAATTAAAGACCTCTGCTCGCAGGATAAAAGCAAAGTAAAGAAATAGTTTAGATTATATATATGCATACATTGTTCTGTTATTCAAAATGAAATCTTTTATTAGCATTTATATCTGATTTACTTGTAAGAGTAGAAAGAGCTAATAAAAATGTCTGTCTGATCTGTCTGTCTCAAAGGGGAGGGGGAGGGGGAGGGGGAGGGGTAAAGGGGAAGGCGACTAAGACTATTTTCAGTAATTTTGCCCTCGCGCGCGCGTAAGGCTTTTACTTTCCCAGATTGGTGGTGTACAGGAAGAACACGGTTTTACTGCTGAAATCGAGCCATGTATGGTACGTTGCGTGCAGGAAAACAGACCAACGACTTGTCTTACTACTCTTACTAGTTGAGGGACCATGCAGTTAGTAATAACACTGAGATGAAAGGCAGTTAGGTGGTGTTAAGGGGGTCGTCCCGAGTGCCGTTGATCAACTGCTTATATCGTCACCATAACTTAGCAGTTGCATAATATGATTATAAAAAGCCTATATGATGGAGTCCATCATGAATGGATGATCCGAGTATTTGAATGCGGGTAGAAATATCAAAAACTTTGCGGAACACGAATACAAGACAATTATAATGAATAGTGAATCGAAACTAATGAAAATAAGAGGTTTGGGATAACGGTAAAATGAGGGTGAGCAAGCGGATGTGAATTTTGTGTGGTTTCTTGCAGTGGCATAGTTTTCCACTGCGTGCGTTTTTGGTCTAACCAATTGGTCAATTTTGTCAATTCATTAAATATCAAATATAGGACGTATAGTTCATTCATCGATGATTTAAGGTTTATTACCAAGAAAATAATTAAATCCTTGAAGCAGTAGTAAATGGTGAGATAGTTTTACAAACCATGATACTATAGCTAGGGCATGTTATGGGTATCAAATTGAAATATGAGGATATAAATGCAATTAAGAAAAATTAAGAAACTGATGGGGTACGATATGAAGAAAGGTTAGTTGAAAGGAAATTAAGGAAAAACGTGACAGAATCAAGGAATTAAAGGCAGTGGATTGCTATAGTAAGAGTGTTGAATTTACGCACAGGTCAGTCGGGGTCTTATTTTCAAAAATAATGGTAACCCTAATTATCGACCTTAGTCCGGCCTATGCAGCCGCAGTTTGTGTGGTCACGACGCAAAACTGCGGCTGCGTAAAGGAGACTAGTACTTTGCCGTTTCTAGTTCAAAAATTTATTGGATTTCGATGATCTTTTAGTATTGTTACGTAGCTCACCTGATTCTTTCGTCAAAATCAGATAAGTGGTTACTGCGTTAATGATTAACCCGGCCTAACCCTTAAGCGCGGACCTTAAATTTAGGGTGAACCAATAGTCGGATGGCAATGTAAGGCACATCACTGGAAAGTACTCGTCAAGATCTGTAATAAACTTGAACTTGCACAGGTCTCGGCATTTTATTTTCAAAAATATTCGTAACCCTAGTCGCAGACTAAGGTGTGTAATTTTAAAGGGGCAAATGCATGTACACCAAACATTTCTTTACCAATTTAAGTGCTTGCCACAGTTAATTGGTAGTGTAATTATCAAGAACTAAATCGAGAACGTCGATTTTTGACGAATTTTTTATTGCATTAAATATTATTTTTGTTATCATGGCAACCAAAAGTCACATGACCTCAAAAGTGGTATTGTTTTATAGGTCTTGATGTGGTGTAAAACATACTATAAGTAGAATTAGCTAACAGTTTTGGTTATTGAGTTAGGGTGTTATCTCCTGGTTGCCATGGCAACATGACAATGCTCTCATAATTTTACAGTCTCTGTGGCAAAAGCTGAAATTGTGATTTGAAAACCTAGTACTTTAAATGAAATCTTAGTGGTGAAAATTAAGGCCAAACTTTTATGATCTAACAAGTTTGATTGACTTTCGCTAATGGATTATAATAATTATGGGAAACATACTAGCAGAATTCTGTAGACTGTTGTTTGGGCTACAAGTCTTGCACACATTGTTATGACAAGATATTTTTAGATTCCGAGATACAGCAGGCCCAATATCGGGAAAAAAGGTTTACCTTTTTAACCTTGTTGCTATGGTGACCAAATGTTATTATTTACTACATCATGATCGTTGGTTGATGTGCCAATGAATGCATGCTAGCAATGTCATTTTTCGTGTGTTGTGGTGTTAGGGCCAGAGTTAACATGACTTACTGTAAGGCCACCATAAGGCCTCCTTAGGGTTTATTGGCTTTAAAAAATAGTTGTTAATAGTTATCCCAAATATTTTTGTACCATCTTTTAGAGCCAAACCTGCATTATTTTTGCTTTAACTTTAGATCTGTTAAACTTTCAGTTTAGTAAAGATGCCAACATGATCTTTACAATGGTGTTACACAACACTATTTTATACATTTTCCTTCAATATTCTTGGGAATATATATTTTCCTCATTTTGCATTTTATCTTATTTTATATTTTATTCATTTTGCATTCATATTATTCTTTTTCTCCTGTTCTTCTATTTTTAATTTGAGCTTGAATTAAGCAATCAAAACTAATTCAATTCCACTTGAATTAGGATTTTAGGTGTGGTGAGAAATAGGGGTTTGCAATATTATTATGACCCAGGAAATTTTGCTTTTTTGACATATCTCACCTGAAACAGACCCAATTTAAATAATGCATGCATTTCCTGTATGCTGTGGTTACTCTGATACAGAATATGACATTTTTTTCATCATTGACCACACCCTGCTCTTGTTATCTCAAAAAAGCAAATTATGACGACAGTAGGAAATATTAACAAATAAGATGCAAAAATGACATTTTATGAAATATTTTGCTCTAATCATTCATTTCCCTGAATACAATGCTTTTATGAAAAGTAGTAACAAAGTTATTAGGATTTTAGATGTGGTGGGGAATAGGGGATTGCAATATTATTATGACTAGGAAATTATTGCTTATTTGAGATACCCCTGAAACAGACCCAATTTAAATAATGCATGCATTTCCTGTATGCTATGGTTACTATGATACAGAATATGGCATTTTTTTTCATCATTGACCACACCCTGCTCTTGTTATCTCAAAAAAGCAAATTATGACGACAGTAGGAAATATTAACAAATAAGATGCAAAAATGACATTTTATGAAATATTTTGCTCATATGACATTTTTTTTATTGACCACACCCTGTTAAAATCTAAAATCCTAATAACTTTATTATTACTTTTCATAAAAACATTGTATTCAGGGAATTGAATGATTAGAGCAAAATATTTCATAAAATGTCATTTTTGCATCTTATTTGTTAATATTTCCTACTGTCGTCATAATTTGCTTTTTTGAGATAACAAGAGCAGGGTGTGGTCAATGATGAAAAAAAATGCCATATTCTGTATCATAGTAACCATAGCATACAGGAAATGCATGCATTATTTAAATTGGGTCTGTTTCAGGGGTATCTCAAATAAGCAATAATTTCCTAGTCATAATAATATTGCAATCCCCTATTCCCCACCACATCTAAAATCCTAATAACTTTGTTACTACTTTTCATAAAAACATTGTATTCAGGGAAATGAATGATTAGAGCAAAATATTTCATAAAATGTCATTTTTGCATCTTATTTGTTAATATTTCCTACTGTCGTCATAATTTGCTTTTTTGAGATAACAAGAGCAGGGTGTGGTCAATGATGAAAAAAATGCCATATTCTGTATCATAGTAACCATAGCATACAGGAAATGCATGCATTATTTAAATTGGGTCTGTTTCAGGGGTATCTCAAATAAGCAATATAATTTCCTAGTCATAATAATATTGCAATCCCCTATTCCCCACCACATCTAAAATCCTAATAACTTTGTTACTACTTTTCATAAAAGCATTGTATTCAGGGAAATGAATGATTAGAGCAAAATATTTCATAAAATGTCATTTTTGCATCTTATTTGTTAATATTTCCTACTGTCGTCATAATTTGCTTTTTTGAGATAACAAGAGCAGGGTGTGGTCAATGATGAAAAAAATGTCATATTCTGTATCAGAGTAACCACAGCATACAGGAAATGCATGCATTATTTAAATTGGGTCTGTTTCAGGTGAGATATGTCAAAAAAGCAAAATTTCCTGGGTCATAATAATATTGCAAACCCCTATTTCTCACCACACCTAAAATCCTAATTCAAGTGGAATTGAATTAGTTTTGATTGCTTAATTCAAGCTCAAATTAAAAATAGAAGAACGGGAGAAAAAGAATAATATGAATGCAAAATGAATAAAACATAAAATAAGATAAAATGCAAAATGAGGAAAATATATATTCCCAAGAATATTGAACTTAGGAAAATGTATAAAATAGTGTTGTGTAACACCATTGTAAATGTTGGCATCTTTACTAAACTGAAAGTTTAACAGATCTAAAGTTAAAGCAAAAATAATGCAGGTTTGGCTCTAAAAGATGGTACAAAAATATTTGGGATAACTATTAACAACTATTTTTTAAAGCCAATAAACCCTAAGGAGGCCTTATGGTGGCCTTACAGTAAGTCATGTTAACTCTGGCCCTAACACCACAACACACGAAAAATGACATTGCTAGCATGCATTCATTGGCACATCAACCAACGATCATGATGTAGTAAATAATAACATTTGGTCACCATAGCAACAAGGTTAAAAAGGTAAACCTTTTTTCCCGATATTGGGCCTGCTGTATCTCGGAATCTAAAAATATCTTGTCATAACAATGTGTGCAAGACTTGTAGCCCAAACAACAGTCTACAGAATTCTGCTAGTATGTTTCCCATAATTATTATAATCCATTAGCGAAAGTCAATCAAACTTGTTAGATCATAAAAGTTTGGCCTTAATTTTCACCACTAAGATTTCATTTAAAGTATACTAGGTTTTCAAATCACAATTTCAGCTTTTGCCACAGAGACTGTAAAATTATGAGAGCATTGTCATGTTGCCATGGCAACCAGGAGATAACACCCTAACTCAATAACCAAAACTGTTAGCTAATTCTACTTATAGTATGTTTTACACCACATCAAGACCTATAAAACAATACCACTTTTGAGGTCATGTGACTTTTGGTTGCCATGATAACAAAAATAATATTTAATGCAATAAAAAATTCGTCAAAAATCGACGTTCTCGATTTAGTTCTTGATAATTACACTACCAATTAACTGTGGCAAGCACTTAAATTGGTAAAGAAATGTTTGGTGTACATGCATTTGCCCCTTTAAAATTACACACCTTAGTCTGCGACTAGGGTTACGAATATTTTTGAAAATAAAATGCCGAGACCTGTGCAAGTTCAAGTTTATTACAGATCTTGACGAGTACTTTCCAGTGATGTGCCTTACATTGCCATCCGACTATTGGTTCACCCTAAATTTAAGGTCCGCGCTTAAGGGTTAGGCCGGGTTAATCATTAACGCAGTAACCACTTATCTGATTTTGACGAAAGAATCAGGTGAGCTACGTAACAATACTAAATAAGATCATCGAAATCCAATAAATTTTTGAACTAGAAACGGCAAAGTACTAGTCTCCTTTACGCAGCCGCAGTTTTGCGTCGTGACCACACAAACTGCGGCTGCATAGGCCGGACTAAGGTCGATAATTAGGGTTACCATTATTTTTGAAAATAAGACCCCGACTGACCTGTGCGTAAATTCAACACTCTTACTATAGCAATCCACTGCCTTTAATTCCTTGATTCTGTCACGTTTTTCCTTAATTTCCTTTCAACTAACCTTTCTTCATATCGTACCCCATCAGTTTCTTAATTTTTCTTAATTGCATTTATATCCTCATATTTCAATTTGATACCCATAACATGCCCTAGCTATAGTATCATGGTTTGTAAAACTCCTATCTTACCATTTACTACTGCTTCAAGGATTTAATTATTTTCTTGGTAATAAACCTTAAATCATCGATGAATGAACTATACGTCCTATATTTGATATTTAATGAATTGACAAAATTGACCAATTGGTTAGACCAAAAACGCACGCAGTGGAAAACTATGCCACTGCAAGAAACCACACAAAATTCACATCCGCTTGCTCACCCTCATTTTACCGTTATCCCAAACCTCTTATTTTCATTAGTTTCGATTCACTATTCATTATAATTGTCTTGTATTCGTGTTCCGCAAAGTTTTTGATATTTCTACCCGCATTCAAATACTCGGATCATCCATTCATGATGGACTCCATCATATAGGCTTTTTATAATCATATTATGCAACTGCTAAGTTATGGTGACGATATAAGCAGTTGATCAACGGCACTCGGGACGACCCCCTTAACACCACCTAACTGCCTTTCATCTCAGTGTTATTACTAACTGCATGGTCCCTCAACTAGTAAGAGTAGTAAGACAAGTCGTTGGTCTGTTTTCCTGCACGCAACGTACCATACATGGCTCGATTTCAGCAGTAAAACCGTGTTCTTCCTGTACACCACCAATCTGGGAAAGTAAAAGCCTTACGCGCGCGCGAGGGCAAAATTACTGAAAATAGTCTTAGTCGCCTTCCCCTTTACCCCTCCCCCTCCCCCTCCCCCTCCCCTTTGAGACAGACAGATCAGACAGACATTTTTATTAGCTCTTTCTACTCTTACAAGTAAATCAGATATAAATGCTAATAAAAGATTTCATTTTGAATAACAGAACAATGTATGCATATATATAATCTAAACTATTTCTTTACTTTGCTTTTATCCTGCGAGCAGAGGTCTTTAATTAAAGAAGGCTCTGCTCCCGGGGCTCTGCTAGCAGGATAATATCACTTGTATTATTTCATGTCTCATAACAGTGTTATCCGTTTATTTGTGCTAATATTCCTTTTCTTTCTTTCTTCAAAACATTGATTAATTTTCTTGCTTATAAATTATTTTAAAGGTTCTATAAGTTCTAAGTTTATTTTTTGGGAGTCTTTCCTACCCATATCATTGTGAATTTCTTCAAACCAAACTTGTATTTGCAGTTAATATCCTCTAGTCTTTGCTTTATTTGCTTAACTATTATTTTCCCTTTTGTTTTATCAAACTTTTGATTCCATACAAAACTGTAGCCCAATTTATCAAAAATATAAAGGTTTGCTTTTCTACTCCACGGCTACATGGGGTGATGGTTGCAGGGAAGTTAATCCAGAATTGTACTACTCTCAGTTTTGCGTTGACTCTCAAAGGAATTAATCCAAGTTCAGATCTACATGCATTATTGGACGCTCTTTTGTTGACTCCAAGTAACATTTTACAAAATTTTGTATGAATATTGAGATCCTGTCAGTAGGCAGGCTAGGGAATCGGAAAAAGGAGCCGCAAACCTCGTTCATTTATTACTCGCGCCAGGCCGCAGGCCGCGCGAGTCTAGGTTCCCAACAGGTTTCGTCGTCGTAGTTCATGTCACACTAGAGAACCTACACATGGGTTTCCTGTGTTTAGACAATGTTTCCTGTCGCCTTGCGAACACGCGCAATGCATTACTGGGTGCTTCAACCATGCTTCAAGTGACCAAGCTCCGCCATTAGACATGAGATTTCGAAGTAAGTTTTTAGCCTTTTTCTCCGTGATTATTGTTGTTCTTTTCATATGTCAGATAGAATTACCGTTTACAAATCTAGAGGAGATGTCTTGTTGAATATTTTGCTGATTCATAGAAGATTTTAAAGCTTCATCGATCGTACTTGAAATAAGACGGCGGGGACTTCAAATCGGTCTTCTCAAAACCTAACCAAAGCATTCTAGAATCTATCAGGAACCACACACAGTTCCATTAGACGTAGTACTTTTATTGTCAATAATGAATTTAAGAAATATACATGGAAATAAAGCTTTTGTTTTTTTTCAAAGTCTTGTTTTGAACAGTGATATTTTCATGTGCGTGATCGAGAAAGAATACCAGTCTCGAGAAATACACGCATCATAAATAAATCCAGGAAAACTACAAGTCATCTGTTAAAAATAATTGAATTATCACAGAGCAGTGAATCATTCCAATTTTATTCTGTCAAGTGATATAGAAACAAATCATGGTCCTATTGATCCCTTTAAGACTATCTAAGCACCTTATAGTCAAAACAAAGTGGTGTTGTTTGGGTTCAATGTACTTGTAGGTACCAAGTGCATGTGTACTGAGCCATGTCCCTTACATCACTAATATTTGCCCACAGAAATAATGGTATTTCATCATCAATAACTTAGTTCAAATAATGAACATTGGTAATGAACTGTATGGTAGTTTATCTAGACCATCCTGACAAACATTTTTAATGTTATAAACAAGAACCTGAAATAATTTCCATATTTACTACAGGTACAGTCCAAGCTACAATGGTATATTCGGTATATTCATGACTGTTGTACACTTGTCTAGAAATTTTTGATTACTGTACATCATTGGTGAATATAATGCAGTCTTTAATCACACAAAATTATATCTAATTCATAATAACAATTAGTTGTAGTACTGTGGCCATGTACTGTACCTCAGATGGTAAAAACTATTTGATTCACAGGGTAACTGGGCTACCTGTGGCTATTGGCATTGGGTGATACAGATATCAATGTGCATCTAATTATAGGCTGTTCAGCAGAAGTATTAAGTGAACTGTGGAATTTTGTTCCATGTTCTACAAATGAGCTTAAAGTCTCTGAATTCCAATACCAGGTAGATTTTATCAGAGAAAACCAAAGAGCATACAAAGATATACCACAACAGCATTATAATAAAGTCAGGTTCCTTGAGGGTGAGGCATAGCAATCAGATTGCATTTCTAGCATGTGAAGCAAAATAGTTTTTACCCTCTGAGGTACAGTACATGGCTACAGTACTACAACCAATTGTTATTATGAATGAGATATAATTTTGTGTGATTAAAGACTGCATTGTATTCACCAATTTGTACAGTAATCAAAAGTTTCTAGTGTACAGTTTATAGTCATGAATATACCACTGTAGCTTGGACTGTAGTCAAGTATATAGGTAGTACTGCATATGGAAAATATTTCAGGTACTTTTTGACGGGACAGTCTAGATGAACTACCACACTGCAGAGTACCTGCATTCAATCCAAACAATAGCACATTGTCTTGACTATAAGGTGCTTGGATAGTCTTATATCACTTGAGAGAATAAAATTGGAATGATTCACTCTGTGATTCAAATTCAGTTTAAGTAGAATGCTTCGCATCCACGAGTTAAAAACCTCACTATCACCCTCTGTCAATCCCCCCAGACTATCCACTTTCTATCATACTTGCTCAAAGCCCGCACATCTTAGACTGCGAGCAGTCCCACTTTTCCCTCCTGAATCAGAAATAAAAAGAAACGAGTGTTGCAGGATTCCTGTACCGGAAGTATTTCGTTCGGGTCTTTTGCACTCCCAAGACCCCAACGAAATACTTCCGGTACAGGAATCCCGCAACGCTCGTTTCTTTTTATTTCTGATTCAGGAGGGAAATGTGGGACTGCTCGCAAACTAGCACATCTTTTAGGCGCGAGTGAGCTCTGCTGCGCAGTGTCTAGTTCACTACTTAATGTGTGTCAACGCGGAGAAGTGCTAATGAGGCCAATAAGTACAGTTTGCCGGGAGCTCAAGGCGGCAGACTGAAACATCACCATTCATGTGAATCATAGCTTGTTGTCCCTAGTAGCCGGGATTAGAATTTAAAAATTCGATTATTTTGTGTCAAGAAAAGAAAACCAAAGAGCTAGCAGGGACAATTCGCCGTCGCATAAAAAGGCCCCTTGTTCGGTTTGGTCTGTTTGAGTGCTTGCATGCAAAAGTGCTCGTCAACTGAGAGTCACGTACACACAATTATTAATTTTCAACTCTGGAAATAAGCTATTATTGTTACGAACATAGCATCCCTGTACACATGAAGGCGTTTTGTCAACTGACCTGAGACAAATACTTCAAATATTTCCATTCGGCTTTTAGCTTTGTAGCGAGCATTTGTTTACCGATCAACACTACAGTTACACCTAGAATATCGTGCTATAAAAGTTGTCCAGAAACTGTCAATTAGACACCCAAACTATCGTGAGAACCTAGGCAGTGTTTGCCAACTAAGGGACGGACCATTAGAAAAGTGATGGGGGAGATGGGGCAAAAGCAAAAAAAAAAATTTATTTCCAATAAAAATTTTGAAAAAAATAAAAAATCTGCCGGGACATTTTCTTAAAAAAAATATTCCTGCCAAAGCGAAAAAAAATTCATTTCCACTTTTGGTGGCCCCAAAAAAATTTATGCCAATCCCAAACTCCCCATCCCCCCCATCACTTTTCTAATGGTCCGTCCCTAAATTTGTTTCCTGGTGTTCTCTTTAGGAAAGTCAATGAAATTATACTCCTATCGATAATGTTTCAACAACTTTTTGGGCATTTGTTCAAGTAATTTGTACAAATATACTCACGAACTCGTCAGATGAAAGTAGCGATACAATGAAATTTGTAAGGCATTTTTAAATCTTGTTTTAATTCTTCTCAGCAAGCAAACCTTGTTACCTAATTATTTTCGCAAAAATTTAAGAGGCGTGTTTCTCCAGACGTCATTTTAATTTGCGATCTTTAGTAAATTGGGACAAAATGTCGTAAAATTAATTCATTTCCACTTCCTTATTTCTGTAAGTACCAATGAAAAGGTGTGCATGGCTGGGGGGGGGGGCGGGGGGGAACTCCACTGTAAAAGGATCGGGTATGCTCGTCGTATCTCTTAGGGGTAAAAATCAGCGATTTGGTATCTTTTAGGGTGTTAAAATTGAAGTTTAGAGTTTTGGCTTGTTATCGCTGGCATGGTATCTCTTAGGGGTTAAAAATCGTCAAAGCCACGTCCTTCTTAAAAGACTTCCGGTATCTTTTAGGGGTATTTTTGAAAATTTCCAACGAGCATACCCGACCCTATTACAAATGACTGTGCTGTTGATATTGTATCGTATCCGTCTATTATTCTTTCTCCTTAGCTTTAAAACAAGGTAAATAATTTTGATATTTTAGAGAGATGTTCCTATATATTTGTACTGGCAGTATCAAGTTTTGGGTGTTGCAGTACATATGTCAAACGAAGCTAGTGGCATACAACATCAGACCAAAATAGGACGGGTTGATGGTGATAGTGCGGAAGAAAATAGTTATTTTCATTATTTGTATATTTAAATAATTCATTAACATAAAACTGGAAGTATGGAAAACAGGGTGAGGCACTATAGCAAGTTAAATAGAAGAGACAGTACTCGTGAAGAATTGTCACATTTCATGGAACACCTTGTTATTTAATGTAGCAATCTTATTTAGTTTTAACCAGCTCCATTTTTGTGCGTGGCACTACATCAGAAATTAGTCAGCATGTAATGTTTTATCACTGTGCCAATTTTCATGCTTGTAGCAAAAAACTCAGAACAATTCTGCACTATTTGTGCACTACATCTCTTGCATATAAACTGTTTTCATACAAAATTTGGGTTTTTGAAAATTGGTATCTCCTTGATTCAACTTATATCCTTTAAACTTCACAGTTTTACTGATTTTGATGTGCTCCAGCTATGGTAATTGTTTTTAAGTTTGGGAACTTTTGGAATTATGCGAAAAAGCCGTTAGTATGAAATGACTGTAGCAATTCACAAAATACGTAATTTACACGTATAAGATTGCAGAATACGTCTTGGTAACAGTCATATTCACATTCAGCATGAAAAATCAGCTTAGCTATAGAATAGTTATGTTACCAGCCTCTACCCCAAAATGCCTCCAGGTGTCTGATTTTTCGAAAATGCAATCAGTCTATTCCTGAGCTTCCTTCCCTTTTTTCATAGTCAATCCTGAAAATCTCTAAGGGACTGTTCATAATTTATGGGGATTTGGAGGGGGTTGCATCGCTTTTCATCGCAAACATTTATAAAGAACATACCAAGCACCCGTAGGCTTCCATATGCAGCTAATGGTGTTCATGGAGAAGCTATTTTGTAAATTCTTTTTAACTTTAACCTATAAAATGCAAATTTTGGACAAATAAAGCAAGCATTACTCTGTGTAACTGTCTTTCATTGATAGCTAATTTTTTTCTAAGAAAAACATTATTGTACAAATTGTAGGGGGAACTACTTAACGATATCATTATCATTGGAGTTTGATATTTTGTGGTTTGGGATTGTTTGTATAAGAAGATGATATGAAACACAACGGGCTCATCCTTGACTTAAGTATTAAATAGCTGGAAGGTCAAGTGAACGTTCTTTATGCCAATTAAAGGAGGAAGATATCTTAAGTTTTTAATGGTTTGGGATATGTGATGCAAAGTGACATAAAAAATAGCCAGAGGTATCACTGATCTGCCAACGAATGGATATTCCATCCATTTTACATTTTGGGAACATGATTTGGAAAGGTAGCAAAGGACTATTGCTTGCTGTGGACATTGAAGGAGGTTGATATTTTACAGCTTTCTAATGGTCTTGGACAAAGAAATAACAATTATATGATACTGAACGATATGGCAAAAATAATTCAGGCATATCATCTGTGAACCAATGTAATCCATCGACTCAGTTTCCCTGAAATTAAAAGGAGCATGAAATAAAATTACTGTAAAGGACTAGTTACTGATATTAATGCAAAAGGAAGTCAATATTTGGAGTTGACAATGGTGACAGAATATATGAGATGTGATACAAAATGTTGAAAAAATTATCACAATATATCATCTGTCCAAAAATGTAACCTCCACACATATAAATAATTATGGCAGATCTTAAAAGTTAAGAATATAACGGGTTCATTCTAAACTCAGTCAAGCAACATATAGATCGATTAATTAAGTCGAAATTCAAAGTCCAAAACAGATAATAGACCTTTTTCTAGTTTGTTCATGCCGCTGTAAAATTAGACAACAGACGCATTGGCGCAGGGTTAGCCTCGAGTCAAGGTAAATTATTCAAAAATACCAGCGAGAAAAGCAATACATTTTGACTAAGGACAATACATAAAATCAATTTCATTCCCATGGGTCTTTCTTGAAAAGGAGGCTAACCCTGCATAAACGTGCCTTTTGTCAAGAAGATCAGTGGTCTCTAGTAATTGGAAACTGGACTATTGACAACATATTTTGATACTGGAATAAAAGAAGAAACTAGATTTATCTAGGATATAAAACATTTAATTACGAATTATATTTTTCAAACTTTTGTAAATCATTTAGAAGATCGATAATAAATATCGGTATAAAATGTCTTTAGACAGATAGCCTGTGAACAGGCTCTTCCTGCCACAGGCTATAGACAGACAGAAATTTATATTACTAAGAAACTAGAGAAAACTTAGGTTCTAAAACGATGCTTTACAGATTATACTTTATTTATATGTAGTAAATATTTTCCTAGCTGGTCTTGATCGATAATAGTGATGAGAATTAAACCTTATATATTATACATACGAAAATATCGGTTTAAAATGTCTTGACGACGAAATTCAGAAACAGCCGGGATAAAATAATGCAAGAAACTGTTTGAATTAGATAACACTAAAATATCTTCTTTGATTTAGATGAATTTTACTCAATATAAGCTTACTGATCATCGTAATTGTTACTAACTTGTATCATGATGTAAATCGTCGATAAAATGAAATCTAATCATCATTTGAGACTGGTTATAACTGCAGTACCTAGATAAATTTGCAACTGCATAGTTTTATATTTTTGCCCACAAATTGAAAAGATTCTAGAAGCTATAGGACATTGTAAATATTTTGAAATTGTAATCAGGATCCATAAAATTCAAAGTTTTTCAAAGTAGGTTGTTGTTTGAGTTCATATATAAATTTCACGATTTTATAACAACATCTTCAAGCTCACTGTTCACAGGGGCTACGAGCAGCTTCAATACGGTAGCTAGAACGATTAAACATTCTATTTCAAAAATATTGAGTTAGGTGGGGTGTTTATATTATAATATGTTCTCGGTTTGAACTCTATTTACCTTGAACCTTGAAAAAGTCTTTCCAAAATTACTCCATCCTCGGTCAAACCGCCATATTTATCGTTCGCCAAAGTTTGAACGACTTATTGATACCGCTTAGTTTGGGTCCGCAGGCTCATGAAATAATCGACATGTTTTACGTCATTTTTGGTCATAAAAAGCATGACTATTGACAAGATTTCAACTGCTATCATAAGTGGTTGAGTTGTCGAGGGACGTCGGATAGCTATCGTGAGTACACGAGAGTTTTCCGAAATCTAAAAAAGTTTTCGGAATTTCATTCATACCATGAAAAACGCTCACAAGTTTACTTGAAACGGTGCTGGTTTTGGACTACAAAATTACTTCTTGGAAGAGGTTTTTGAAAATTTCAAAAGCTTTTATGTTCATACAAGACTTCGAAACAATTCTTCACTGTAAATGAGCGGACCTTCAAGGTATTTGAGAGTGATTTATGAGTAATTTTTTGAAGTTTTGTTGTGTCGCTCACAGCTTCATGTACAATGCTACCAGTTTTGGACTGCAAAAATTACTTTTTTGGAGTGTTTTAGGACGCTTCATAAGTTTTCATGTTCATATAAGATTTCGAAACAATTATTTATATGAAATGAGCTAATTTTTAAAGTTATTAAGCTAATGTTAGGCATAAAATTTTGATTTTTTTGCTGTGCATTTTGACACTCGGTCGGTGGTCTCATAGAGAACGAAAACTTATTCCAGCTGAGAATTTGCAAAAATACATACAAGAAGATTGTAAACAGTTCAGTTATAAACAGAAATAAAGTGAGTTTTGAAACCTGTTATGTCTTTTTTATTGTTTCTTGGGCTTGAATTTGTTTGTTGAATTTGTTGGGCTTTGTATGTTGTTCTACCTTGATTCGTTTGCTTTCTTGTTTACGCTACGCGTTCAACTGATTAGAAATCATAAAATGACACAAAGAAAAATTTTGCCCCTATATTATAAACAAGTAAATGGGGCCGAGGAAAATTAAGGATTAATTCAGGAGTGTATTCAAATTTTTTAATTTACAAGCATGCAGCTTTTGAGGAATAATCAAGCACACACATGTCAAACTTCCCTTCGGAGACTGTTCGACTTACTTTACGATACTTCAACGAGTGAAAAATCCCGAGCGCTTCACGGAAATGTGTCCAATCAACCTGGGGCACACATCCGTCCATCACGTGACCCGTGTTTCATACCTTCTCACAAACTACGCTTTGTCCCGCGGGATCGCCACAGGAAACCCATTCACAACAAGCCCAAGCAAATTAAAACAAGCGCGCGCATTTTTTGTCTTTTTAATAAATTATTAAAATAAACATCCATTGTCAGGAGAAGTGGCTGGGCTGCCTGTGTTCAGGTTGGTGAAAATGTAAATTTGTTCACGTGCAGACTTCGTTACGTAACAGGGATAGATTAGAATTCACAATATGACGCAGACAAGGTTAGCTCGACACAGACATGCAAACACTGCTTTTTGTCTTTTAAGGTTCAGAATTTTAAAATGACTGGTTAAATGTCTGTGTTCTGGCTGTCTTATGGAATTTCAAGTGGCTAAAGATCATTGTGTGTATAAAAAGCCGATCAATTCGTTGCATTGGTGTCGAAAAGATCTTCGCCTTCATGACAATCCAGCTCTACATGAGGCCGTCAGAAACTGTGATACGTTTCGTGTCGTGTATATTTTTGACACGAGGAATGTCGAGAGCTCCTGTATTGGATTGAATCTATGGCGATTTCTACTGCAATCCCTTGAAGAATTAGACAGTAATCTAAGGAAATTGAATTCCCGATTGTTTGTGGTGAGAGGACAGCCAGCTGATGTCTTGCCTCGTCTGTTTAAACAGTGGAATATATCTAGACTGACTTTCTCTGAAGATACTGAGCCTTTTGGAAAAGAAAGAGATTCGGCTATTCGTATGCTAGCCATTGAAGCAGGAATTGAAGTGGTTGTGAAAAGATCCAATACTCTTTACGATTTACAAGAGTAAGTATGCTTGTGGAGCGAATGTTTATAATTCATTGAGATTGATTTAAAAAATTGTTTATTGTGTATATTATATCTATATAGTTTACATAGTTTTGGTGATTTGTGTTTCCAATAAAATATCCTCTGCTTTCTGTGTTTATAATAGGCAAAAAAGTGGTCTTCCCAAAACAAGAGCTTGTACTTCCACGCAAGCCAGCATCTCATTGTCTGTATTGAGAGGCCTTGCTGTGCTTATGGCTGAAATGTGGTGTTTTTTTTCTTACCTTATTTACATTCTTGGAATGCAATATGATTTGTTCTGTTTTATACTCATGGGCTTCCAGAGAAAAACAAAAGAAACACCTTCCACAATTTTTGGATTGCTATACTAAAGATAGATTTTTGATATTACATCTTCCCTCTTTATATCTAGGATCATTGATAGAAATGATGGTAAAGCACCAAAGACGTATAACAGCTTTCTTCAAATCATACAGAAGATGGCACCACCAGAGCTTCCAGTCAGTACTTTGTCACATAACACAGTTAGTCTTAGCTGTACACCTTTAGATGACTTAGATCAATATTGTGTACCATCTTATGAAGAACTTGGACTGGATACATCAAAACTTTGTGCTGAAGTTTGGCATGGTGGTGAGACAGAAGCTTTAAATAGACTTGACAGACACTTAGAACGCAAGGTACAACACTAATCCATGTCATCAAAATTTACCATTCAACCTCAATTGACCATAGTGGTTGTTATAGACCAAATAGACTTAGTACATTTCTACCCAATTCAAAACCTCTGTCATATACGCACAGGGCCACTGACCACTGAAGGCAGGAGCAGCAACTAGGGGGTTCAGGGGCATGCTCCTCAAAAAATTAAATGATTGAGATTCAGATCTTTGGAAATACAATTTCCAGCATTTTGAGAAACATATTTATTGTCAGTATTATAGTTATGACAATTTTGCACATTCTGGCAAAGATCGGCGGTGTGGGATATATTATGACAATGTTTATTGTCATGATGTACATCCTATATTCCTTGTGGCGTGTGGGGGTGTCCTGTATTGCTTATGTGGGGTGAAAACTTGTTGGTAGCAGATAGATATATCTGACAACGAATATGATAGGATGTATGACAAAATTTTAACGTTTTTTTGTTGCTGTTTTTTGTTTAAGTGTTTGTACGTTTTTTTGGGTGGACTAGCTCGAATGGATCATATGTTCCCTTCTAGTCCTTCCCCACTGCATATTTTTCTTAGTATTGAGTAGTTTTTTCGTTGTATTTATTTAATTTCTGATTAGTTTTCTTATATATGTATGTACATTTTCCCTTATGTTAAATGCAGTGTAAATGGATTAAATTAAATTAAATTAAATTAATTAAGAAGAGAAAAAACATCTGATATGAGATAGTATAGAAAATATCTTTAATGTCTAATCCTTACTAGAAGTCCTTATCTGTCGGAGTTCTGAATTTCTTTTGTGGTGGTGGTTTCTTGAAACAAACTTGTTTGTGACATCAATTAGTATTCTGTTCATTCTTATATTAAAGAATTAAAACTAAAAAATGATATATAATATCTGAAATTTACTGAGGCAACTGCCTTGCTTGCCTCACGGTAGCTACAGTCCTGATGTATATAGGAAAACATCAACCTTTTTAGTCTTGCTTATAAATTATGCAATAACACTTCCAGTGACTCCTAACAAAGCTTTCAATTTCAAAACATGGTGATGGTTGGAGATCTTAATCTGAGAACCTCAGTGACATCTGAAACTACATGTAGATGCAAATTTTGATATATACAAAGCCAAATGATGCAGCTTGTTGTAATAGGTAGTGTGTTACCAAATGGCCTCAGTTATACAGTTAGTTGTCTGTAGTGAAATTAGAATTCAGATAGTGAGGACAACAGTTCTTAATTTAAATGTAATGTTTTACTATACATGTTTCGGCAATATGATTGCCATCTTCAGCAGTGAGTAGGAACTTAAACCTATTTATACCATAATTTAACAATTAATCAAAGAAAGAAAAGAAAAGGCTATAATTTTGTTATTTTTAATTGACATGCTTAAGTTGTTGATTGAGTGAAAGTTTGTTGAATATACTAATTGTTATGATGCTTGCAGATGTTAGAAGTATGCATTTCATATTTTAGTCAAGGAACACAAAGTGATTATTTTGCAGGCATGGATAGCCAGTTTTGAGCATCCCAAGATTACACCAAACAGTCTAATTGCTTCAGGCAATGGGATCAGTCCATATCTTAGGTTTGGTTGTCTGTCACCAAGGCTTTTTTATCATCGCCTCACAGAGCTATACAAAAAGGTGATAATAGTTTGTTATATTCATTGACTGCTTACTAAGTATATATTCCTTCATTCCCTTTTTCCCTGCTGTCTTCCTTGCTCCTTCTTGCTCACCTCCAAGGCTGCTTGCTTCCCTTCCCTCCCTCACTCCCTTCCACTTCTTGCCTGCCTGCCTGCCTGCCTGCCTGCCTGCCTGCCTGCCTGCCTGCCTGCCTGCCTGCCTGCCTGCCTTTCTTTCTTTCTTTGTAGCTTCCTTTCTTCCTTTCTTTCTTTGTGGCTTCCATACTTCCTTCCTGACACTCCCTCACTCACTTCCTTCCTCTCTGCTTCCTTGCTTTCATCCACCCTTCCTTCCTTCCTCCCTCACTCCCTTCCTCTCTTTCCCTCCCTCTTTCCTTACCTACCTACCTACAAATCTACCTACCCACCCACCCACTTATCTACCTACCTACAATGTAGCTTGCTTGCTTCCTCACTTCCTCCTTCCCTTCATTCTTTCCCTCCTTTGCTTGTTTCTTTTCTTGTTTCTCCATTGCTTTTTATGTCCCACCCTTTCTCATCGGCTGATCCTTTTTTCTTAGCTTTATCCCTCACTCCCTCCTAGTTCCTTTCTATGAAGAATAGACTGAAATTATTCTGCATGTTTTTCTTTCTTTTCTGCAGTTAAAAGGCAAAATGCCTCCAATGTCTCTCTATGGTCAATTGCTTTGGAGGGAATTCTTTTATTGTGTATCAACAAATAACCCAAGCTTTGATAAAATAGAGAGCAATCCCATTTGTTTACAAATCCAGTGGAGAAGTGATAACCAAGTTGAAGGAGATCTTGAGAAATGGGCCAAGGTAATGACAGTCTTTAATTATTGAATGCTACAAAATGAAAATGTCTTGAATGTCTTTTCAAACAATTTTTCAACTTTGAAATACTAGCTTGCTTGAAATGCTTCAAAATGGTGTTTGTTGGCTTGTCTTAGCATAAATATCAGTGTCCAGCTGTTTTTTGAAGAAATATCAAGATAAAGCCAGCTGACAGAAGATAATATTTGGGTTTTTGCTTTGAAAGAGCTCAAAGCCATGGATTCATTTCTGATTAGTACATTAAGAGGCAAGTAGTGAAAATTTGCATAATGACAACAACTTCCATGGACCAGTGGCATAGTTCACTGACCATTGCCAAGAATTTCAGACTTTCTTGAAGTTTTTTGCTAAAAACACTAGCCAAAGGGACATTGATATTTATATAGATATGAGAATCCCAATGATACACCCAACAATGCAAAAGGTTTGACCTTCTTCAACTTTTTCTGCAACTTGCAATGCAATTTTCTATTGCATTGCAAGTTGCTGAGAGGGGCTGTTATATTCACTATCTCTTCTGCAACAATATTTATAAGAAAAATTACCTAAGACTGTGTAATTAACACGACAAGTTTGCATTAACTGTAATTCATATGATACAAACTCCATGCATCCATATACACACCTGCATATTTAATGTGCATATCTCAAATGCAAGACCAATACAATATAATCAACATACCCTAAAAATACAGAGTTCCCACACCAAGCAGACAGTCATCAAGCAGCACTGAAAATTTTGATAATAATTTATGCACTTTGTCCATAAAGCATGCAGTAGAAATGAATTAGTCCATAACTTACATTATTATATGGCTAGATAATTTTCTGAATTCTGATTGGCTAACACATGGTCTGTATTTTGCCATATCAGGACTGCTGTCCCGGATGAAAATAAAAGTTTGCGTTGGCAATTGTTTTAGCAGGACTTCTCGAAGCCATATAATAAATAAGTTATTAACCCGAGCTTGCTCGGTCTGTATGGGAAAATATCAGACCTCAGTCTTTTTGCACAGACCTCGCTGCGCTCGGTCCGTACTGTCAAGACCTCGGTCTGATATTTTCCCATACAGACCTCGTGCTCGGTTAATAACCCTTTAGTATATTAGCCCCTCTAAAAGGTATTTAATAATTAAAATTATATTCTTTTGCTTGTCAATGTTTTAGGGTCAGACAGGTTTTCCATGGATTGATGCAATAATGGCCCAGTTAAGACAAGAAGGCTGGATTCATCCATTGGCTCGTTATGCTGCTGCGTCCTTCTTAACAAGAGGAGATCTTTGGATCAGTTGGGAAAGAGGCATGAAGGTAAGAGCATTGACCATGGTTGTCGTCCCATTAGAACATCCAATGGTAACACACCTTAAACAGTCATGTTCGAGTCATTGTTCCATTATAAAAACAGAAAACTCTCTTTTCAACATATTTTTTGCTGAATTCTTTTGATGAAAGTTGTCAAACTGTTTTGTCAAAAAAACGCTTTGAGTCACACTGATTAGTCAATAGTACGACAAATGTGATTGGCTTGTGCAAGTTTTGAGAATTTTAGTTTTGAACAGAAAATAACACAATTTGATCGTTCTCAAAATACCTCTTGCTATATCATAAAAGCAATAGAAGATAGTTTCTATGACTCTGCCGGTGAAATAGAGCACTTGTGATGTTGGGAGAAACACTCGAAAAAGTTTGAAAATCATGAGCTGTAGGTGAGTGATTTTCAAACTTTTTCAAGTGTTTCTTAAGAGGGAGTTAACTGTACATCTAGTGAAGAACCCTTGGTGGGTTAGCACTAACCAAAGGATTTCTTTAGATTTAACCCTTGGTTAGCACTATAACCTGCCTTTAAGCAACCAGACCCTGTGTCCTACAATTATAGACCTTTTTACCTTTGTATGCTAATTACACATTCTGACATGTGACATTGACAGTCTTGAGAATTGTTATTATATTATAAACATGTTAAAATATGTACATTGTACATATGAAATAATCAACTCCTAAGAGCAGTATCAATGGTCTGAAAAGAGACAATTAACAAACCATGATGGTATAAAGGTTTATTAGATGTGAAAATGTTGACACCTTCAAGTGACAATAATGTGATAACCACTGTTTGTGTTGCATTTGCAAACTTGCCAGAAAGCAGCCTTTATTGTCTGTACACTGTGCGATGATAGTACTGTGTTGCTTCATTCTAGTCTGATTTTGCACAGATCACATATATTAAATATTTTTTAAGTTGGTCACAATTAATAAAATCATCCAGTGTGTCAGCAGTGTCCATGACTTTCATAATGACTTGACACATCTATTATATTCAAGGAAAAAAAGAACCCTTAAGCTTGTGAAATGAACAATGAGATAGATGAAGCAAATTATGGTATAAAAAGTAAAATTAATGGAGAGATACATGTATCAAAGGCACAAATTATATAAATTATGTCCCCTATTAAACACCCAATATTCCCAAATTTCATATAGATACTTAATTTTATTTAAGCAGGGTAGACCATTCAGAAAATTACAAAGAATTGACTGTTATCAACTGGTGCCCTAAGTAAAAATTATAAATGTTACAAAGAAGGAAAAACATATAGAATAAAGATAAATAAAACAATATATAAAACTATAGATATAAAATTTTGTTAAAAATTGATTAAAATTGTAAGTGCTAGCGATTAAAGCTAACAAATATTGTGGTATAGAAAATACACATGCACATATATATATATAAACACAAGGCGCATATACATGCAGGCATACGTGCACTAAACATATACATGTGCATGCATAATTTATATAAAGCTAAAACGACATAACTTATATATGTGTATATATGCATGAGAAAGTATATTCATTGGCAGAGGGACATGTTTCACTCCAATTATATCCTAGAATGAACACTACTTTCATTTCAAATTAATATTTTGTAACTGTATTTCAAGGTATTTGAAGAATATCTTTTGGATGCTGACTGGAGTGTAAATGCTGGATACTGGATGTGGCATTCCTGTAGTGCATTTTCTCAGCATTTCTTTTATCCTCAGTGTCCAGTTGGATTTGGAAAAAGACTTGATTCTAATGGTTATTATATAAGGTAACCCAGACATTTGACAGTGAGTCCAGTTAATTTTGAATGATTAAGGACTTTTTGATGAAAATGGCCAAAAATTGATGATTTTTCTGATAATGTTTTCTCCAGTACAGTGACTTAGGTCCAAATTGATATCTAGGTCTTTCCTTATTGAGTTTATCATCCTTAGATACTTTTTCAAATCTGGGTTTCAGTTAAAACTGTTTAATAGAATACTTCTTCCATACTGTTTGTAAGTCCTTTCCAGTTTCTAAGCATTTATTACAAACACATAGCTGCCAACCCCCAAGGCTTTCGTATCTGGAGATCAACATTTTTTTCCTTAGGATTGGGTCGATTTTCACGCACAGTGGGGGGGGGGGGTATAATTGGTTCGATTTTCACGCTCAGTGGGGGGGGGATATAATTGGTTCAATTTTCACGCTCGGTGGGGGGGGTTAATTGGGTCAATTTTTACGCTAAGTGGGGGGGGGGGGGGGGGGTGGAAAGACAATATTTAAAGAAAGATAGACGATATTTCAGTTAAAATGGCCGCAATTTTAGGATTCGAGCGATTATCCGGGAGATTTGGGTCTTTATCCGGGAGACCGGGAGACGAGGCCCAAAATCTGGAGACTCCCGGATTATCCGGGAGGGTTGGCAGCTATGCAAACATCACTTAGTATATATTAGATGACATTTCTCATTGGCAACCCTCCAAATACATGTTAGCTTAAAATATTGATTAGTAAGAACTATTCAGAACATTCTGCTCTCACTGACAATTGATTTTGTAAACTGCTTAGGAATATTGGTAATTGCTAAAACGCAAACTGCAGGCATCATTGCCAGTGTTGTGAAAGAATGTCACAATATTGTTATTAATACAATGTAGAAGGAACTTCTGCCATGCATGATTCAGCTATTCCTATATGCTTTTCAATAATAATACTGATTGAAGTAAGATTATAATTGTTTTTAGCAAATACCTACCAATTCTAAAAGGATTTCCCTCTCAATACATCCACGAACCATGGAAAGCACCCCAACATGTGCAGAAACTAGCTCGTTGTATCATTGGCCAAGACTATCCTGTACCAATGTTAGATCATGAACAGAAAAGAAAAGAAAATTTGGCCAGAATTGTTCGTTTCTTAGAGTCCTCTACTAATTATACTGGGCCTGGTATGTAGTGTATAGCATTCTTATGTGTTAATTTTGTACAAAACAAGACAATCCAGTTTCCAATATTATTGAATATTCAAGGCACTGATTTGACCCCGTGTATAAATAAAGTTCATTCATTCGTTGTACACAATATGCAACTTCTTGTGCAACACTGAACATGACGACAGCACATGCATGGTCCACTAAGAACAAATCTCCAATGCTACCAAAATTTGGTAAATGTGCATCAGAGATGCTGCAGTGCCTGTACTTTGGGAGAAATTACAGATCTGACAGCAGTAAACCTATCAGAATACATGTATTTTGAGATGGAAAACTATTTTATTAGCTAAAACTTGTCAGATCAGCTTGCTGGCTGTTGAATTTGACCAACATGTACCCACAATAATGAATATTTAATTCCAAGATAAAATTTATGTGTTTAGAATTCAAACATTTACTGGGATGTGTTGAAGGCAAAAACATGGCATTTCATTTTGATTTAAAAAACCTATGATACAAGGTCCATTAACATGTGTTGAGCAACATCTCTCAATCAGTATTACTGCTGGCAACATTATATTAATTAATAATATTGAACTCTCTATTATGAGATGTTGAATGTTGATCGAAACAAACTTTTCATCATGTTGGATGATGATGTGGAAAATATCCATCCTGCAACAAGTTGACATACATGTTTCAAGACTGATCAACAAATTTTCAATGATGTTGACTGTGTATATATCATAGGCTTAAGACTTGTCTTACTCTTAATTCCATATTTTAGCAACCATTATTTTGCTATCAAGACATCTATTAACAGTAGTATGTATTGGTTTATTTTCTAGCGCTGACATACAAAGAAGTCAATGAGGACCATTCAGAAGAACAACTCAACATCCTGGCCATGTCATCATCATGATGATTAAAGATAACTGAAGTGAATATGAATCCTTTTTCTTTTACAGTTAGCTTAACATGGGTTTTTGTGGCAGTTTAAGGTCAATTTTCCAGGCCAGGGAATTAGGAATGGGACAAGGGAGGGGGGAACAAGACTAGAAAGCAGAGAGAGTGAGAGGCAGACAGGCAAGGAGAGGAGGGAGAGAACAATAAAGTATATGAGAAATATGGAAAATTGTGCCTTGATGCATGCCCTACGAGAGACAAGGAAAAAACCCTGACTCAAGTGGGACTTGAACCCATGACCCCTGGGATAAATGTCCATCAAGTTAACAGTAGTGATTGTGGGTATTGGTGCTATTTTATATTGGGAAATTGCACAACTAGGTTAAGAATAGTGAAAGCCACTTGACACTATAATAAATATATGAGAAATACATGTACAAGGAGAGTTAATTGAAGTGCCCGGTTGCATTTCAAATTTCCTTGTCTCTCATAGCTGGCATGGAACCTACAGGCATGCCAACTTTCCTTTTCTTATAATATTTATCTCAGTGCCATTAGTGGCTTTCACTATTCTATCTAAGAATAATCAACTTTTTTGGATCCATTCGGTTGATTTGGAATTTATAATGATAATATTAAGTAAGAATTTGTAACGTGGAATTTGTAGGCAAAATCTGATTCCTAGTATATATCCATTTGAAGGGCCAGTTACATGTATATTATTGTACTGACAATAAATATTAGCTGCATATGAAATCATGCATGCACGATTCAATTAGCTGGTTTGATGGATTGATTAATTAATTATTGATTGATCAATTGATTGATTGATCATTCAATCACTCAGTCAATCATGCAATCAATATTTTTGATTAATTGTAATTTTTCATTGATTATTTAATAACATTGGTTATGAATAAAGGGATCATTTTAAATCACTGATTAATGTGTTCTGTTTTGCATATTTTTTGCAGGTTTGTTCACATTGTAACTGCTTTGCCTCCATTTTTGCATGGACTCCTAGCATATCTTGTAGAACGACTGCACGTGATACTTGTGCCCTCAGTGATAATAACTTGTGTTCAAGTACATAGGGACCTTGTGCAGTGATGACTTGAATATAGTGAGCATGGTCTTTTATTGTGCATGGCTATTATCTTCTAGTTTCTTATTTTTATGCCAGCCTTGAATTGAAGATGATGGCATGAGTCACACATGAAAAGAAAAACTTGTCATTGGATCATTCGTTGCTCTATGTAAATCACCCCAATTCACTTAAATCACACCCGAGTGTGTGACATTCCAAAACAATAAATTATTGTTTCATTGTAAAAAGAGATGAAAAAGAGTTCACTTGTATTGTTTCTCTCCTGTCAATATATCTTCAGTTATTTAGCTATATAGAATCTTGCATGAGCATGATAAATTAGGTGAAATCAGTGTACATGCATGTAAGCACATTTCTGCAATGGTTGCACACCAGTCTGAATTCTTGACTCATTAGCAAGGGTTATTCAAAATTTGACGTTTTGGTTGTAAAATATGAAGTTCATTTGACTGAAACTACAAATTAAAGAACCCCTCTTGGGATTCTGCCTTAAGCATGCTAATATTTCAACTGAGGGATATTTAGTTATCTGCAATCATTGATGTTATAATCCCCCATAAAATCATGAAAGAATTTCCAAGTGAGAGTAGTCATCCTCGGGGACCCAGGGCAAAGGGGGAGGGGGAGAGAGGGGAAGGACCAGAGGGGGAAGGAAAGGGAAAGGGAAAGGGGAAAAGGACACCCTGGGCATTTGACTACCCCAAACCATTTCCAAAGGCAAAACTTAATCCTCTCTCTGGTTGGCCTCATTATAATTTAATTATAATGAGGCCAATCAGAAGCGTTTGTGTGGTTGAGCTCAATTCGTCTAAAATTACAAGTAAACAAGTTGACCCCACACATTGCAACACCTCTTAAACAAAGCAAGTGGACACGCGAAAACCTTAAACAGAAACAGAAGCTGGTTGTATCCAAAATTATTCAGAAACAAGATGTGTTTGCAGAGCTACCCACAGGATTCGTGAAAAGTTTGACTTTTATACCAAATCTTGCCTGATCTCGGTGTGCAGAACTTAATAACACACAAACATATTAAACTGTCATAGCATCCAAGCGATAATTGAGATGTGCCAGATATTTTTGTTATATGACCTTGTTTACGTGGGACATCCCTAATAGGATTAAGTTTTGCCGTTGGAAATGGTTTGGGGTAGTCAAACGCCAAGGTGTCCGTTCCCCCTTTCCCTTTCCTTCCCCTCCCCTTTCACCCTGGGTCCCCAAGGATGGAGAGTATAGTATATATATCTTGATTTCCTTTAGGGTCCAGCTGATTGAAAGTGGTTTTAAGAAATAACCATTGGTAAAATCAATAGGTAATTTCTTAATATTTAACCCTAGCTGGATTAGTGTGATAATGAGGCTTAAGATAATATGCATGTACACAATTATTAGTGCAGAACAATAATTTGAAAATCTAGTAGACAGTATGCACTTTTGTGCTCACTGAAATCTCTCCATGTGCACACAATGCAAAAAATCGAAGCTGTCAAGCTAATATGCCACTGTCCCACTAGCTTGTATAAATTTAGAATAATTATAAAAACACAGCAGGATAGATAGCATATATATAGGTAAATGAGGGGGGATGGGGCACTTCTTGTTTGGGGGGGGGGGGGGTAGGCTCTACCTGAAAGGTGTACATTTTCCCATTGGATGAATTTGATTAGTGAATTGAACAGAGTTAATTATATCATTTTATTTTGGAGATTTTTCGAAAACAATGCTGACGTAAGTTAATTGCTGATTATAATCACACATTTTTTTGAATGTCAAGAAATGTAGAATTAAGCAACTGATCATGAGCATCGCTTCATTTATCATTAAGCTTAATAACTGCTGTGCAAAAACAAAAGTAAAGCAGGCTACACAGCTAGTGGGATATTGATGACAGTGTTTGCACTGCTCAGTATCAGACTGATTGTAGGGCCAAATAGTCTTTGAAAGAGGCATCATTTTCTATGAAAGATATATGAAGGGGGTACCTTAACTCTCAAAGGTTTCTTAACTTTTGGGCAGTGTAATTTATTATAACGAGTGCAAACACTAAAAGCGTGCAACATAAATAGTACTAAATAGTGCTAATTTATACTAATTCCATTGTCTTCTTTTAGTACTAAATATTACAAAGTATTGCACACTTTTAGTGCTTGTACTTTAAATACTGTCTTACACTGTCTAATAGTGTATTTTACAATTATTGTAAATATTGACATATTAATGACTTAACTGTGATATGGGTCATGCTTTATTTTTATTTTTTTATTTTTCAATTTTTAGATTGCAGTGTACCAACAAACCTATGTCATGTCAAACACTTAATCAATTATTGGAAATCAAAGAAAGGATTTTGTCTTGACTGATGCATGTGTTATTACTTTTTAATAGTTTGTCTGGCCTAGCTTTATAGTTATAATATGAATTAATAGATATCAAAGAATTAGATCCCAAGAAATGGCATCGAGGCTTGAGGTGGAACCCTAACAGTGACTGTGGGGCTGAAAGGGGTATGTTTTAATAGCTGTCATTTCAGCCGAATCTTGTATTGAAATATCTCAATGTACAATAATGAATAAATTAAAATTTGTATTTGAATGTCAGTGATTCATTGTTTTGTGCTGCCTTGTAAAATAAACAGTTATGGCTTCTTTTGAAATCTTGCAACAGGTGTTTTGAATGGAGTCCAGTTCCCCAATGCATTGAAATCAAGGGACACAGTCTTATAATCTAAGTACTAATTGAGGTGCTAATTAGATGATCAACATTAACAAACGTCACAGTTTTGAACTATGCAATGTAATCATCTCCAAAACTTGATATATATTTATTGTACAGTCCCAGACAATACCCTGCTTTGGAAGGAACTAGAAATTCTCCAGGGTGAGTTACAATTTATGCATTGGAAGTTTCATGGTGGGTGGAGTCATTTTTCAAATTGATTGCATTAAGACATTTGCTATCCACTGAATCTGCTGTCACTTTGCATGTTTTAAAAATCAGGTGCCTTAATCTCAAGGGGTTAGGTTTAGAGTGGAATTAAGTCAGATTAACACAAAATGTCAATTCAATAACAGTAGTTTAATCTGTAACTCAAGTTACATTAATTTTTAACAATATGAGCACTGTTCAATCAGAACAAAGAACAATAGTTATTGTACTCAACAATGAGTAAGATATATAATAACCTCTACCTTGTAGGATTAGACATTTAACTGACAATTGGAATTATTACATCCATTGGATGAATACTAATCTTTCTCCTAGAGAAAGTACAACATCACCAAAAGCAATATAAAGAAAACATCATTGGCACATTTTGATTTTGATCTATAAAATGTTCTCATATAAAGTATTTTATCTTTGAGTGAATACTATTATCTTTCATATAGGTCTTCTGGATTGATAATATTTATATCTCATCTTGAATTCTGGTCTGAAGAAAATAAATCAAAAGTATTAGCCATTTAAACAGTGAGTGAGTAGCTATACTGAAGTCATTGTGTTTGATAGAGTACAAACAACGTATAAAATAATGAAAAATATGAGCAAAATCTACAACTTATGGAATCAGTTCTGTTTGCAAAAGGGTACAATAGGAGGGTTGCAGTAGTGAAAATTAGAATTCCAAAATATAATACAGTGGCAGATCCAGGGGGGTTCCACGGAACCCCCCTTGAAGGTTTTAAGCCATTTTTTGTCAAACATTGACCAAAGAATAGAGTGTTATACACAGCTGGCTTTAAAAAATGGACCCCCCCTTGGAAAAATCCTGAATCTGCTACTGTAATAATTACAGTGTAGCAAAAGGAACATACAAATTATCATTTAGTGCTGGAAAACTCCAATTTTCCATTACAACAGTGAACACAATAAAGTCATAAACTATATAACAGTTTTTGTATTAGTGTGAAAAAGGCTACACCATGCTAACTTTCCCATTTCACAGTCATATGAATAGTTATATGCTCAGTTCTCACTCTGATCTATTGTTCTGTTTAGTAGGGGTAGAGTTTGTAAGGGCTGTTATCCCTAACTTTGTAATAGAGTTCTCCCAAGTGTTCCTTATTATTTTAAAATGCTTCATTAACAGTACAATTCACACTTAATCACAAAGGCCAATTCAAGTCAAACGCTTATTTGTGACCCAGACGAACAGAACTTCCAAACGAGTTCAGTTGGCATGTTTATAAGCTGGTGGCAATGGATATTAACCAAAAACTTGCCTGAACATGCCCAATTTAAGTTAAGCTTACTTTTAGCAAAATATGATCATACTTATGATATTTTAACCCAGAATATAAACATAGATGGTTTTTTCCCCCAGTAAGAGAAGCCTAAATCAAGAAAAAAGAATCTAAGCAAGCAGGAAAAGATTCGTATATTAATAAAGAACCTTGCATTAATTATCGAAGAACTGTTCGGAAGTTCTATAATTATTTGACTCAAACTGATTTTCTACAAGTTAATCTGGTTTTAACGATAGATTTGTAGAAGACAAACAAATACATCAGCATAAAGAAACGATATTTGAAAGCTGTAATCACTAAAGCGTGCCAACGATCAACACTTATTCAGTACACTTACCAGTTCATGATCACTTCAAAAACTTGTCCAAACACGTCTGCTTTGATCGCGATTGTCTTCGAAGAGACTTTGAATATCTGTCAGAGCGTGTACATGGCTTCTGATGTCGTAGAAGCTCTGAGAAAACGAGAGAGAAATTAGAAGGGACGTTAAATCATCACGAAGACCTAAAGTGTTGTTTTTGATTTGTTGTGGTAGATATCTGAGTACAAGAAACTGTCCAAACTTTTCCTTGCTGCTTTCGTCGCTTGGTTGAACGGAGGGGAAATTTTTTATGTCAATTAGCCGAAAGCTAACTAGCTCTATTCTATATTAATAAACTTTGAAACAGCAAAAATCTTGTGGGGTACTACAAGATATTTAAATGCTACAGCCGTGCAACTTGATATCTACGAGTCGTCGACCTTCTCGTATAAGCTTACTGATATCGTTTTTCACAAATCTTGTAGTAAGCTTAAATTTGAATGAGACTGAAACTTTATAACACTTTTGTGCTAATCTCTAATAAAGCAAAGTATACAGAAATCTTTACCTGTAATTTTCTGATTTGAGGGCCTTTTACGTTGAATTTTTGAAGCGGTTTTGGTGGTTGTTTTCGCACAGACTGACTCCGTAGTACGACCCGTAGTAAGGTTACTATCTTCAAGTTGTAAACTTTCACGACCTGAACTTTTCAAATCTTGTGAATTAGAACACACAGAGTTGCAAGTCCTTCTTCTTTCTGGTGTGGAGTTTAGTTTCGTCCATAAATACCGTCCCTCTAAAGGACATTCTTTTTCAAAATCGAAGTTCCATCTTCGAGCGTTCGCTTCACTCATTGATGCCATTTCTCGTTCGAAATCTTGCTTGACTTGCACATGGTCGACAGGGCCAAATAGACACCTTCTTACACTCAAACTAGGAGTGATTTCAGTTGTTTTTGGTAGAGCAGGCATCAACGAAACTTCAGTAGCAGTCATTTTTACATACATCTCTCCAAAAAAGTCGTAATCTATCTTGGAATCTTGTGAGCGATACATGATCAGGCATTCGTATTTATACCAACCCATACAGTGATGCGATTGGTCCATTAGTCATTACCATAGCAACATTACGAATGAAGTCTTTTGGCGCGAGTGAGTTTTCCTCTTTAAAAACCATAATACAACAAAAATGCCCGCATTAGTTTCTTAAAAGCACGACTGACTTTCAAACACAGGAATAAAATAAAGGTTTTTTTACTGTGGTTTTAGAGGAGAAAACTAAGACAGTTTAAAGCCATATTGGATACACCTGTTCGAACAGTAGCAAAAGTAAAAATTCAAGCCGATGGACACGTGTGCCTTTGTCGTATAAATGTTAGTACAAATGCGACAGAACAATGTAACGACAATTCCCCTTTAAATCACCTCTGATCGACACACGTGTGCAGAATCAAAGTCCATCAAGGAGTAAAAATCAATTGTAGACTGATAGACTGGGAACATTAAAGAACTATTAAATGGAATAAAAACTAAACTAGACAGTTTTATCAGTCTTGGTAAAAACCATGAGTCTCTCTTTACCAACAAAACGCACGTGGCAAAGGTTTACCAGTCAGTGTTCTATCTATTAGGGGAGTGACTGAAAGTTTAAATGTTTGTAAAGTGCTAATTAAGCGTGTCTAATATGACTCCAGTTAGTTTAATCATTAACTATGGTTTAATGAGGCAGAACTTACTTCAGAAGAAACCGGAAACTGAGACCAGATCACTGTCTGGCTTGATATTTGTCATTAAAGGATTTTGTTTACATATAGATACAGTAATCCGCATCCGCTACTGAAGAGCTTACATTTTTATTGACGTGAAATACATAATGCATGCGTTGAATGCGCCATTTTTGCTGTTGTTATGTGTAAAGAAGGCACGCGCTGTAAACTATGTGTCATTGTGCCAAATGATAATATCAGCTGTATTCATGATCCCTTTGGGACTTGCAATTAAACACAAATTACAGCCTTTGGATTATGATGTTCTTGTTTAATCAACCATTAATTCAAGATGCTTTCTGAGTTTCAGCAAACCAATGAAACTGCGTGTATTCAAGGCTAAGTAATCAGTCGCAACGCGGGTGTTCATATACATACTGCATGAATATAGGCTTATTAGTGAACTGTACCGCCTTCTGTTTCAGTTATTGTGGTGTAGGATATATGAAAAAGAGATATCGCTTTTGAATCTACACGAAAATAGGCTGCGTTTTGCGCAAGGTTTTGACACGCAAGTGCCAAAAGTGATCGGTTCTTGGTCTGTACGCCTATTGCAGGCCCTGATTGGCCTACTGGCCTATTGTTAAGACTTTAAATGACGACTTGCAGGTAATTCTGGTGGAAATCTATTCGCTCATTTAAAACTCATTTCTATGTTTTATTACCATAACTTTTCGGTCTTCTATTGATCAAGTTTGTCACTCCAATTGGAAGTTGCGTTGCAAGGTCTTACAACGTCTCGCTTTCGAAAAGACTTTTTGGAGTTAAACTGATGTGCGGGTTACAATAGTGATGAATGAATGAAAGCGTATAATGAAACAGCGTATAAAAGGATTAAGATAGTCTCGACTTTTTAGTAAAACAAAAAGTCAAGGAAAGTCTTGGAATGTTGGGCTATTGAGTAAATATTTCCACGCCTCATTTATTTGCATGTATCCAGAATAAAAGATTTTCAAACAAGTTGAACAACCTGCCATATGGTGAATTCAGCACTGGTGTACATGAATAGTGTTTCATGAATAATAGAAATTGTGACACAGCTGTGCACAGCTGAGATGAAGAGCCGCCTTTAAACACGAAAAGAAAGGCTTCGTACACCGCGTGGTGGACTGCATGAACCTCAGTGTGTTAAAGGTCTAGAAAATCAAGAAAAACTGGGTGCTAATGCATGTGAATATCTGTATCAGGCACCTATTTTTTCCAACAGAAAGTTTGATGAAGTCAAGTCCCGTAATTCTGTTTCTGATTGTTTATTAGTTTACTCTACATGTTTATTGTTAATCAGTGTTAATGTATCAAGAACCTGCCATATTGTTTCTTGATGTGTATATCAATCTCTATTCCATAATACGACGGGTGAATTCATTCAAACTGTTAAGCTATTTCAGCTTTCCTTTTGGAAGTCACGAATCATGTAAATCCCCCAGCCAGTCAAACTGGAACTAGAGAATTCGGGATAATTGGAAGTGGCCATTTGTGTACTTAAATCTTCCTTCCAAAATATATTATAGCACAAAGTTTCTTTCAGTCAAATGTGGCCTATCAGCATAAAGCTGTCTAATAACGTACTGTACTCGCTCGGCAAACATGTAAAACAGGTTTTTTACTGAACTGTATTGATCATGCTTTAATATATTACCGTGAATAAGTGAGTTCAGATCAAGCCACTCGGCCACATACTACACTGAGTTTGTTTTGGACATACTGGAAAGGTGAATCTCTTCCCGTCTTGCAGTCTTACCGACGTATAATCCAAGAAACTCGTCTGAAGACTGCTGAGGGTAAAGCCCTTCATTTGCGTAACAATTCCGGCAATTTTACATATTTGTAAAAAAAACTGAGTTACTCTTCTTTTTTAAAGAATCGTTAAACAATAAGTATGACTGACTTAAACAAAAGCACGAGACAAGCACCTAAAGATTGATTTTCCCGAGCGAAAAATATTTCTATCCCAGCTGTATGTCGTGTTACTGATAGTTGTTATTTTCAATGTTGTAGAAATTGGAAGGCATCTTTAACGTACTTTTACTACTGGGAATGAAGTTGAAAACTGGTCACCTGTCTGACTGGTTCAGTTCACTCCGCGATGTTGGTTTCTTAGGTAACTAGAGAAAAAGAAACATTATAACACCTCGTCAAACCACCTGCAAATACAAGTATACTGATTAAAAACTTTACACTGCTTTAGATTAATAAACTCCTTACTCAATACCGATAAGCATATAAATTTCTCATAGATTGACGAGGGGGAAACCAAGCTCTGACAGACATTATTTCACTCAAGCCTGCTCAGTTCATGTATGTAGTAAGCAACTACCCATGTTGTCACAAACCACGTGTTTGGACTTAATTCTCCTAGCTCTTGCTTATACCTAACTGATCGATGAAGGGTATTCAGGAAAGAAAAAGATTATATTATATGCATTTTCATGATTTTATATTACTATATATCAAAAGTTTATCAATTTTTCAGTTGCCCGTTGATTTTAAATTAGTTTAAACCTTAATTATATTCATTTTGAAATCACTAGCAAATCCTCCAATCTGATTGGTTAAAAACAGTGCGATTCATTCCTAATTTTTTTACAATACTTGATTCAAATCATTCAATTGCGTTTGAACTAAATCGAGATCAAATCGAACAAAAAGGCTTTTTCTTGAGTACGCTGGCTTTCTTATTTGATTAAATTTATTAAATGGTAATTAACTTCGTGTCATGCAGAAATCCCACTCGTGATTAACAAATTGTACGCCCGCAGCACTTTCGTGCAATTTTGTAATCGCTCGCTGCGTATGATTTATTTGTTGTATAGGAAATCGCACGATCTTGAGTACAATTCGGACAATTAATTAATAGGTACGAGTAATGTTTTGAAAGTTCTCAAAATAGGACGAGCCTTTAGGCGAGTCCTATTTGAGAGTTTTCAAAACATTACGAGTAACTATTAATTCTGAATTGTACGAGAAGATCGTGCGATTTTTTTTTATAATATACTATACAAAATTTCTTCGAGGAAAGACAAATGTCTGACATATAGCATGCAGTTTTCATAAAAAGTGCAGACTTAAACGCGTAGACAAAACTTCAAAGAAGGAATTGGTCTCGATTTTTAACACTGTCTAAGACATTCAAGCGGGTTAGGGGTGAATCGCGTGGGATTGTTTTCCTCGACACCGTTTTTTGAAATAGGCAAATATGAAGCAGAACTAAATGCCTTTCTCTTATACAGAAACAGACATATCTCTATAACAAAATAGCAGAAAGAAAATTTCCGTTGTATTTGTTCTTCCCAAGTTAATTCTGCTTCCCCAGAATCATTTGCATTTGGTGTCCCTAATACAAATGCAATACCTCGCCTTCTGTTTGCAATGAATATTCATGACGTGTCCCTGAGAGCTAGCAGCTTCAGCTAAGTGCAGTCTTATTTTCAGTGTGAATAACATCTTTAGACTTCGCTGCAAAGTTCATTCCAGATCTACGAATCCGCAAGCAGCAACAAATGGGTTCCAGGCAAAGCCATTCGTGAGGAAAAGAGTTCAAGATTTGAACGAATGAGTCGACAGTCAAGTTTGACTGAAACGCTTTCTATGGATGAATCAGCGGGCGTTTGCTTGGCCCTCGATTGATCATTTTACAGAAGTAAGTGTTTACGTGTAGCTGTATTGAGCCCAGTGTTTATATCAGCTTATGGACCCTCACATTTGAGTTCATACTGTAGAACTCAGTGGCCAGCCATTTTAAAATAAAATAGAATAAATACAAATATTTTTAAATACAAAATATGGGAAACATCCCACAATTTTGCATCGATCAACAATTTGCATACATTTTATATACAAGTATAAAGCGCGCTTTTGCTTTTTAGATACTAGTGTTCTTTTGCTGAGTGGAATCGAGCTACTCTCATTTAGCATGCAAAGTTTATAAAATAAGTGTTCATTTTAGTATTGAATACTTTCCATCAAAGAAGACTAAATACATTAAATGTATAAACTGATTCTTGCGAAAACAAATATCTTTTCTCCGAAAGTATAAAACCAAGTCATTTTTACTGACAATATTTTGATTATTTGCTTTTCATGGACTGACATTAGACAATTATATTTTTTTCTTCCATTTCATATTTTTGCTGTTTAAATTTCTTTTTCGTTTTAGCTCTAAAAAGTGCATATATTTGCAAGCCCTACATTCTTACAATTCAGAAAATATACGTATTTTTTGCGATTTTTCTAGTGTAACAAAATTTATGTTTACATTAAAAGTGCTGTTCTTCCGTTCAGAGGAGATTTGCAATTCAGATTTCACTGTAAGGTGTCATCTTCGAATTCTCATCAGGAAGGTTGCCTAGATACTGGTTTCTTTGCGCTAAAATCCCAATTCTGACACTATTAGTAAAATTTATAGTCGATTCTTCTGTCGTAAACAATACTATTATTCAACGAAACTTTGTTTTTTTAGAAGACTTGACAATTAAAGCACTAAATTCATAAAAATGAGCTATATTCGGGGTTCTTGGACTTCTTACTATTATATTTCCTTTAATCTGTTTATTTGCTCACTATAATTCTTGTTAACGTACAAACAGGCCGTCAATTTCACTAATGTCATCCACTACTGCAGGCTACCTTCACTAATCCTTCGGGTTTTTTCTTTTTTCTTTTCTTTTTTGTTTTTTTCAAGATAAGGGCGTTTTGTCAGACAGTGAATTGACGTTTGTTTGTGGGAGACTTAACTGAAGCAAATAGACGATTGGTGTGATTGACATAGAGCCTAAATCACTGAACGATTTCACAGATTATTTTTCAAAATTTTATTTTTTGTTAGTTTTTATGTGCGAGAACTAAAGCTCTCTTAAACGTTCAAGGATTTGACCCACTTTGATAGTCGTCAAGTGAGTAGCAGTGTATGTACTTGGGGCACATAGTCCTTGTGTATAAAGGGTTGGTGCGTTTCAGCAATATTCTTAAAGGAGATTTGATTTACAACAATCGTGAACCAGTGCGATCGAGATCAGAGCTGTTTGATAAAGACCGGGGATTTTATTTGTCTCTCTTGAAATCTCAGGGATGAATTTCGTGGCTTGATGTAAAGTGCATACAAGAGTAGTTTTCTTCCCTTTTTTCCTTTGCTTTGACTTTCCTCTCCTCTCCTCTCCTCTCCTCTCCTCTCCTCTCCTCTCCTCTCCTCTCCTCTCCTCTCCTCTCCTCTCCTCTCCTCTCCTCTCCTCTCCTCTCCTCTCCTCTCCTCTCCTCTCCTCTCCTCTCCTCTCCTCTCCTCTCCTCTCCTCTCCTCTCCTCTCCTCTCCTCTCCTCTCCTCTCCTCTCCTCTCCTCTCCTCTCCTCTCCTCTCCTCTCCTCTCCTCTCCTCTCCTCTCCTCTCCTCTCCTCTCCTCTCCTCTCCTCTCCTCTCCTCTCCTCTCCTCTCCTCTCCTCTCCTCTCCTCTCCTCTCCTCTCCTCTCCTCTCCTCTCCTCTCCTCTCCTCTCCTCTCCTCTCCTCTCCTCTCCTCTCCTCTCCTCTCCTCGGCACGTTGACTTATTTGGTCGGTTGTCATTTTCTGACTTCATGTTTTTGTCGACTTCTCCTCCTAATTCCAACTGCGTTTCCTTCCTTTTTTTTCGATCTTTCTTCTTTTTTTCTTTTCTTCTTCGAAAATAATTCTTTTCTATTTTTGCCATTTGATAAATATACTGTCGTCAACTTAGCCTCCATTTTTAAACTTGAACTATATTTAGCAATTTTAATTTTGGGGTTTTTGAACGCCCTGGAAATTTTGTTGCTATGAGAAGGACAAGTGGAAGAGTGATATAATTATTTTTGTTATCGACAACCATTACACAAATCCACATAAATTTGATGCTTCAAACAGCAACTGAGACAAATTCTTGGATTGCAGACGCGATTATGTAGCGCATTTAAAAGATAAAACACATGAAAATCCATATATTACTAGTGGACCCAGGGGCAATTTCGATCTTAGCTTCTAATGAAAGGTGTATGTCTGTTCACTTAGCTATAAACTGATAAATGGTTGGTTACGCGCGCTCTGATTAGTCGAGAACCGTATGTGATTAAAGTAAAGTCGCACGGAAAATGTCACGGAACGTTACGTGTGCTACAATTAGGCGAAATCTGCTCATAAATATCATAAAAATATATCCCATTATTACGTGCGTTTGAACTCTGATAAATGCACTGATAACGTCAAAATGTGGTAAGAACAACAGTTACGCCATACAGCGGGGCATCGCATCACATTTTGACGTCATCTGTGCATTTATCACTGTTTATTAGGTACAATGAGAGGAGACATTGAATGTGGTAAGAAGAGCAGTCACGCTATTCGACTCCACCTCGGGGCTTAACTTTTGTCCCACTCGTCATCATGTAATTAAACACAGACGCACCGATACAGACGCATTTGATACTGAAATAAATTGTGGGTTAGAATAGAACCTTGGTAAAGTAAGTTGTCAAATCAAATTTTCATTCTTTGTTTCAGTGGTAAGTTCATACACTGCTTTGATAGTGATTGTGGGTGTGGCCAGTGCCTTAGCAACAGCTTTCACCCTGGTTCTTTGCAAGTGCTTGTGGGTATGGTGGCAACAACGACGCTACAGGCACCCACCACCAAAAGACTATCAAACCTATTCTATATCACCGCGAACAAAGTGGCCAGCGGAATATACCTACCAAGCGTACGAGAATACTGTTTCTGACGCTGAAAGCGCTGGCAGTGAAGAACCGTACATTATTGAAACTCCAGGAGACCTGGGAAAGATTCAAATGGAAGTGGATTACAACATTGAGGATGATGTACTTATTGTAGGGCTTGTACAAGCTAAGGGAATAATTAGTAAAACAAATCTAAAAACATCACAGGTACATTGTAAATTTTGTTTCGTTTTTGAAAATATATCAATTATCTATTACTAATTATTACTGAAGGAATGATAAGGACACACCAAGAGGCCATAATACTAAGAGAACGAAACTGGTATATTGATGTCTGCGCGATGTGCTTGGCGCTTGAGGTTATTTTTAGTAACAGGAAGTTGCCGCCATTGTGCGCTCAATCAATGAAATTTGATTGCTGGAGGAAAATACGGTTCGTATCTGCGCGCATGTAAAAACAAATACCACAATTTGAAAGCATTGCGTTCGCGATATGACGTCAAGTGCACATCGAGCAGATATCAAGCACGAGTTTCGCTCTTTTAGTATTATGATCTCTTGCACACACAACATACAAAATTATCTTTGGGCTTGGTTTTAGGTTAGTATTAGCTAGGGAAGACTCATCACAAATCATAACATGCCCCTTGATCGCCGTTAAATAAACTACAGTAAATATATTGTCAGCCTCTGAAATTCATGAAGTTCTGTCTAACATTGATAGTAACTAATACGGATCCTCTGCTGTCCTTGCTAGGTGCCACATAGGGCCTTTATAAGCACTGATCACTCGTTTCTAATTGACAATCCCCACAGTAAATTAAAATGAGCCCAGGGGCAAGGAATTGTTAATTAAAAAGAAAGTTTTGATAGAGTGTGCGTGCGATTGCAAGACATTAATATTTTTGTGCCGGGGTAAGCTCTTGGCTCTCAACCAATCAAAAGGAATAAAAATAAACAGATCGCCACTTTCCAATCTTAATTCAACATATATCTATTTGTTTCAATTAGATATTTCCTGTTGTACAACTCTTCGACCTGGAAAACGCGCTTCAAGATGAAAAGAAAATAGAACGACAACCAATGACTTTTGATCCTCACTGGAATGAAGAGGTGTTATTTGCACTGAATGGACGACCAAAAGACTCACTGAAAGTTTCTGTTAGATTACATGAGCTGGACTCATTCTCCAATGAGCACGTGCTTGGTCACGTGATGTTATCAGTATCTGATCTGGACATTGGTCATGGTGCTGGCTACACTTGGTATGACTTGGATGACATAAACAAGGTAAAGACAACAACTGACAATGACAACGACAACAATGACAATAAGAACAATGGACAATTGCAATGACAATGACAATACCAGTGACAATGAAGTACAACAATGATAACAATTACAATAATAATGAAAACAATGACAGCAACAATGACAATGTGGACAATGGCAATGACAATACCAGTGACAATGACTACATCAATGCCAACAATTGCAATAATAATGAAAACAATGACAATAACATTAACATATAACAATGACAATGTCGACAATGACCGTGACAATGACGGTGACATTGGCAATGACAATAACGATAGCGACAACGACAATAACGAAAGCCATGATGACTGATAATAGAGTGATTTTCATCGGACTGTGAAACAATTACTAATAGTCAGTGTTTAATAGTGTCTAATAGTTGTATTGCAACAAAAGAAAACAATGGGTGCAGAGTCTATTAGTGTCTATTAGCTTAGTAACTATTTTACAGTCCGGTGAAAATCACTCTATGAATGACAATGACAATAGTAATTAACAAACACACAATAATGAATTGTTTTTAATGCTATCTTCAGGTAGAGTTTGAGTACGTTGGAGATATTCTTTTGTCGCTGAACTATTTCCCTACGACACAACGACTAACAGTTGTGATTCTTAAAGCCAGAAAATTAAAGATTCAGTCTACCAGTGGTTTATGGGGTAAGTGGTTAAATTAAAGATTCAGTCTACCAGTGGTTTAGGGGTAAGTGGTTAATTTAAAGATTCAGTGTACCAGTGGTTTATGGGGTAAGACATTAAAGCATATTTAACTGGATCTGTTTTGTCCCCAAAGCAGGCATAAAATGGGTCTAGCTTTTGATTAAATAAAGGCTGACTTAGAGACATAAGAATAAGCACAAGCAAAAATACGCAGACTAATTAATGTACTGTTCATCAGCATTGTTTGTCTTTTTCTCATCTATGTGGTAAATATGATAGTGAGTCTGCGTATGTCACTTGTGCTAATATCTTTATATTACTAGTCTGAAACAGGCCTAGCATGCTTTTTTCTATTGATGTAACCAAATCTACTCGCCCCAAAGAAAAACAAGCTTATTCTTTCGTTACTCTAGGTCCACTGGTTAAAGTCTTTTTCCAAGTTAACAAAAGAAGAGTCGGACGCAAGCGAACAGCGATGCAGAAGAAAACAAATAATCCTGTTTACAACGAAGCCTTTGCATTCAAGGTATCCCAGGATGCACTGCAAAAGATTACATTCCGAATACTAGTCGTCAATAAGACGTCACACGGTCAAGATGAAGTCATAGGTCACGTGAACTTAGGTCAACACGTGACAGGAAGTGGCTTCTCTCACTGGAGTCACATGCTTGCGGCATTACGTAAGCCAGTTGCCATGTGGCATCCAATAGTACCACTTAACGAATAATAGTCCAAATAGTACCAAGTAATGGTACTATATCAGATAGGGGATGGGACAGAGTATTTAATAATGGACTAGAGACATTGGAGTGATGAGCTACCTATGAATAAATAAGTATACAAATGAAAACTATCAGATAAGACTATTTATTGAATAAGGAGATCTATAATCTAGCCTTGTATCTATATATATAAAATATAAACTGGTGGATATTTTTTAACTGCAACATATATTTCTAATAGTGCATATCTCTTATACTTCCCTATGAGAGATATTTACGTCCTGATTCAGAAATCCTCAGTAACAATTGTTTATAAACAATTGCAATTGTTTTGAAACAATAGAGACCTTAAGCTTCACATGCAAGGGAAACGGCAGACGGCAAAGAGGAACACGTACCTACTTTTTTGCGCCTCGTGACGCGCATTTTTCGCGCATCCTGACTTGCGTCACGGCAAACGCAAAATGATTCAACTTCGTTGAACGGCAACGCTAGAGGTAAAGTAGCAAGTCACGTGATCCTCTCTGCCGTCTGCCCCTTCCCGTGTATGTAAAGCTAAGCTCTCCCATACATAAGAAGAGAAGTGGTAATACGTATTAAGGCTTTGATGGGTATATCTGATTATCATTTTTGGCTGGACAACTGTTGTTTAGCCGTAATCCTCGACAATCGTTACCACGATATAAGGTATATGATATCTATCATCATTTAGCATTGAACCGATTATCAGTTGTGCATCGTATATGGGAAAATGCCTTGTATAAATAGAATACCATTTTAAAAATAGTATTTATGAAATACTGTGTGTGGGATTAAGATAAATTATTAACCACAATTATCATCTTATTTATGAAAGGTTTGTAAGTAAAGTTAGACGGGGAGACTTGAATAAAGTTTATTTTCGCCTGAAGTGATTTTGTTTGCTTGATTGCTTGTTTGTTTGTTTGTTTGCTTGTTCGTTGTTTGTTCGTTTGTTCGTTGTTTGTTCGTTGTTTGTTCGTTTGTTCGTTGTTTGTTCGTTGTTAGTTCGTTTGTTCGTTGTTTGTTCGTTGTTAGTTCGTTTGTTCGTTGTTTGTTCGTTTAAATTTGTTCATTGTTTGTTTGTTCGCTCGTCCGTTTGTTTGTATATCAATATTGTGATATTGTTAAAACCGCGTCCACTCCACTGGTTAAAACATGAAAATCTTCAAAAGCTACTTCATTTTGAACTCGTTTTGTGGTTTTCACTGACAAATGTACAAATTACAGACCTTTCGACTCTCACTTGAGTCTTCATCAGTAAATTGAGGGAATGAGTTCAATATCATGAACCTGACTGTGACAAGATCTTTATGGCTACCATATTGGTTGCTCTAGCTCTTATTTAAATATATCGGCAGTGTTTCCCTTGTACTTTTCTGAGTTTTAATAATAAAATGGAAGCTTCCCTTGGCTATTGTTTTGAGCTCTTCTGTCACATTGGACGAGATCTTATAACAACAAAAGAAACTTTGTTTCAAAACAGAGTTTCCATACATTTTATTCCAAATAATGTGTTATTCATGATCATGCATAAGTAGATGTATTGTCAGTCTGAAAACCAAGAGAGTTGCCTAATTCTTACGTACACTGGTTCTTAATAGTATTTAGGTCCAAATTTATTTTGAAACAGAGTATGCATTTATGACATAATTTGTCATAACGAGTAGTACATCTCTACTACAAATTGGGCCATTAATTCCAATGTCTCTCAGTAACACTCGAGTCATTTTTATTGCCTTTTGAATGCATTTTTCTTGGTATATCCGCGTAGTATCAATCCTGGATTTATTATAGACGATTTGATTGGTCAATTAATCGGATGGGCTGCATTCTTATTGGGCCATATCTATACTTTATTGAAGACAAGGAATTTGAGCTTTTGTTAGATGCATGCCTTGATTTTTTGCTAATTGTTTTCAATTTTGCGTTCAAGAATTCAAACATCAAATAATCATTTTGAAAATGTTCTACTAATAGTCCAGCGTAAAAGGCATTAGGATGTTTATTTTTTCTCAGCTGCAGGTACTCAAAGACCTGTACCCAGCGAGGGTAGTTTTAACGATGTCAAGACTTTGCAGGTTTCTCTTTGTTACTCGTTCGACCACGTGAACACACTTCTTGAAAGTCGTAAATTAGGAAAAACGTGAAAAGATCAAGTGAAGATTTCTTTTCAACTAATAATAACTCATAATAACATAGCAGTGATCAGTATTAAATGTTTGGATTTTATATCGAGATGGAAAGACCATTTGACTTGTTAACCAGTAAGATATTTCTCATGTTTTGCTATAAGGAGTAATTTACTTTACATTTTGCTCGAAGAACTCGACAAGTACTTTGGTAAGTAAATGATCTCTCTTTGTTTTCGTGATATGTAAAAGATAACAGAATTGAAGAGTAAAATGGCAAACAAAAGCCATTAATCTCTTGCTAATGATAGATGGTGTCTCCCTATGTAACTAGCATTTAACAACAATATACTGGTTTATCATTTTTTGCTATTGAATGAATGAATTCTTGTTATGTATTCAATCAAACAAAGGGCAAGGAGAAATCCCTTATAATCTTATATTACCTAACAATTGTGATACCAAAATGTTCTGCTCTTCCTTTGGCAGAGATGTCATTTTCTAAATTAGCAGCCATGTAATGCTCGTGGATATTACTGTCGTTTATATCATAGTTCGACGTATCACACCACAACGTACAGTCGTGTGAATCTAAGAACTACAAAGAAAAGACAATTGTAGAACTACTTACTTGCATGGCCTTTTATAAGAAATTGAGTGAATATAATTTTGATCAAATAAATATCAATAATTCAAATATCAAAATATCGCGTCTAGCTCTTTTAGGAGCAAGGAACTATAAAGAAATATTTAAAGGAATCTATCACAAAGACACATTTTCCCAAAGTTGGATGGTGTAGTCTGGGTGTGGTTCTAGGGTACGGCCATTTCGCATGGTTCTTTCCTAATTTGGAAATGAAAATACAACATACCTGGGAAAGGTACATTGTTGATGTGGGTTGACAAGTATGGCAAATGATCTTTTATCAATATCCCTATAATCATTCACAGTAGTTTTCATAGTATTTTTAGATTCACAGTATATTCATATATTTATTGTAGTAATTGATGCTCAACCTCACAGAGGAGGCCAAGTTAGGTATAGTAAGTGGAGCACTGGGAATACTAATACTAATGATTATCTGCATGGCTTGTAAACTACGAAGGCTTAGAAACCCAGTGTACAAAGACGATTCTACAAAAACTAAGACCAAATATTTCATTAAACCTCAAACCAAATGCGGTGACTGCGAAAAAGAACAAATGTCGGCCACTGATGAAGCTTTAATAGTCAGAACTGCCAGCTTTATGCAGCCAAAGAAGGAAAAAGGAATGCTTAAGTTTTCTCTGGAATACCAGACAAGTGTTAAGAAACTGGCCATAACAATGATCCAGGGATTCAATATTGTTGGGCGTGATTTCTGGGACTTGGTAGACTGTTATGTAATGTTGAACATCGACTCTGAAGATAACGAAGAACACAAAGCACAAACAAAGATTGTAAGGAAAAAACTTAACCCAGAGTTCAACGAGATATTTCATTTCAATATCACATTCAATAAGTTAAAAAATAAAACACTGGACATGACAGTATGTGAACTTGATAAATATACAAGACATCACGTGATTGGTCACGTGAAAGAAAGACTGGATCACGTGACTAAGTCTGATCAGGTTTTTGTCCTGGAACGACCAATCAAAGAACAACGTGCGGTAAGTGTGTATTGTAAAATCTGAGCAACCACCAACTTTTTACGGCAGCTAAGTGGGTAACTGTTCTGGCCAAACAAGGAGAGTCTAAGACTCCGCGCGAGTCCTTAAAAAACCTTCGGCAGACAGTGCCCCGCATTTAGACTGTTTTTAGAACTCGTTCTGGTTTAATTAAGAATGCACTGACTATAATGCGCGTCTTTTGCAGCAATGTATACTGGCACAGCTAACTCAGTCAACAAAAGACGTCAAAGACGTCATGATGAGCTGTTAGTTTTGTTCGATGTCATTTTACTGAGCTAAGAGTCCCAGAATGCGGGACAAGTAGGGACAAGTATACAAGCATCAAAAGCTTTCAGCGTGTGCAAGTGGCTGAGGGGCTGCAATGCATTCTAAAATACTATTCCAAAAGTTGTCACCATGTTACATCACGTGCTTGACGTGTCCCAGTCTCCTAGCATCCTTCTCAAGTCTTCTTCAGTCTTGCAGTAGAGGAAATACAAACCACAAAACAATACGATTTTCAAAAACCATATTTCTCATTCTATTTAGCTTCTGATTTAGACTGCTAACCAAACATTTGTTTCTAGGACATGGTCCAACTCGGTGAGTTATTGTTCTCCCTAAGCTACCTTCCAACGGCTGAACGACTGACCATAGTTATTATGAAGGCAAGGAATCTTAACCCACCATTCCATGAGTGGAGATCTGGGCCGAGACCTCTAAGTATGAGACTATTGTTGTTGTTATAAGATGCATGATAAAATGATGAGGCAAGAACAGCAGCTTTTAATTATTTAGGGTCGAGAAATCTGATCCATATACTATATATACGCAATTGGACAAACATTTGCCCTTTGAAAATCATTGAATTAGAAGCTGAGGCAGAAATGAACACTGGGAAATCTGTTTATTATATTATTTTAAAGAAAGTCCCTGTGTCTATGTGTGCGGCCGAGACGAATTTAAAACCTACGAAAACCTGAAAACCTTGTCTGCTTTCTAACGCTGCCTTTTCGGTCAATAACTTAACGAATATGTTATTGATTGATTGATTGATTGATTGATTGATTGATTGATTGATTGATTGATTGATTGATTGATTGATTGACGCTCATGGTTACCAACATCAATCGCGCGACTTCCGTCCATCCAACCTCAATCATGAAGTCAGCTTTCCAAGATGACTAAGTATTGATATTTTTTTCAGATCCCTTTGTCAAAGTTGTGCTGCTTTTCGATGGACATAAAATCAAGAAAAAGAAAACATCATCACGTCACCAGGAACGTAACCCAGTGTACAATGAGTCCATGATGTTTGACATCCCTACACATCTCCTTCATAGAATTATATTTGTTATATCAGTAGCTGACAAAATGGCTGGTAGTGCAAGAAGTGATGTGATTGGTCGGGTTGTCATTGGTTCGCCTACTATGGGTGAAGCACTCAGTCACTGGCAGCAGATGCTGGTGTCGCCGCGTCGTCCAATCGCTGCATGGCATAGACTTACGCTTTGACCAATCAGCGCTTATCTTGCTGACCTGACCTGGATTGATCGTCCAATCGCTGCATGGCATAGACTTACACTTTGACCAATCAGCGCTTATCTTGCTGACCTTACCTGGATTGATCGTCCAATCGCTGCATGGCATAGACTTACACTTTGACCAATCAGCGCTTATCTTGCTGACCTGGCTTGGATTGATCGTCCAATCGCTGCACGGCAGAGTCTTTTCTACAGCTAGGGGCAAACTGATTACATTTCTGCGATTTTCATCTTAGATTAACGTTTTATCTGTACGGATTCTAAATAATGTAACATGCAAAATCTTAATCTTGTACCGATTTCTGTAATAGTATCAGTGAGCGCTCTACCGTAAAGGGTGCCAAATCCAGTAATTTTGACCCCTAAAAAGTATGATCTGCATTAATCACAAGCAGTTCAGTAGTTATGAAATACAAACACGATCATCGCCATGGTTACAGAAAACAAAAACACAAAAACGTAAACGTCGTAAGCACATTGGTAAATTTTTATGACGTAATAATCCTTTGTATTAAGAAGAAGCACTAAAAAATGAAATAAAACACTGCTGCATTGGTATTTTGTATTTGGAATCAGTAAGAATGTAGCTTTGGGCCTATCAATTCACTCTTATCCTTTACGAAAAAGCGCATGCTGGCGAGGTCAGGGGACAAACTGACTTTTAGCTAACTGACTTTAGGAAATGATAGCATTTAGTGGGAACTTATGTAATTATATATGATAAAATGTTGATTATGTCATGTCAGAAGTAGGAGAAACCTCGGAGAATTTCCTTAGGCACTTTTGTCGGAATTTAAAGGTAATACACTCGTTTTCTACTGATCATGAATTTTGTTCAGTATATCTATATGGTCTGCACTATATTTTTATGCGTTAGAGCTGTTAGACAAAATTTTTGTAGATCTTCAAAATATAATCTAACACCTCTCTATATTGTGAATAAAAAAATCATGCTTACCGTATACCGCTGGTCCTCAATAAATAATTTCTACATGCGGAAAAAAAATGGATCAATTAATGGATTGAGCACTCTTTCGTATTATTGTTTTTTGGGCTATACATAAATTATAAATAAGATAAATAGTCTCTACCCAATCAAGCTTTCAAAAGTTCCTCGCGAAATTTTGTTGGTTCCCCAATGTCTCAATAAATGATCAAAGATCCTTTAATTTTTGCGCGATTTAGATTACAAAGTCGATCCTTCCCCTTCCTCTAAAAATATATATTTTCAAAACGTATTCCATGAACAAATATGTCACTTTTTTGTCACGTGACTAGGAAGAAATCGCTCCATAAATGAACTTGCCATATTTCATTATGACGTCACCGCTTGTTTATGGTGGAGACAGAATCGCCTAGAACATGCAATAGAAACTTGATTTTCTCTGCTAAGAAAAGTTTAATCTCGAAGGTCTGGTTGCCAAATATAAGTCTATCGATATTAAATAAACAATATTTATTGGATCTGATTGGCTTGTGCATGTTTCTAGATCTTTAAAATACATTTTATGTCACTTTTCTTATTTATATTGTTGCCGTTTTGTCCCCTCGCACGACCATGATCCTTAGCGTGTAAATGTTGTTTTAATGAGACGTAAAAAGGGCAATTTACTGTAATTGTATTGTCAAAAATATTTTTGATGCATTGCAGAAAGGACATATACATACAAAACATACTGCTGTTTTCCTGTGTCAATTCTCTAGGTTTTGAAATATGTCGTGGACAAACCTTTTTAGAACTATTACTGTATTTACAATGAAATTCAAATCGTTCAAATCGTGAGCATAGAAATACACATGATGTAGCTATATTGTCCTCAAAATGTGTCGAAAACACTTCCTAGACATTGGTAGAATTATTGGTCGATTTTTGATGGTTGTTTGTCGATTATGAATAAAAAAGATTAAGTACTAGGGATGAAAAGCCATTTAACTAGACAAGATGTCTGTGTAGACCAAAGTTACTACTGAAGTTTCCGCTTCGATCATAATCAGTCAATATCAATTAAAAATACCTCACTTAGGCTACGCTTATTTTTAGCCAAATTTTCCGCAAGCTTAAGATTTTTAAACCAATCAGGTGTGTATTTCAAAAGGATGTTGTAGGATTGATGTCGATTTTTCCCACGCACACACAGACTATTCTATAATAGCAAATAAGATCATTACACTTGTAGGAGGGCAGACTAAGTCGACGTCCACACACATCCGGGAAAATTCAAAAACACGTCCTTTTTCCTCTGTTTCCTCTTTTCTCGATTAAAAAGCGTATTCTTAGACCAAAGAAAAATGCCATTTTAGAGTGGACAAAAGGCCAGGCCTAATCGTTTCTCTAATCCTTTTAGTGTAGAGGTAGTATAATTTATCTGCATGCTAGAATTTAGAGCACGCAGCACAGGGCCGTAACATATCTCAGATTTTTGTTGGTTGCTGGGTTGTATGTGACGTAACGGCAGCCATGTTGGATGAACTTCAACAAACGATTTCGCATTCGCGTCTAATTTCTCAATGTTGCATGGTTTCTTATCCAATCAAAATGCCGGCAAACGGCACATCACAACAAGGTGAGCACAGACTTTATGAAAGTTACTGTTCTAAAGTGGTGAATGTGACAGCATAGTCCCCAGTCCCCCAAGTATAAGAGTATTTCCAAATGTGATAACTTCACTAGTTTTTAACTCGTGGATTGCAAATCCACAAGTTTTCCCCTCTTTTTACCGTAGTCTTAAATAGGACCATTTATACGATAAGACATCTAAGGCGCAACTTAAATAAGACTCAACCCTATAAATAACACTTTTAATTAAAGACAGCGGTACGTATGAACTGTTCGCGTATTAGGACTAAAAGTGTCGTTTATACGCTGAGTTTACGACTTAGATAAGCTAGATGTGTCTTATTTTCGTTTGTAGAAACAGCCCTAATTAATGTTTACTGTTTCTCGTATAATTAAAACAATTGCATTCACACAATGACCAGTCTCTGATTTTCTTTCTTTCATGACCAATTGTATTCAGGGTGTTTTGTTCTGCTCAAGATTTCACGGTCAGTAACTTCACTTATGATCAACTCATTTGCATAATAGAAAAACACTTAGAATTGTAATCACAAGTGAGCAGTGTTGGGAGATGTAATACTAGTTTCCACGTCATTTTAAAATTCCACCGGCTTTTTATCGAGACTGGTATACTAATGTAGCGTGGGCATTAAAGTATTTACGGCTGTTAGAAGGTAAGCCAGTTGTGAGGCCTCGCATTGCTTTATCAGACAGATGTTTAAGATCCATGCTCTTTGATCTATCTCCATGCAACTATCAATGAAAAGTAAGCTACACATTGAGGATATAGTTTGTCAAATTCTACAACTGCCCTAAGGTTTAGGAGTATTTAGGCGAGACTCAAATTGAATTTAGACCTTGTCAAAAATGCCAGGAATGTTAAATTTTCGAAGGTAAGGTTTTTAAACACTTTCTTTGACATTATAAAAAACTTCTCATTAAACTTAATATACAAGATAGCTTGATCTAAAACGTCGAAAGGATTGCTCAAACATTTCGTGAACTTTATTATTGAAGTTACTCAAGCAAGGATTTTTAAATTTAAAAGAATTCCGCAAATTGAATCATTGCTAGCGCTCGAGTGCTGAGCAAGCGAAAAACATCGAATAGAAAGCTCAAATAGAAAAAGATAAACACTGTTAGCATCTCGACAGGTACAATTCTACATCAAATATTTATGATTACAAACACTGCACATCAAAACTAGATTTCGCTTGCTCATTCAATCGTGAAAACACGTCAATATGGCTTCTAAACGACGGAAAACACTTCTATAAATCAAAAAGATATCTAATATACAACGGCTGGGGCGTCCTTTTAAAAACGACTTTAGAATTTCTACATTTGTGGTATTAGTGTCTATAACAGCTGATCCTAATTTGCCCTCATTCTTCAGATATCTTCCACTAAGGTAACAAATTTTGTATTCTAATTCCATCTTTACAATCATTTTTGACAATTTCCTTCGCCTTACTCTTCATGGCATACATATATAATTCTATGAGAATCAGAAAGGTTGTTTCTCTCGTTTGCCAATATTTTTCAATGATAAGTGAAAACCTTTAAAGAAAGTAGATAAGAACACTTCTGTCGAACCAGTGACTGCCAAATCAAATACAACCACACACAGAAAACGTTTTATTAAATCAAACCAAACATCACTTAAACGAACGACTTTAATACAGTTCATTACAACCATTAATAAGATTGTTCTTTGTAGTCTTGACCAGTATATTTGGTCTCTATGAGACCGGTCTATTTACCAATGGGCTTATGTTGCTAATTGGAGTTATGTCACCGTTAAGCACACACACACAAGCTGACTACAATAGAAAACAGCAAGCCATTGTGATCTTAATAGAATATATTTACATATATTCCACCAATAATGCAATGACTCTCATACAGCGTGACAGTCTGAGGCTCAGTGATGATACTGCTGCAATATATTAAGGTCTTTTAACTCCTCAAAGGTCATTACGAATCATTAGGAATGACTGTTCTTTTAGAATACTGCTAACACCATTTAACCCATTTGTAATAAAGAATGCAAATAGCAAGCAAGTAGACCATCAAGTAGATCAGACATTGTCAATATTGTATTCGTGGCTGAATCGAATAGATGATCAAATGAACGAACACGATTGAATGAATGTACAAATTGAATGAATGAGTTTGTTTTATCAACGGGATTTATATGATATAGTTTTATTCTAAATGTAACTTTCAACTGCACGGCGCGCCTATCATTTACTGCCCCCCTCCCCTCCCCTACGTTAATCCGATGTAGTTGAATGTGATAGTTGCAATGTTCATGAAGGTCACTTTATTTATCATGTTACCATGGAGACAATGTTACCACTGATAAAATTTACCACACATGAGTGCCTCCACAACCCCCCTCCACCCCCCCCCCCCCCCCCCCCACCCCCATTTGGTAGAGAAACAAAACTTTGCCGGCGAAACTCAGTCCCGGCCCAAAGAAATGAGGTTAAGTAGCATACTATATTGCTTGCCTTTTTCTCCAGGTATTTTTCTGTTTTCTCCCGTGCTCAACGATATGATATAACAAAATCTAAAGAAAGCAATTCTAAAAATATTGCTTGGGGTTCCTGTGATCAAGACGTGGCCGCGGGAAAGCCCGCGCATGCTCAGTCGTTTTGCTGCGGTGTGCCGAAATCCCCCACGTAAACGCATACTAATATAACAATTGTTTTTTTCAGGCCAATATAATCGTTAACCATGTAATCATTGACAAAGATGTACCAATACTCTAAATAATCCTGCAGCATGGAAAACAAACTGCATCAACGGGAAAAGAACAAAAATGATCCCGCTCAAGTCCATAAAAGTCCTTCCCCAGCGCCTACTAGTCCAATAGCTAAGAACAATTCTGCTAGTTCTTTTCTCTCTCAAGGTATGACTTTTGACTTATGCTGTGTTTTACGCGGCACGTTATGTATGAGCTGAGTGCAAAACTACAGTACTGACATACACGATTATAATTGCTGCTGCTAATTAGCATAAATGCGCCGGAAAAAAATATTTCCGGAGTTGCAACTCTTTGAGATTATGAAAGTTGTTGATTTAGATAACGTCATGGAGTGTGCGAATTTCTAAAGGAAATACCAATTTCTTGACAAGAAATTAGGATTTAAAATTGTAAAAATGTGCCACTGAAAACGAGTACGAGGCCACTTAGGTTTCAAGTGAAACTGATAAATCCAAAACTCTCTATTTTTGACTCAGCTTTATTACTTAACCCAAATTGATGAAACTGTATGGAAATATTTCTCATATAAGGTACTTTATCACATAACATTGATTATTTCTTGCAAAAAGCTTTCATTTCCTCAACTAGAAAAAACTGAATTTTGAAAGTTGCGTATGCTCACGGGTATGAGCAAGTAGCTAGCAAAGGAGGCTTGCTTGGCTTGTGTGCAAACTTAATTCTAAGTAAGAGCTTTACTGTTTGACTCCCCTTTACGTTGGATGCAATACTTATTGCGAGAGGGAAGGGGGGGGGGGGGGGGGAGAGCGCACTCTCTTACATTTTTGTTTCGACTTTTCTCTAGACTAGACTCGTATGACGGTGAAAACGGCACCGCACGGTCACGGCACGGTTACGGCAGGAATTTCGAATGTTTTTATAGACGTCACGACATTGACACGGTCACGTCACGGTGCGGTCCGTTCCACACTCATACGAAATCTGCTGTAATCTGTGTAGTTTGTGTACCTTTAAGCTTGGTTTACACTAGCGGTGCAAGGATAAACAGCATACACAGTAATGTACTATTAATTGGCTTATTTTTTCACATTTATGACATGATGAATGGGAGTTTGCGCATGTTTCTTGAGCTTTGTGTAGGGTTTTAAAGTTGAAAGTTTTATTTGCGATTATAAATATTTGAGAAATAACGCGTACGCTGGCTACCGTGTTTATATCAGGGAACAGATTCTCGCACAAAAACTTTGAAAATATTTAAAAAATATTTTGATATATACACTCTGGAAGATGTAGAGCACTCGAAAAGCGCGCAAGAGAAATACTCGGCTAGGCCCCGCGTTCCTAAGCTTGCTTTTCTTGTGCTCTACATCTTACATCGTGTTTATATCACAGTACAGAGACATGCGCGCGCGTTTTATATTGTACAATTTTGGATTTAGTGTAAATATCTTGAGAAAAGACGATTAAATTACAGACTGACATAGTTTTGCGTCACATTTGGAAAATATATACGGTACAAATATATAACGGTACAAAACTTCTTAGACTCTAAGATATATCAATATATCAGGTACATTATGGGTAATTTTCACACTAAAATCGCTAAAATACAAGCGTATTACCAATGCAATGATATTGCAATGATACAATTATTTAGACTGAATACTTATATTACATGAGAAGATTTACAACGACGATATTTTGCCCAACGCCTCGACAATTTCGGTCAAAATCGTCATCTCGCGATGCAAGGTTTTGACTTCAAATCAAATCGTGTTGCTGAAGCCAAAATAACGCTTAAAAATCGTGTGATATAACATGGAATTGTTACACGGCATTAGCTTAGCGTTGCGCGAAAAAACCTTCGTTACAGGTCGTCCCGTCAAACATCCGCTTGTAAGTACTTTAGCATGACTTTTCACGGAAAAGGTGCTATATTGGAAAAATTTGAAAATATGCACCTTAGTATATGTGCTAGTTATACAATGATATGGTTGTTTCGAGTGGAATACCATGGAATATCCCACGAGTCACTTGTATTGTCTAGTATACACACGAGCTTTTAGGCGAGTGTGTATACAAAGAAAATACAAATGACGAGTGGGATATCCATGGTATGCCACAAGAAACCATTGGATAAGTATTTTATCCCACAGCATAGAAAATACTGCCAATTAAGTGCATTATACAACGGGTTTTCCTGCTTTCTGATTGGCTGTGTTTTCTATGGTGTGGGATAAATTAAGATTCTCATAATGCTTGCAAAAGGCTGTATTCTACAGTATTTACGTTTTGATTCTTTAATTTCTCACCATATGTTGCTATGGTGATGGTTATAGTCTTTTAATTGGATTTTTACTTGCTGCGTTCATTTCATCATTTGGATTGGCAGCTGATTGGTTGACTGTATATTCAACCATGTGATTACTGTTCGTCTAGTTCCGCGCGGTGGGATGCCGAGACATGCAAGTAGAAAATATTTATCTTTCTCAACATATAAAAATAACTTTAGCCTTTCTATTTTTGTAAGTACTATTTTACACTTCCACTAGAGGAAGAACGGAACTGTTGCAATGGACATTATGTCAGCCGTTGTCATGACAACAGCTTTGACAATAGTAAAATATGACTCAATATTCGTTCATCGTTGTTTGGATACTTTTCTAGAGTATAACATAAAAAGCTCAATATCAAATTATATATGGTTAATTTAAGTGGCTCTCTGGTAGTAAACTAATCAGTATTTTCGCTTTGGTCTCTTATGATCTATGTATATTAAAAATAGGATTTTTTGGCTGGCTCTCAATGACGGAAGTACGATTGCTATTTTCGTCATGGATGTTGTTGTTGTTACTAGCTAGCATGACGTATCTTGAGTATATTTAATAATTCTTAGAACAAAATCAATTTATCACTTCATTGGAATCTTGTTAGCTATATTTTCACACTTGACACTAGCTGATCATTTTGTGGCAACTAAAAACCGAGTAGCATAATCTGAAATTGTTGATCGAGAAATTTGGAAACCAATTTCACTATTGTTGTGGGTTTGTGGCCAAGATTCGTCATCGCAAGTCAGGTTTATCATCTTGTTTTTATTGCTCGAGATCGAGGAGAATTTCTCGTTTTGTCCCAAGCTAAGAGCCGTATAAATCATAAATGAAGCCAGTTCTCGCCATGGACGGTTGATGAAAATCTCCAGCATGGAAATAAAAGACCTTAAAAAATCGCTTGAGAAAGGTAAGTTTCTCTTCTCCTACAACTGGCCGAGTGATGACAATTTGTTTGGAAATATTTTGGAAGACCACAAATACTGAAAAAACGTCGACTTCACAAATACAGTTACTGTTTTGAGCGCGTGAAATATAAAAATTGATTTCTTTGTATTTCATTTTGAATACAGCTGTAAGCGCAGATGTTTTTTTCGTCGGTAAACGAAATTCTCAGCAAGGACTTAGAGCTGTGGTTGATCAGATATAATTTCTTAGCGATGTGCTTTTCTTTTGTATTTTTTATCGTTAAATTTAGATTATATCGCCGTAAAGGTTCAAAACTTTGATGTTTTAATTGAGAATGGTTTTGTTTTGAAGCGTTATTGTTATGCTTCTATATATCATACCCCCTAGCAGAAGAACTAAATTTTCTTTTTCTTTTAACATTAGGAATATTCTAAGGTCAAATCGTTACAAACACTTCTAGCACGATTTCTAGCTTTACATACGAAAAGTATTCTAAATAATTCACTTTCAGAAAGAAATGGACTTTAATCATTAGAATATAATCTTTTACAGCACTGTTTTGTAATTACTTCTACTGAATGAGAATTGTCATATATCAAAAGAAAGGTTCATTTCCATTTTAATCTGTTTTTTTTTTCCTTATACGCCTCCGCGTCGCATAGATTTTCACTACAAAAAAATATGCTTTCTTCTAAGAACAAAATAACCATAGATCTATTGGTGAATGATTTTAGTTTGGAAATGTATAGCTAAATTCTGAAATAAACCTTTCATTAAATCGTTTTGAAATGTATTTTGATTAATCATTGTAAAATTAGTTAAGTATCTAAAGTTTCCTTACGAGTGACAATTCCATTCAAATATTCAAAATTCATTCAAAATAATTTTTTTTTATATTTTTATAAGATTTAGCGGTCTTATCCGACTGTTTGTAGATTTCCCGATCCTTCGGCCTTAAGGTTAATTGGCTATTGTTCTGTCACTGATTCTGATTGGTTAGTTTATGGGTGGATCAGTAGGGTATCATTTGCGAAGGCTTGCTTTGTAGAGCATTTCTTTGTTAAAAAATGCACGAAACCTATTGACACAAGAAATATTACTATAATTGGTCGTCGTCTCTGAAAATTAATTACCATTCCTCCTCGCACTTTGAATATCATAATTCCACCATAAAACTGGTGTTTCACGAGAAGATTTGCAACGACGAATTTCCCCGCAATTCTGTGTTGCGTGAAAAGTTAATGCCGTATAGCACGTAACGATTTTGGCGTCATTTTGGCTTTGTAAACTTGTTTTCTGATTCCATATCAAAAACCTGCAATGCAAAATGATGTATTTGACCCAAATTGTTGCGGCGTTGGGCGAAAAATCGTCAAGGCAAATGATCGTGTAACATCAGTTTAAGCTGACCTTGGGCCTGTGTACAAGAGTTTTTTATGAAAAAAATTTCCATGACAATTTCTTTTCCTATGTTGACGAGAAAACAGTTTTCAGTAAATGCATTTGTCATAAGAAGTTTGGTCAAAACGGGCACAAGGGCCTTTAATTATAGGACAATAAGTAATAGTGTGATAGTATATTTTATTACACTGATTTTATTTTTTCAATCTTGTCTATCTAGTTCCTAACGACAAAGCAATCAAAACATTTTGAATGATAAAAGTCGCTGTTTACAAGACCATTTTCATTCAAAACGTTTTGAGATCAAGAGAGAAAAAGGCTTACTTATATGATGAGAGCATAGCATCTCATACACTCTTTAGGTGGACGATAATTTTGTAAAATAACCTCACAAACTAGATTGGCCATGAAAACCATTGTTTTGTCGAGATGAGAGTTATCATAAGGAGACTATAATGTGATCATGCAAATGATCTTTACACCCAGGCAGCCACAACGATGTTGTTGGTATCAAACAAAAGGTAGTTAGTTATACTACTTGCCGTCATGCACACAAGGCGCTTTTAAGTCATGTTTTTCCCATCTAACCACGATGCAATATTTTCTACCACAGTTCCAGTATGGATAATTGCTGTGGTTGGTATACTAGCAGCATTAGCGGTAATATTCTGTATATACTGCTGCTGTTGTCGCAAATGTGGTAAAAAGGACAAAAAAGACAAAGACAAGAAAAACAAAGAAAGAGTTGATTTACAGGCAGTAAAGATTGGTGCTAGTTACCAGGAAAAAGTTCAACCATCGTTTGACGAATTAGACTACAACAGTGAAGATTATTATTCTGACCACAGCTCTGGCGTCAAGATAGGTAAGTCATTTTATATCTTCGTACAGCAAGTTTTCTGCATACTTGCGATCACATATGCACTATTTGCACTACCCGACGCTGGATAGGCAGCCCGAAAGCTTAGTTGATAAATATCCATAAATCCAACATCATTCCTTGACGTTTAAACGACTCTTTGTTATTTCCAGGACGAATTAATTTCACGTTGGACTATAGTTTCAATGATAATGCACTGACAGTAGGAATAATACGAGCCGAAGACATCCCTGCCAAGGACTTCAGTGGTTCTTCTGATCCTTACGTCAAGATCTTCTTGTTGCCTGATAAAAGAAATAAAAAGGAGACCAAGGTTTGTTGCAAAAACTTATTACTTTAATTACCTACTTTGATTTAATCCCCGGCACTTTAATTACCTGGTGTTATTGTTGTTGTTGTTGTTGTTGGTGGTGGTGTTTTTTTTGCATGGAGGACTTGCAAGCCGTTTTTCTAATTTGTTATGCAATATTATATGGTCAATGAATGGTCTAGGAGTGTCAATCACTAAAATTAATGTTAGGGCTCTATAAATGCCAGAAATGGAAAGAGCATGTCAAACTTAGTGATTACTGAAAGTTTTGGGTGATCATCTTAAAAATTGAAGCATTGGTGAATTTTTGAAGAATTGACTTTTTTACAACAAAGAATGTATGGTGTTTTTCAAATATAATGAGGAACAAAACCTGCCCCCCATGCAGTGAAAAATACCCAGACATTCTTTGTAAAAAAACAAAGCTTTTAAGACTCACCAAGTTTTCATTTTTTAAGATAACTATCTGGAACTTTCAGTGACCACTAAGTTTGACATGCTCTTTCCATTTCTGGCATTTATAGAGCCCTAACATTAATTTTTGTGATTGACACATAAAGGGTGACGCCTATTGATACTACATATAAGAGCAAGCGTTAATCGAATGTAGGCTCAGTTGGTTAGTGCGCCACCTTATGTACGAGAGGTAAAATGTAAAACGATGTAAATGCTTTGTTTATAATGGAAGAGCACTTAGCTATACAGCTAGTTTCCAGCCACTCTACTCAGATTATTACAGCTAAATAATAATGAAATGGAATAGAAATTGCTAAGAGTCCCAACTGGCATGGCCAGAAGGCAAACCAGTTGGCTTCACATTTCACATGTGGCGTATCTAGCTGGACCAAAGACCATCATGCTTCCTTTTTGTTCACACTTATCAACTGCAAAGTTCGCGTTCCCATTTTGGCCAGGCCTTGAGAGGGTCTCGTGCTTCCCTTATATGTCCATAGGAAGGAGAGTAAATGAATAAAACCCAGTTGGCCTAAGGGACCGGTCATTATTTATCGCCTGGGGGGGTGCGGAGGATTTATTAACAGCGCCATAAAATTTAACAGATTCCCCCCTTCAGTATCATAATATTGCAGTGATCCCCCCTCTTATGTAGGGAAAACTTAAGTGATCCCCCCATAAAGATATACAGTATTTGAAAACGGTACTTACAGTCTCACATTGACATCGTCCTGGCAATTAGACTTTTACTTGGCATCCTTTGCAGTTTTTCCCATCGTAGAAACTAATTACTTGTTGTTCCATTTTATTCTTTTACAATGTTTGTACTAATTTGTTCGCTCACATGTGCATGGTTTTTTGTTCGTTTTTTTTTTTATTATTATTATTTTTTAAATATTTTTTACGGACCTTGAACAACACTTGCTATTTGTTCGTCAGAGATAAAGGTTATTACCGGCGAACTGCTGCTTAAATCAGCAATTACAAGGTCATAAATAAAAGAAAGAAAGAAAAAACAACAACATGTAGCAAAGTGAAAACAAGATATAGAACCAATTAATCAAAGTATGGATTAAATAGTAGAGAAAATAAATAAAGAGAGAAGAAAGGAAAAGAGTTTTTTAATTGATGCTATAAATATAAATCAATTATTGAATTAATAACATTATGATTCCCCCAAATTGTATGTGATCCCCCCTTTCATAACTTTCATTTTCGTCTGATCCCCCCTTTTGCTTTCATGAAAATTAAGTGATCCCCCCCAAAATCCTCCGCCCCCCCCCCCCCCCCCCAGGCGATAAATAATGACCGGTCCCTAAAGAGAATAATGAAAATAATGAACCAGATTATTTCACAAGAATGATTAAATGCTAAGTAAGTTGGAACATCATAATCACAAAAGACTGATCTGCAGACGTCGTTATACTCTGATAAAAGGCACTAATCATCTTTGACCTAAAATCGAGCCGTTCTGTCGTTATCTTATCGAAAGTTCCCTTTTGTTCCTGTTGCCTAAATGTAAAACGCTCATCTTTTACTGCATTAGATCTAGACATCCTGCCAAGCTAAAACGGTCTTATTCTTTTGTCTAAAAAAAGGCAGTGTCAGTGCAGATGGTAAAAGCCAAGAAAGCAATATGAGTTTTGGCAAATTTATTCATTTTAAGTGAGCAAATATTTTTTGCCCTCATGTCTTTCAACAGCAAACGTTTATTTATTTATTTTTATTTACAAAACATTCATTTTCGCTTATTAAAATAAACGTTACAGGTCAGGTGCTGTTTATATGAAGACTAGTTGCCCCTGGTAGCCGGGCTTTTGTTCTACTTTCCATGACCAGGGGCCACTAATAATAAGTTATACCATACGACTTATACGACTCGTCTTCATCTAAACAGGGCCTCAGATCAGAGAGAGGTTGTTTCTCAGAGCCGCAGTCTTATAATGCTTCTTTCTCAAATTCCGAGGACAATCACGAATCTCCAAATAAAAAGCAAGGACAACGAAAATAACTAAACAAAAGAAGCTAGAATTCAATGGAAATAAATTTTGTGTTTATTTATGTGGCAGTCATAGAGGGGTTGTTGTAGTTGGTTGTGAACCAAGTCTACTATGTAGCGTGGTTTTTGAGGTCGGCCTGATCGAAGTGACCAACTTTGGTGAAAAAGATAATTAGTAAAAACACTATTGATTACTAGAAATAATATAAATTGTTAAAGAAATATAAAATCCCACGTTTTCTGACCGCGAAATAACCAAGCCAATAGATTGGTGTACCGCTTGTACGTATACTACCCAGAAATACGTTGGATGGTTAGACTAAAAACCTGCAATGTTACCGACGTGGACGTCTATCGCTTTTTAACTTGTTTTATTATTTATACTGGAATACACAAGCTATAACCATGCAACTGAACACCGCAATTTCAAAGTGAAGCCAGCATATGTCGTTCTATTCATTCATTTATTCGTTAACATCCAATCGCTCGTTCGATCGCTCATTCATTACCATTCATTTAATCAATCAATCATTCATTCAATCATTCATTCATTCATTCATTCATTCATTCATTACCATTCATTACCATTCATTACCATTCATTACCATTCATTACCATTCATTCAATCATTCAATCATTCATTCATTCAATCATTCAATCATTCAATCATTCAATCATTCAATCATTATCATTCTTTCTGCTACTCATTCATTCATTTTTTATTCATTCTCTCATTCTCTTATCCATTCATTCATCTATCTCTTCCCTTCTCTCTCTCTCTCTCTCTCTTTCCACTCATCTCTTTCTTTCCATCCATCTATGAGTCAAACCAGTCAAACAATACATTCGATCGATGCAATCAAACAATGCTTCCAAATAAATCACCATAATTCTAAACTGTTTTAACTGTAATCTTTAGGTACACCGCCGAACTTTGAACCCTGTATTCAACGAGACGTTTCTCTTCAAAAACATCCCATACAGTGATATAACTAACAGAGTATTACTACTGGAGTTGTACGACTTTGATCGCTTCTCTCGCCACGATCTTATAGGCGAGGCAAGACTCCCTCTGATCGATGTAGATTTGGCATCACATATCAATGAGTGGAGGGTTTTAGCACCACCACATTCATCTCGATCGGTAAGTAAGAGTGGAGGGGAGGGGGTTGGCACGATATGATGGCATTCTATTCTCCTTCCCCAAGACAATATTATCATGCAAGGTGTAATTACAACACAGAACACCTTATCGGTCCGCTACTTCGTTTAAGCATAAATTAAATCAGACAAAAAGTCAAACTGAGAAGAGAAGCCTGCATGGCTTCTAAAAAAGGCTACCCCTCTAAAGAGGACTGCAGTACATCATCATGGGATGGAATAAACGTAAAATTGACTCGCTCTATGTTACTTGGTGGGCGGGTGTTCTTTTTATTAGAATTATCTTCCGTTCTTATAAATAACGTAACCCCAGAGTCTTGTTCTTTTCGGACCCTCGAACGACTAGTTGGGGATCGAAACTGTCGGCATGTGAAATATGGAATAGCCAACTAACATCAGTGAACAGTAGAGTATTTCCCTTACAATGAATTGAAATCTCAAGGCAAATAAATATTTCTAGCATATTTTTTAATGACAACTTTGGATATTGTTATTTATTAGGGTTCAAAGAATGAATTAGGAGAGATTTGTTTTTCATTGCGCTACGTACCTACAGCAGGCAAACTACAAATTACCATCGTGGAGGCCAAAGGCTTGAAGAGTATGGATCTCTCTGGCTTCTCGGGTAAGTATTTTTCTGCTGTCTGTCTGTCTGTGCCTGACCTTCTGTCTATCTGTCTGACTGTCAGTCTGTTTGTCTGTCCGTCAGTCCGTCTGTTTGTTCGTCTGACTGACTGACTGACTGTATCTGTCTGTCTGTTTCTGACCTTCTGTCTGTCTGTCTGTCATTGTGATTGTCTTTCCATCAGTCCGTCTGTTTATTCGTCTGACTGACTGACTGGCTGTGTCTGTCTGTCTGTTTCTGACCTTCTGTCTGTCATTGTGATTGTCTGTCCATCAGTCCGTCTGTTTGTTCGTCTGACTGACTGACTGTGTCTGTCTGTCTGTCTGTCTATCAGTCTATCTGTTTGTTCGTCCGATCGTCTGTCTGTCGGTCTGATTTTCCGTCCGTGGCAAGAAGTGAATATACAAATCCTCTTTACACTCCACAGACCCATATGTAAAAATCGCTTTGGTCCAAGAAGGTCGCAAAATCAAGAAGAAAAAGACGACGGTCAAAAAACGTACTCTCGACCCTTACTTCAACGAAACCTTCACATTCCAAGTTCCGTTTGAGAAGATCGAGCAAAGTTCTCTAATTATCTCTGCACTAGACTACGATAGAGTAGGAAAGAGTGAAGTCATTGGGAAGTGTGTGGTGGGTGAATTGTCCAGTGGTGCTGATTTACGACACTGGGCAGACATGTTAGCTGCTCCAAGACGAGCCATTACACAGTGGCATACGTTACACAGTTAAAGGGTTGGGTTATTAATTCACGTAATTAATTAAGGATAAAGGAGAATTCACGATGTAATTAGGACCATAATCCAGCAGTTGGAATAACATGACGACTGTACATTGAACCGTGAGTTTTTGCAAACCTTAAAAAACATCGGCTGTGTTCTTTTAAGTAATATAGGGGACAAATATACTTAGACTCAAGTTGCAATCGTTGCCAAGGGGTAACTGAACCTAGCAAATGCCCCATGCATGGTTAGACAAGTTTGGGATTCCTTTGGAAACGGTTAAGAGAAGGGACTAGGGACAAGTTCATTTTTCAAACACAGGAAGTCCAAGAAACTAGACATAGTTTTGATTCCCTTGCCCACGATTTCTCGATACTACAACGCGCTTTAGCTCTAAGAAGGATACCTTCTGGACAATCGCTAGTCATTCTTTTGAAGGTTCGTCTCTTACATATCTCAATTACAAAACACAGGCTGGAATAGGACTTTTAAGTATGACGTCATTCGTGTCCATGTAAAATGACTTCTAGGACCAATTCAACACCTTTTTTTGTGAGGTCATTTATTCATTTCTCCATAGAAGGATTTTGCTTTCAATGCTTATGATTGAGTCCATTAACTTTTAGAAACGTGTAGTACCTTCATTTTAACGCCTTATTTCGGTCGTGAACACCGAAATCACATCAGTTCCATTAAGTAATGAACACGTTTTAGTTTAACATTGTTGTGTTAAACGTTGGTGTAGTGAAAAATGGCACCCATCGCTGCAAGAAATTCATGGCAACAATGTGCCGGTGTTTTTTAAGCTCGTTCAAAAACGCAACATCTTACTGCAACAATGCTGCGTTAAAAATCGTAGCCAGGCGCCAAGTTACGTTAAAAGTTGTAGCGTGCATCGCGTTTAGTCAGAGCATAACATGGAATGACTAACAAAGATACGTCATCGTAACTTTGTGCGCGCAAAGGCTTATGGTCAATGTTCTTCCCGCCATGTTTTTTTTATAAAATACGGGTTATAATTTTTGCAATAGATAATTATTTTTGCATGCATAGCATTTTACGACACGTCAGTGAATCACATTTATCAAATGGAAGGGATTTTGTAGTATTTTACATAACTTTTTTTATGATGTGTCTGAATAGGTATGGAAACAGTGGGCATGATAATTTATTTTAGTATATTACTTTTGGTAATGTTCTATATATTTACCTGTTCCAATTACACTCAGATGCCTTTGAAAAAAGATTTCAATTTGAGACGACTACAACTACCAGAATGCTATTTTCTTTCTTATTCAGTTCAGCTCCCCTTATATGACGCGATAATGTCTTTTTTGGACGATAGCCAAACTTCGAAATCTTTCTTCAAAGTCAATTGGGTGTAATTGTAATATTGAGGAGTTATTAGAAATAGCTTGGAATTTCTCGCACACAAGTAGAGTCGTTACACACGACAGTAGAATAACTTTGAGCATTAATCCCTCAAAAAGTAACACGTGACATTATGAAGTTAATTACGTCAAAATCTAACGCAAGAGGTCTTGTGAATCTGCTTACAAAGCTGCTGGCAACGGCTTTGAGCCAAAGAGACTTGATTCTCCTGCTCGTATCATGTATAATTATAGCCAATTACGATGAGTAACAATGTGCAACATTCCCCATAGGGGGAGGGAGAGTCATAGTTGCACGCATTACGGTTTGGGGATTTAAGGATTCGTTCCCAGAACCCCTTACGGTCTTAGTTAATGATAAGTACAACGATTATGTACTAATGTGTATGATGAAATAATGTAGCTTTTACACGAACAACTTTCCATTTACTGACTTATAATAAGGCCTTGTTCACACCAGCAAATAAGCAAAATCGCAGTAATATACGCAGACTCAATAGCATCGCATTTATTACATAGGTCAAAAGACAAGCATCGATTATTATACCATTACTCTAATAATAATAATAATAATATCTAGTTTATTCAAACCCATTGCAGTGTAACGGCTGAATTACTCTGCTGAGTCAGTGTATGTTGCTTGTGCTCCACTTCAATCGCCAGTCTGAACCATATGTCATAAGCTACAACTCAACTATACACACTAAGAGTGCATTTGCATCGGCGATTTCTTGCTGCGTTCGTCATGACGACACTATAGTTCCAGCCCAGGTTGAAAAAAGGTCTTTATGTCATTCTGGGCAGAAAAATACTCACGTAAACGTAAATTAATTCTTTTCTCGGTCTCCATGTAAACATCTAACTTGACAATCGTGTAAAACTCGTACCGGGACGAACTCAGACAAAATCGGGGACAAAATCGCGTGTGCAAACGCAACCTAATAATCTTATTGGTTCAGTCAGGAAAGAATACAGCAGTTTTCGTATGAGTGTGAAACGGACGACGCCGTACCTTGACCGTGTCAGTTCCGTGATGTCAATAAAAACATTCGAAATTTCTGCTGTAACCATGCCGTGACCGTATCTTGTCGTTTTCACAGTCATACGAAATTCTCTCTAACCAACACACTGAGACATGGGCGTCACGCGTTGCCCCGCATTTTAGTTATTTTTACAACTAATTTTTTTGCCAGCAACTTGTACACGCTGAAATAATTAAACACTTTTGATGAATTCGTGACCAGCGTGAGCAGAATTCGTTGTAATTAAGTTCTAAAAATAGTTCAAATGTGGAGCACCACGTCACTTGCTTATCGGCGCGCGCAAGTCTCAATATCGTGGTTATGGTCTTCTGGTGCATTAATAAGACTGTACATATCTATATGTGACTTGAATAAAGAGGGAAAAAGAATTACAGTATCCAGTATACTAGCATCTATATTCACTTTGGTGGAGCTCTAATGCATTATGGTAGATTACTGGTATGTTAACGAGGATCGAGGACATAATAGCTAGAGCGGTTGTGGTAAACGTACCGTGTCGTGACCGTGTCAGTGCCGTATGTCCATAAGCCAATATTTGAAATTCCCGTCGTCACTGTACCGCGCAGTGACTATGCCGTTTTGCAGTCATATATAAACCGTTCTAACGTTGAAAAGAACTTCCCATGATCCCGAGGGCTACAATTTGTCCAGTGCCTTAAAGAATTATGGTTAAAGTCCTAAAATAGTTTTGGAGATTACAGTTTATCCGTGAAATTAGGATCCAAGAAAGTTAGCTATAAAGAATCTCAGACGATTCTTCAAGTGACCATTTTCAGTAACTAAATTTGATGGAAATGACTTATTGAAAACATATTGTACTCGTTATTAAAGACTGCTTTGGGGACAACACTATGAGCAAAAATGTCACCAAATTTACACATTATAGTTTCAGCTATGCCATTAGTTCGTAATACTGAATGAAATGAAACAATATTGAGCAAAACGCTGAGATATGGCAGACCCTACATGTCACGACACATGCATACCCTTTCACATTCAATTGCTCTAAACCATTCTCTAAATCTTAAAACTTCAGTGAACTCCAGATTGTCTTTAATGAGTTTTATGAAATACTTTAAATGAATATCAATAACTTCACAAGTGCAGAAAAAATGCAACAAATCACTAGGTGAGCTGCACTCGTGCGGAAAGAAATTTTTGCCCAACATGCAAATTTCGTATAATTATCATTTCCATTCAAGGGAAGTCATAGCGAATTAACGAGCTACAAACCCGAAAGTGGCTTTCTGTTCTATGGTAAAACCTTCACATGTACAAAAGGTAACTGTGTTGTAAAACGTTCATAAAGTGGTAGAGAGTTCGCATATGTGTAGAGAGTCTCGGTCTAAAAGTGTTAAGGTGTATTTCGTAGCATCAGAGATGGACAATGCTGTTGTGAACGCATAGTTAATTTACTAAGTTTCTACTGAGCATTATGTATTGTATTCAAACTGATTTTCGTAACTTTTTGCTGAAACCTCCATGGTTTGTCTTTCTTGAAAACCACTTGACATTACTGTGCAGCAACTGAATTTGCCAAGACATGAAAGGGCTAGTTTTCACTAGTGACATAAGCATAAGCAACATACGCAGACTCAGTAAGGCAGTACATAAATACAATACTGAGTCTGCGTATGTTGCTTATGCTTATGCTAATGTAGCTAGTACAGTGAAAACCAGGCTAAACAGCGCAGCTGCTTTGAAACAAGGACCTTTCTTAGTCCTTGCTATTGTTCCTATTCGAATTGGAGAGATAGCTGATCATTGATAGTGCGGGCGCATATGAACTAAATGCCCGTAAGCGACGCAAGTGATATTTTCTAATATTTTCCAATATTTTCTAATAGTGAGACTCAAGGACGCCGAAACGTAATCGTGATCTATATCAAAATTAAGGGCGAATGTGGGTTGTAATAGCAGGAGGGTTCTGATAAGATCGGCGGCAATTCTTGCTTGTAAAAAAATATTTGCTTTACCAGTTGATAGCATCTTTTCAGCTTTAATAACAAGAATAGACCATTTGCACGATGGCGTCAATTTACTACAACTGACAAGGCGGAAAAACGTTTTACAGCCTCCATTTATAAGGACACCATAGGTTTTTAAGGCTCAATATTTTGCATACAAGCCGTTTTAGACACCAAGAACAAAATATCCAATAATATCAAAATTTGATGCATGCGTTTCTGAGATATAATGCCATGTACTTTGGGAGAGGTGACATTTTGATCAGCAGAAAAATCATTGTTTTGATAAATATCCCCACGAAGTTTTACTGTAACGTCACAAGGTTTTGTAAAAAGTTTTTATTCAAGCTAGTAAAAGTGTAGCAGTTACTGTTTTTCATACTTCATAATCAGTTTATGAAAACCACCGCTTAGCTGTTTTTCCGCTATGTCACTACAACTACCAGAATGCTCTGCGAATTTTCTTTCTTATCCAGATTTTTTCCCTCCTGAGAATAGCAGGCACATAACACACTGGAAATACACCAATGATGTAGTACATGGTCCTGACAGATTTCACGTATCTTTGCATGTTCATAGTTGGTTGTTGTGGTTGCTGATGGGCTTGGATCTGTTCCATGTGCTTGTAAATACCTCGTGATATTTTCAACATTAGATAAAGGTCAAGAATGATTGTAGCACACGAGAAAGAATAACCAGTTATCTTTAGCCAATTTATACGCTTTGTTATGTCTGTAAAGCCCCACAACAAACTCACTACCCAAATTGTTATCACAACAATGTAAGACCGCTTGGTTGTGACAAGTTCTTGGTACCTCAGATGTAGTTGAAGAGCAAGAAACCTATCAATGGTGATGGAAGTAATCGTGAGAAGCGAACCATTTATCAGCACCCTAAATGTTCGGCCGTATATCTTAAAACATGTTTCATACAAAGACGCTGACGGATTCTTCATCAACCAGGCAATCAAACGAACACAGTAAGCTGGCTGCGTCAATACACCAACACCCAAGTCAGTGATGGCCAAACAAAGAATTAAAATGTACGAGGGAGTTCGCAAAGAAGCTGTCTTTACAAAAGTCAAAATGACCAAAAAGTTCAGAACTGCAGCCAAAATCGAGCTGAGAGAATTGACGAGAGTCAAGAAATATAGATAGTTGCCGAGGTGAGCATTTGATTCCAGAACTAGAATCAAAGAGGTGAAAGAGTCCCTTGCTCCTTTATGTGAGGTAGAATTGTTCATGATTTCCTGAAACGTCTAGGAATGATTTCTTGCAACCTAATTTGTTCTCGCTTTTCACTAACGAGAAGGAACAGGTATCTCTCGAGGAAGTTTGCCAAATTGAGGTTTGTAATTGAAGGCGAGGATTTTCGTAGAAGTAGTAGCAATCAGATACAGAGAGATCAATTTCTATCAAGAACGGAATTCGAAGCCGGAACATTAAACTGAGCGAAACTTTGACAATTTTGAAGGATTCGAGAGATAAGTGCTCTGTTAAGTGGTGCATTGTTGATGGATTAATTACTATTTATACAAATTTCATTTCAGCGACGTAAACAAGGAGGCGGCATGGCCGTTGGCAGGTCTTGTAACTTATTCGGTGGTTCCAAGCTCAAGTCTCACTCTGCATGGTCCCTTGCAGAGGTTTAATCAGCTTCTCGACCATACTTATAATTAGCCAACTGGTTTGCTTCAGTGGTGGCCAGTTGGGGATCTTAAACCATATATTATTTTTATTACAGTTATCTAGGTTTACCATTTCAATTACTATCACGTGCTATACCCTTTTTTTATAAAAGAGACGAGGGTCCAGTTTGACGCCATATGGCTCTTCAGAGAAGTTGGTGACCCCCATTTTTTATTTTCTCATTCAACGTCTATGATGTGTTCCACCATAAAACGTTTGAAGAAAAAAAAGTGGTAAGATCATTTGGCCACAAACTGGAGTGAAATTTAACAAACAAACTGCAAAAACAAACAAACAAACAAACAAACAAACAAGTAAGCAAACAACAAAAACAAACAAACAAACAAATTAAAAAAAAGTCCCGACGATTTTATACCGTGACTCCCAACAAAAAGTCTTCTCAAGTCGAAAAAAAATTCCTACACATTTTTTTTCATGATTTTTTCATGAGTAATAGTGTCAAAGGAAGCAGTGCCATAATGGAAAATGAAGACCGCATGGCATTATGGTTTATCATTCATAACAGGCTAGGGATTATCATTGGTTCGTATCAACCAATAAAAAACCTTATTTCTTTTGGTAAATCCACTCAATAAGGGAATATGCAATAATTATCAGAGGGGAGGAGGGAGGGGAGGGGGGAGGGGAGTTGAAAAATGAGATTTATAAAGGAGGGGGTCCTAGGGGTTTGCGGGATTGCGGGATTGACCATTTCTTTGTGCGGTATTGCGGTATTTTACAAAAAGAAATTGCGGTATTGCGGGATTTTCAAACCCTGCGGTATGCGGTATTTTCTTTTTTGAGCTGCGGTATTACGGGAAAAACGATTTGAAATTGCGGTAATGCGGTATTTTTGAGGCCTGCGAGATGCGGGATTTTGCTTCTGGCGCTCGATAGAAAATTTCATGGCGTGAGGTCCCGTGGGAGTGGTATTTCGAATTTTTCGTGTGGTGAGCCGTATTTTCGAATTTTTGGGATTGCGGTATTCGTAACCCCCCTAGGCCCCCCCTATAAAGCAAACAGAAATTAGTTCCAGTGATAGTGATACGGAATTGCAATCCAATGATTCAGAATACGACTCTTGTTCGCACTCAAGTAATTCAGAAAACAACTCCGATTTGGATTCAGATGATTCAGAAATGGATGGCTTTGTTGAACATTGCCATGAAATACTGTTTGCCCCAGACGCCAAGTGAACGAACAAGTAAACGTACGCTTACAGTAGCATGCAGAGAATACAGAAGAATATACTTAAACATTATTTTCATACGTCTATTAAAATCATATAAATAAAAATACATTTTTGGTTAAAAACGCATTTCTTTGCATGTTACTAGCTTTACTTTACTTTCATAATTGTACAGCACAAAAGACAACTAAATATATAATTAATACATGCTGCTGGGACCCCTAACAACAGGAAGGAACTCCCTAATAACATAGGCCACCAGAGAAATAAATAAATGAATAAATAAATAATTGAAGTAAAATAAAAAATGTCAATATAAATATAAAATTATGTACAGATTAAGATAATGTATGATAAATAATGATCCGATGTCAATATACATAATATATGAAACTGTGTTTAAATTATGATAATACACTATAAGTTAATACAAAATAAATGTGATGACTAATATCAGTAACTAGTGTAATCAGTCATGGCGATCAATCTAATACAATCTCCTTTTTAAACATTGAAACTGATACTCTTTTATCGATCTCTTTTAAACTCTTTAGCAAAGACTAGGAACCCATCGAGCGATGTTGTTTTTGAATAGTGAATTAAAATCATGAAAAAATAATTCAGTAAAAGTGAAGTAATTTAAGTAAGGGACTGGTCATAAAGTACAGGGGGGGGGGGGGGGGGGGGTGGGCGGGTAAAACTAAAATTGGGTAGTAATGTTTTGCAATGACCCATCAAAAAATTTAGCTGAAATTGAAATGGCCCAACCCAATCCCAAGGTCATGAAATAGTAATGACCCACCCCAGAATTTAATAATAATAAAAATGAACCTTAAGTATTTAGCCAGTCAAAACTGCCAAAAAATTTTCTCTGGAGCACTTTTCTCCTGCTTCTTGTGACTTTAGCTGGCATGTCATCGTTATTTCTATCTAATTCTTCATCTTCCTCGCTGCTCTCAGTATCAGGGGGTGGCCAATGGTACCTAGAAAATCGTGGGTCTCGGCAACTTTTCATCCGATCTCGGAATCTCGGAAGCCTTTGTGATGGGTCTCGAATTTTTGTTTTTCCGTGTTTCTTCCCGTCTCCGCGGAGTCTTGGTTTTTCAGGGCGGAAGGTCTCGAAGTCTCGGATTTGTTTTCTTTGGAGAGGGAAACAACTTCAACTTGTCAGTTAAAAACTTCCCAGTTGATATGGCTGCTCTTACGACGCAAGGTGCAAATCACTCCACAAAGGCATTGCACTGAATGAGTTGCCAACAACGAGTTGCAATTTTCCAAATATCAATAACTAGCTCTTGCCGAAGCGTAAGCCACTAAAATTTTTGTAGTAAAGGAGTTTATTTGCAAAGGCAACTCATCCGGCAGTTGTTTTAAAATATTATATTCCTTGTACCTACACGAGCGCGAAGCGCGAGCCGCTCAGCAAAAATCTTACAGTAAAGTAGTTCTCAATGACTGCTTTCCGGGTGATTTGAGAACTGAATTTCTAGTTAATAATACTTTTCAGATTTGGATGCTTCAGTATTTCAAGGTTCGGGCTTGGTTTTCTCAGCACTCAGTCTCGGTCTCGGATTTTCGAAAAGCGTTAGTCTCGGTCTCGGATTTTCAAACAGGGGTCTCGGCGTCTCAGCGAGTCTCGGATTTTACCATTTGCCACTCCTAGTATCATCTGGTGAATCTGATGGCATAGATGACTCTTATAGTAGTGACAATGTTGACACTGATGTTGAGGTTGTTTCATAAAAATATTTAATACAAAAAGAAAAGAATCATGATTCAGTTAAGTTTGTCATTAAAAGTTTGAAGTCTCTGATTTGTTTGTCATGTCCATTTTTATTTTAATCATGGCCCACCCCTTGATGATACTCAGTTTGCATGCAGCCCACCCTTTTCTGAAGCGGAAAAACTTTATGGCCCACCCCCCTTTTTTCCAGCTCCACCCCCCTGTACTTTATGACCAGTCCCTTAGAAAGAATCCTAGTCCCCAGATTCTGTTTGTCATGCCACTCAACATGGCTGCTGTCACGTGGTCGTGCAATGCCTCGACTGGTTAGAACTTCCCAGTGGAATTGAACCAGGTATCCACAATAAATGAATTACTGCATTATAGAGTTGTCCATAACTCATATCAGGCTCTTCTCTCTGGACTCCTTTCCCCGTGGTGAGGACTTTTCTTTCACATAGGGGAGGGGTGAAGAATCAACTCACTTGCAGACACGCTGGTCGACTTGTCAGCGGTTACAACCAATCCATAAGGCCTTCCAAAGTAGCAGTATAAGAAATCACTAAAATAATTGATATTGTGGTAGGACGTCAGTACGCATGCGTCAATGCCACGTTTCTCCATATCGGTGCGTAGCATGCTGAGTCTGCGGTCCATTTCGGCAGCGGAAAATGTTGGCTTAACCTGAAATGATATATAACTTAGTAAAGTTTCAAATATACTGATGTTGAAAAAATCTTATCATTATCCAAAGTCGAAGCTTGAATCCGTAAGCGAACACAGTTCGGAAATGGTGACTAGAATTGTCCGCTTACAAAAAATAATCTCGTACGCGGACATTGTTGGAAAAGGGTCGAAGTGTCCGCTCGTCCATTTGAAATACTGAAAAAAGTGTTTGTAGTACAGTCTTTTCTCGTCTAAATTTGTGGCGATGTTATTCGCTGTAACATAATGCTGATTATCATCCGTGCTCAAAGTATCCGTGTGTCCTCTCACGGGAATATCCGGGAACGGGAAAATATGTAAGTACATCCTGTGGTATACTTTATTCGTACCTGCTATGTGTTTTGCACTTAAACCTTAGCTGTTTACGGTAAACGCGAAATGACTCACTTTCACGTTGAAACGGCAACGCCACACGTGATAAAAGTAGGTCATGTGGTCTTCTCTGCCGTCTGGCGTTTCCCGTATACGTGCATCAAAATCCTTCAATATCAAATTTAGCTGAAACTTCATTGAACCTTAACTGAAAGACTCTCAAAGAACTGTTCAAAAACTGGTTGTTTGTTTTCTGAAAATTTCATGGGAAGCATTAGAATTTTTATGAATCTTTAGAGTATCAGTGACCTCATCACACTCAACACAAAAATTTAGCTCCATACATTTCTTTGTAATTTGTAATTGAAATATCCTAACATTAAATGTTCTACATTAAAGAAAACTGGTTCAGAAATCGAATCCTTAGTCCTAAACAATATACGAAAATTCCTTCACACAAACTTTAGTGTCTAAGAAGATAAAATCATTCAATAACCAAAACATAAAGAAATGTATGACCTGAATGCTTAGGTTGAGTGTACGACGTCATGCGAATTGATTTTGATGCCAGTCCCCCTTTAAGCTCTCTAGATCTATTTTCACTAGCCTCTCATGGGGGGAATCATGTTACCTTTTCACCGTTTTGAATTCTGAGCATGCGCGGTAGACTTGAATCTTGATGTCCATACGACATGGCTCGTCCAGTAAGCTTGATATTCTCTAGCCATTTTCTGATAATAGGTGCACGTGATCGAAACATTCTACAACGAATTAAACCAGTCATTTGTTTGAGTGGTCAGTACCTGTGCATGATATCGTTAACTGCGGCCAAGAGAACATGAGGTAAGAGAAGGAATCGCGCGTATTAGGTCAATCATATGCCCCTATTGCTGCTATTTTTAGAGTAAATCTGATTGGTCGAGAGCGACGGGAGTGAAGGAGGGAAAGGGGAGGGGGAGGGGGACATTGGACTCCCTCCCCTTCCCCTTCCCCTTCCCCCAAAGAGCCGCTACGTAGGCTAAGAAATTAGTAGTTCTGAGGAAGAAAGTGGAGTTCAAAGGAAACCGAATGTGGTAGTTCAGAGGGAGAAGCAAGTACTTCGGAGGGAGAAAGAGGTAGCTCAGGTTCACATCCGCGCTGTCTGGCGACGAGGTTCTAAAAAAGCCGATAAAACGGGGCATACGATGGGTCACGGGGATTCCTTCTCTTGCCTCATTTTGTCTTGATTTAGTTTTAACTAATCAATATGTATTTTATGTTATAAATGTTTTTTAAGTGGTTCCGATCGATCGTCTAGATGGCTTGTTTCGGTCGTTCCGATGTCTTATTCCGGTCGTTCCGACTTTATTTCCGGTGGTTCCTGTTGTTCCGGTGGTTTCATTCCGATGGTTGTACAGCCGCTTAAGTGATCCCCGCCGCTTAGGTGATCCCCACCACTTAAATGATCCCCATGTCGCCGCTTAAATGATCCCCGCTGCTTAAATGATCCCCATTCGCCGCTTAAATAATCCCTGGAGGAAAAAAATAGGATCTGGACCCTCAGGACTGTGGACTACAAACGTTGTAAGTGTGTCTACATAGCAACAACTAACCAAACAATCTTTCTTGTTTACTGATTCTCTCCCGCTGGTGGAATGCGATGTCTATGAAGCATATTTGACATTGCCCATACAATGATCAATGATCCAGTCAGCCCATTCACCATCTTCCTTTCGCATTCGTGTCAATACGAGTTCCATCCACGATGATTTATGAAACTACTTACAGACAATTTTTTCTGACAGAAATGATTTTAGTTTTGTACAACAGCTATTCTTCGACTCAAGAGTTTTTGTCGTTCACTGCTCTAACTTGAAAAAAATCCCTCTTATGTAAATACAAAATAGATGGCACAGTTGGTTAGGCCTGGTTCACACTACGACATAAGCAGAAACAGAAAACAACAAAGAATTTAGGGATTAGAATACAAAAGAAAGGTGTTCTTTGTTCTTTCCTTTGTTTTTGATTAGCTTGTGCTTGGTCTTATGCTCTTATGCTTCTTGCGATGCTTATGTCGATGTTGCTTATGTCACACTGACGTTTGACTTCATTCCTTTGTCTTCTCCTTTGTTTTCTGCTTCTGCTTCTGCTTATGTCGTAGTGTGAACCAGGCCTTAGTGCGCGGCTTTCGGTGCGAGAGGTCCAGAGTTCGATCCCCAATGACCTCACATCCTTGTTTCGACTTCTTTCCTTTCCGTGTAGCTCGAAGTAGCTTTAAATACCCGTAAAACGGAGCACTGATGGAGAGAGGGGTAGAATGAGCACACCGTCGGCTTCCTGGGAGACCAGCTTTGCTTCTAGCTGAAGGAACTTCCGACGTTAAATATAGTGCTTTACCTTTTACCTTTTACCTCATTTTTGTCAGCTCGGTTTGAATAGGCCCCTTGCAGCACGTCGGAATGCAGTTCAATTTGGAGGGCAAAACATGAAAAGAATTTCAATTTCCAGAGAACTGGAACCTATTGTTTTGCCCTCCAAATTCCTGGGTTTCATATGACGTCATTTTCAATCTCCATTGGAATTTCCATCAGCTGAAAGACAAGGTTTCAATAGAATATTCTCTGGATGAGAGCACATGGTGGTCAAACACTGACCACCATTTGAAGCAGATAATGAGATTCAACAGCTGTTTGAAACTCAGCAATTGAGCTGCATTCCGACATGCTGCAAGGGGGACACTAGTGAAAAACGTCTGCGCATGCTCGTAGTCACGTCTTCGTGCTTTTGTAACTTATGCAAATTTCGCTTTTACGCTAGCTTGCCTTCAACAACGGTTTAGTCACAAAATGTCAAAACTTAAGATCAATTCTTGAAACTTAGGGCCAGTATTAACATAATGTCTTCATAAATACAATATCTTTGTCTCACAAAAGTATACAAGAGAAATTTTATGTATACACCGAGAACACGAGCATTTCATTTCAGGCTAAAACTCAAACATTTCTTAAGAAACATCGTAATATGCACGCATGCGCAGACGTTTTTCACTAGTGTCTGCAAGGGGCCTATTAGGTTCTAAATCCGATTCAAGAGACACAGAATTAGCGATTAAAATGCCAATGCAAACTATAATATAAAACCTTGTGGTGCAAAAGTGCATTTCTAGATCTTTACTGTGCTACTAACTAAAACTAACCAGAATAGCACAAAGATACGCTACAGCTGCTTCGAGGGTGGAAGCGGAATCAGGAATCAGGAATCACGGCTTTGAAAGCTTTTGAAATTTGTAGGAATCATGAATCATTGCGTTTTAAGTTAAGGAATCATGAATCAGTGTATTTTGTAAAATGAATCATGAATCACGACAAAAATTTGATAAGGAATCATGAATCATGGGCTGAAATTTGATGGGAATCATGAATCATTGATCTTAAATGATTCCGCTTCCACCCCCGAAGCTGCTGACTGAAAGGTCACAATCGTCAAGACATGTAGGTACTTCTGGTTGAATGAGTTAATTTTGCCGTAATAAAATAGACATGTACTTCCAGTTGAATGACTTGAAAGATTATTAATATAACAATACCCCACTATTTACAAAAAGAAGGAAAGTAACGATTTTGATAAGAATGTACTGAAATTTTGCACATTTCTTTTATCGTTCAGTTTAAGCGGCTGTACAGGCTGCATGTCTGACATACATGCATGGCTCGAACAATAAACATGTAAAAACAGCAGTTCGTCGATTGTAACATTTTTGGGAGTCAGTGCCAGTTATTTATTTCAAGGCTTTCACTTTTATGGTTAACGAATCATCAGTGTGAGTTGACTGACAACGTACAAGGCAAGCGTTTTTGTTAGCAACAGAGGCTGCAAGATCCCTGATATCGAAATTGAACTCAGTGAGAGACCCTGATTTTTCACTTCGACGTAACAATTCACCTCAGTCTCCGTATTTCAATTTCAAAATGGACTGTTTTTTTGGGATGTCAAACAAAAATATCATAAAAACAGCATACATTACCTTGCTCTTGAAATTATGGAAAGATATTTCCAATCAGGATGAGTTTAGTAAGAAGACCAAACGTAACTGGAGAAACGTCTATATCATCACGCAACGACCATCTGCGATAGATTTTCTTGCGTGACATTGTAAATTTTAATCCAACAAAAACAAAAATATAATGTTTGAAAAGAACACACCAAAGTTAGCAAAAGTTGAGATTTTGAAACAGTTTCGATAAAGTTTTCGATAGAAACGTTCGTTGGTGGGCAAGCTGTTGCCTACGGAAGCCCAGGAGGGCCACTAATGGTTTTTGTTTTTGCTTTAACTTTTCGGTTTTTTTTTTAACTTTTCAGTTTTTGTTTTTTGTTTTTTGTTTTTTTGGTTTATTTTTTGCTTTTCGGTTTTTATTTTTGAATTTCGTTTTTATTTTTACATTTCACTTTTATTTTTGCTTTTCGGTTTTTATTTTTGAATTTCGGTTTTATTTTTGCTTTTCGGTTTTTATTTTTACATTTCACTTTTATTTTTGCTTTTCGGTTTTTATTTTTTCATTTTTTTATTTTTTGCTTTTCGGTTTTATTTTTACATTTCACTTTTATTTTGCTTTTTGGATTTTTATTTTTATTTTTGCTTTTCGGTTTTTATTTTTACATTTCACTTTTATTTTTGCTTTTGGTTTTTATTTTTGCTTTTGTTTTTTTTTTTCGGTTTTATTTTTACATTTCACTTTTATTTTTTGCTTTTTGGATTTTTATTTTTGCTTTTTGTTTTTATTTTTTGCTTTTCGGTTTTATTTTTACATTTCACTTTTATTTTTTGCTTTTTAGATTTTTATTTTGCTTTTTGTTTTTATTTTTTGCTTTTCGGTTTTATTTTTTGCATTTTGGTTATATTTTTTGCTTTTCGGTTTTTATTTTTTGAATTTTGTTTTTATTTTTTGCTTTTCGGTTTTATTTTTTGCTTTTCGGTTTTTATTTTTTGCTTTTATTTTTTACTTTTGAAAAAAATTCTTTTTTTGAGAAAATATTTCTTTTTGAAAAAAAAATCCGTTTTAGAGAAATTTTTTTCTGTTTTTGAAAAAAAATTTCTGATTTTGAAAAAATTTTTCTTTGAGTGGCCCTTCTGGGCCGTCCCATGATGCACTGCGGCACGACATCAACAAAGATGGCGGACACTTAGAAGGATGAGGAAAATCAATCGTTGCTTGTTATCTGCTCTTTATTACTAGCTTTCTTTCGTTTCTGTAGTTTTTGAAGTTTATGTTGTAAACTACGGACTACAAACAGACTTAAGTGCAACATACAGGCCCATATATACATTAAGGATTGCTTAGTCTCTCTCTCTCTCTACCTCTCTCTCTCTCTCTGTCTCTCTCTCTCTATCTATATGTATCTATATGTATCTATCTATATGTATCTATATCTATATATATATATACAGTCCCCCAGTCGGGCATTTGATCATTTTCTGGGACTCACAAATCATTTGATCATTTTCTGAGACTCACAAAAGTTTTTGTTCCAACACCCTCGGGATTTTGATGAAAAAAATTCAGCTCTTGATCAAGTTTCAACCCCTTGTCTGCACTTCTCCCACCTTCGGGGTTTACTTTGATGGCTACATGATTCAGTCCAATAAAATCTCAGTCAGTCAATAAGTACCAAATTATTTCATATGGTCACAATAATATGTGTAATATGCCCGGGGGGGGGGGGGGGGGGGGGGAGGGGGGTACACCCCTATATTTGTTATACGGGTATGTTCCACGCTATAGGGTATGGTTTTCCGGATTTTAGGTGTGGGGTAGGGTATCCTTTTTGATATTTTGTCTGGGATAGGGTATGTTTTTTTTCTGGGATAGGGTTACAATTTGGTCTTTTTTAAAGTCTGGGATAGGGGTAGGTTTTGGTCGGTTTTAGTCTGGAATAAGCTACGCTTTCTTTTGACACAGAAACAATGTAAATTCCATTTAAAAGTTAGTAAATATTGATTTCAGTCTGGGATAGGGTGTACAATTCTTAGTTTTAGGCTGGGGCAGAGTATGAAAAATCGAAATTTTAGGTCTGGGATAGGGTCAGGGTTTTGAGGTCCTGGCGGCACACCATTACCTAAGTTGGGGTGGTAGTACCACCCCCACCCCCCCCCACGGGGTAATATAGGAACAATTACCTTTACATTTTGTAACAGCACCATATCTCAAAACATATCACAATCATATCACAAAAAGGATACCCTACCCCAGACCTAAAGTAAAAGCCTGAAAACCATACCCTATAGCGTGGAACATACCCGTATAACAAATATAGGGGAGTACCCCCCCCCCCCCCCGGGCATATTACACATATTATTGTGACCATATGAAATAATTTGGTACTTATTGACTGACTGAGATTTTATTGGACTGAATCATGTAGCAATCAAAGTAAACCCCGAAGGTGGGAGAAGTGCAGACAAGGGGTTGAGACTTGATCAAGAGCTGAATTTTTTTCATCAAAATCCCGAGGGTGTTGGAACAAAAACTTTTGTGAGTCTCAGAAAATGATCAAATGATTTGTGAGTCCCAGAAAATGATCAAATGCCCGACTGGGGGACTGCAAATCCTCATATATATATATATAGATAGATAGATATAGATACATATATATATATAGAGA